>CAXIVR010000012.1:11391718-11834218 GCA_964035755.1 Teleogryllus oceanicus | reverse complement strand
GTAGTGGTCCTTGTGGAATGGTAATCTCGAAATATAGTATTTTAATTCTGGAGAGTGACTGTGGTGATTTGATGGTGATGGTGTTATGATTGTATGATGTGAATATAAAGATCATGATCGACAGGTGGTGAAACGATCAGGTAAAGAATTCTTTTGATTTATTCATTGGTTATTCTGGGCGGTAATGTTTCTAGTCCCGTAAGTGTAGTCCCAGATTTTGCTCGGGAGGTGGCGGTGATGCTCCTCCGCTAAATGGTGAGTTCCGGCGCCGACCTACCGTCGGCCAATCAAGTATATCCCACTAGCAGGGCACCGCCCCAGCCGGACAAGCTCTAAGCTTCCGACTGTTCTCTCGATATTTGTGGTAGTATAGTGCATGTTAGGTTAAGTGTGTGTAAAAAAGGGGTAGGATAGGAAAAGAAATGCGAATGAAAGACACGCGTGCGGTCCGTGGCTCGTTTGTTTGGGTACTACTCCTCTATTCGCCTGGTGTTGATCGAAGAAACCGCATAAAACTACCGATCAGAGCATCCGACCGCTAGTATTCTCCTCCAGACAGCGACAGAACTCGAGTTGGCTATCCAGCTATTGTCGAAAATCCTGCCACCGTCGGGACTCGAACCAACGACCTCCCGGCCAGAGAAATGGCAGTGACATCAGTTGATAACTTGAGTCACGTCAGATCATGATTGATTGATTGATTGATTGGTTTTCTCGTCTTTCTGGACGAGTCAACTGCTTCGGTCATTATTACCGTTAGTGTAGTACATGTTTTTTCTCGGGAGATAGCAGTGATTTTCCCCTCGCTGGATGGCGAGATCCGGCACCGACCCACCGTCGGCTAGTGGGTTTTCCCCCTAACCAGGCCTCTCCCATCAGCGAGGTACCGCCCCAGCCGCGACAAGCTCTAACTCCCGACCGGCCTCCCGGAATATGTGGTAGTGTGGTGCATGTTAGTGTAAGTGTGTGTGTAAGAGCAGAGGATAGGAGAAGGAAGAGTAAGAAAAGATCGCGCGCGGTTCGTGGCCCGTTTGGTAGAGTACTGCCCGGCATTCGCCTGGTGTTGATCGGAGAAACCACGGAAAACTACCGATCAGAACAGCCGGCCGCGAGAATTCTCTTCCGGACAGCGACTGAATTCCCTCCTGAAAAGCTAGTGTCAAAAATACTACCGCCGTCAGAACTCGAACCTAGAACCTCCCAGTCAGAGGCGCTGCAGTGACATCAGTTGATGCACTGAGCTACCGCTACCGGTGGTGCTTTAGAGATTCGGACAGTGTTAAGCGGCAGCTGAAGATGTTACCGGCATCCGTCGTGTTCCCTACACCACGTATCTAGTGGATCCAACAAGGCTAGTGGATCCACCGGTGTACCGCCTAGTCCTCCACGACCGCGCCCGGTGTCTCGGCGGGGTGAGCGCGCCTATCGCATCGCGTGTGGATCTCCGGGCCAATCCCGACGCCTAACGCCGAGGCGCCGCGGCACGTACCCAGCGGCTTTAGCACGTAGCTGCGGCTAATGCGCGCGCCAAACGGGGGATCCCCGGGGCCCGCACGTGCCACGCGCACGTGCCTTGGGTGCCCGCGCGCGCGCCCGGCAGAACCGCCCGTGCGGTCGGTTGCTTGACCCCGCGCAGCGGTATCTTCTGCGGAGAGATTACTGTAAGGTGGTTACTCAGTTCTCTAATGTGAGGTGGTTGATACGGTAAACGATATTTGCCAAAATTTTTGACGAACAACTTTTTGGAAGTTCTTTGTACTTTGATGGACGTATTACACTGCGACCAATATTTTTCAAGAAGTATTTCTTCGATTGAAGATGGATGATGAACATTGCGTTCGACGCTATACTTCATTCTTGATATCCACAATATGTTCAATGCTGAAACCAGCAAAGGTGACTCACTGGCAGCAGTAAGTTAACTAAAAATCTTGGACGAAGAACTTTTTGGAAGTTCTTTGTACTTTGATGGATGTATTACACTGCGACCAATATTTTTCAAGAAGTTTTTCTTGCGATTCAAGATGAACATGGCGTTCGACGCTATTCTGTATTCTCTACATTATTGTTCATGCTGAAACCAGCAAATTACTCACTGGCAGTGAGCTCCACTGGCGCTTGATTCTACGCGGTGGTATCTGCGAGATCTCTATCAGAGAGATTATTGTAAAGTGTTAACTCAGTGCTCCATTGTGATGTGGGTCACACGGTAAACGATATTTGCAAAAAATCTGAGACGAAGAACTTTTTGGAAATTCTTTGTACTTTGATGGATGTACTACACTGCGACCAATATTTAATTAAGATTCACGAATTGGGCTTTTTACGTGTGTGCCCCACATGAAATACCCGGAAAATAGTACTACAATACGCTTAAAGTCCTTTGCTTTTATATTTGGGGCCCAAATGAACTGTATCATATGAAAACTCCAATGGATCATAATTTAGGCTGAATTAATAAACCACTGTGTACTTCTTGGTCACCATGTTACCAAACATATAATAAATCTTGGAGGTTTTAGATTACATTCTATGAAATACCTTATATAAAAGAAATCTTTTATAAAATATGAGCTATAGCATTTTCTTCATTTCTTTTATAAAAATGTTTTCACTAAGTTATTTTACAGTAAAATATCTAATAAGCGACAGATTTGACAGCTACTACGAGCAACGTAATTGTATATTATATCCACGCTCTCAATTCGTAAATGCGTTTGTTTCCAGTTGACTTGCTTGTAAATGGCTTCGACACTGCTTCTACCAATGACATCATCTTACATGGCGCCAATTACTTTCCTAATGAGTCAAACTACAAAGTATCTTTTAAGGATTAAGGCGAATAGAGAAGGTTCAAGGAGATACGGCGGATAAGAAGTGGCGTTTCCTTTTTTAAAATTTATTTATTGAATGTTTGGAAATTAGACAGTTTAGTAACATATTACTATTTCATGTGCTTTAGCTGGCTTAAAATTATAACTTATGATTAACTAACACCTTAACAGTAAACTACTTTAGTAGTGGTTTAGGAAACTAAAAGAATCCCTACTATGAACAATTATTAGAAAAAAATTTCAAGAACACTTCGAAAGAGAATATGTGACAGTTTCTCTGTTAGTATTATTAATTCGAGAGCGTCGAGATCTTTCAAGATAAAAAATTGAAATTGTCCCAAATTTTAAATGTTTAAAACAGGAAGTGGTATTCAAATTTTAACATACAATAATACTAGAAGATGCAGGGTTTTTGAAAGTTGATACTTTGTTAGTCGAATTTTTATTTGCGATAGAAGTTGAAGATATTCGTGTTTTGAGTTCCTCCAACTTTGGATTTTAGGATTTGGGGTTATTCGGATTTTTGTTCGCTGTGAATTTCGAACTCTTTCATTTGAATCGGTTGGATTATGTGGAAGCAAAAACTTCAATTATCAAATATTCGATCAATTCTGATTTTAAGCTTTCCTTTAGAGTGAAGGACGAACATTTTGACAAAACAACACTTTTTGATATCATCGAACACGCTTAATATTTGTAACTCTTCGTTGAATGTTTCAGAAGAGAAACATATATTATTAGGTTTTGAATGATGATACAATTGTAACCCGGATGATATGTCTACTGTTTTCAAATACTTCTGACTTCAACTATTTCTGACTTCTGACTATTTTCTTTCTTTTTCAGGTAAGATGAAACACCACTATGATTCAAAGAGAATTTTCTGGTAAGCCTTGGAGTAAAAAATATTTGTTGTTGATCCAAGAAAAGCATGTAAGTGTTGCATTTTTAAACATTGGAAATAATTGAAATTTGATGTTCATTATGGTAATATTATAAAATATGACTATTTAAAAACAATATTCAATTGATTTTTTTTAATCATTTCAGAATTATTCTGTGTATTCAGTATTTCCTAGAACTTTGAACTAAATTTGTAAATGTGCAGTAATATGAGTGATGAACCCTCTCCTTCCCAATAAAGCAGTTATAAACGACCGATATACGAAACCGAATTTCCTCTTTACATATTTTACTACATTTTAATTTTGGAAATGCCATTCAAGTATTTTTGGAATAGTTTTTAACCCATTTCTTCCCAACGTTGCGAAAACGCAACGCAATGTTCACCATTTTATATTGAAGTTTCTATTCATTGAAATCATTTGTTAATTTTTATCCCATTAATCTTATCCATAATCAGTTTAATAACATTTTTTATTTGATAAATATATATTATTAATATGTATTTATAATTTTTCTTGCGACAATGTGCGTGCCTCATTGTGGCGTCTCTACAATATCTATTTTTTGTACTTGACACTTGTCAGCTATACGACATTCTACCATCAGGATGTAAAATATAATATCTATAAAGGATATGGTGGAGGTTTCAAGAGAATGCGATTCTCAAACGGCTCCACAGCCTAATAAAGTATTAGGTTGCGTTTTCGCAACGTTGGGGGTTCGGCAGATGCGATACGGTTGTGTGTAGCGGTAGAATGTCGCGCCGCGTCGAAGTTCGCGTAGGCGTACCTTTGGAGTGTCTTATTGCCGGATATGTGATAACCGATAATCGGGCGTTGAAAGAGTAGTTTCCTCAGAACTCATTGAAGGCGTGACACGATTGGCATTGCTCTATGAATCAGTTTGGCGAGTTCTTCCGTAGTGATCGTGGAGTTGTTAGTTTATGAAGTGTAAGAACAAGAGTGTCCAAAGAAATACGAGTATTTACTTTTTTGAGGCTGGCGGTATTTTTTAAGTACGGAGAGGTAAGTGTACCGTATCATAATTAATATTACAATTTGTAGTTACTTTTATTTTACCGACCTTCTTCTTTTTAGGAAATGAACTTTAATTGGACAACCTGTTGCATGGCTGATGAAATACTTGTTGAAATAGATGAACTGGACACTGCAGAACAAATTGATGCGTAATTATCCCTTCTCAAGTTGATCTTCTTCCCAATGAGGAGGACATAGATGACAGCGAAATGATTATCAATGATGGAGGGGAAAATCTGTCGTCAGATATAGTTGGAACATTTGAAATTCACTCTCAACCAGCACCATCAGAGGAAAACTTGACGCCTCAAGAATCAAGTCTTGCATCTTCAGAGCGTCCAAGAAAAAAGAAAAACATAGGAGTAAAATGGGAAAGAACCACCCCTTCGTTCACTAGACAACCTTCATCGTCCGAAGCGAAGTGTATTGAAGACATCAGGAATGAATACGGCGGCTACTCACCAATTGAACTGTTTGATCTTTTCTTTGACAATTTCTTTTTGTCACAAATTACTGATTTTTCAATGAAATATGCTCAAGGTAAGAACAATCATAATTTTACTTTGACGAAAAGTGATTTGAGAAAATTTATGGGAATCCTGATTTTAAGCGGTTATCATTCACTCCCGCAAACAAAACATTACTGGAGTAAAGATCCTGATAAGGGAGTTCTGATTGTTCGTGAAACAATGTCTCGTAACAAATTCGAAGAAATAAAAAATATATACCCCTTTTGGACAACAACAATTTAGATAAAGAAGATAAATTTGCAAAATTGCGGCCTTTCTTCGATGAATTGAACAAAAGATGTTTGCAATTCGGTGTGTTTAGCAAAAAATTGTCAATTGATGAGCAAATGGTGCCGTACTTTGGGCGTCACTCAGCTAAAATGTTTATAAGAGGTAAACCAGTGAGATTTGGGTTCAAATTGTGGTGTATCGCATCATCAACGGGATTTTTGTATCAATTTGATGCATACGGTGGAGCACCAGACGAAAATGAGTGTTTGACCTTAGGTGAAAGAGTTGTTTGCAATTTGACAAAAATAGTTAAAAATCCAGAATGTCACTTGCTGTTCTTCGACAACTTCTTTACCAGTCACTCTCTTCTCGTCATGTTATCAGAAATGGGATTTTTTGCAACTGGAACTCTGAGAGAAAACAGGACATCAAAATGCCACTTCAATTTGTCAAAGGAAATACTTTAAAAAGAAAGCAAAGGTGAATTTGACTATGTTATGGATAAGAAAAATGAGATCTTCATTGTTAGATGGCATGACAACTCTATTGTCACAGTGGGAACAAACTTTGGAACTCTGGAGCCACTTGTCAGTACAAAACGGTACAACCGTAAAGAAAAAAAATACAACAATGTTCCACAACCCCATCTAATCCATGAATACAATCAAGGAATGGGTGGGGTCGACTTACATGACAATGCTGTGGCGAATTACAGGATTCGCATCAGAGGGAAGAAATGGTGGTGGTCCCTGTTTACCAATGGTGTAGACAGTGCAGTTGTGAATGCCTGGAAAATTTACAAACTAGCTACGGGAAATTCTGTAAGCCACATTGATTTCAGATCCGAAGTAGTGCTCTCTCTTCTCCGAAGAGAAGAGGTTAGTGAAACTCTGGACACTGCAGAAACATCTCGCACACAAAATTGCGACTTGGGACATAGTAGTAAAAACATTTTACCTGAGGCTGTGAAGAAAGACCGAGTTGATCATTTAATTATTCGTGATGAAAAGAATGCTCGCAGAAGATGTAGAGTTTGCAAGAGTCAAACAGTTTTTAAATGCAAAAAATGTCAAATTCCATTGCATTCCAACTGCTTTTCACATTTTCATTCATAAATTCATATTTTTTTGATTTAATAATGTAATTAGTGTAAACCCCTGATGAAAAATACAATTGATTCTTAAAAAAGAGGTATATACTGTTTCTTTCCGGAAAATTCCCAACGTTGCGTTTTCGCAACGTTCCATCCCGCTTACCACAAGAACAAAAAAAATATTAGAAAAATGTTTTTGCCATCTTTGTGGCAATATTATCAATATGTATGTAAAATTTAAAAAATAAGTTAGTATTTTCAATGCTTGGGAAGAAATGGGTTAATATTGGCAATTTCTTTGAATAATCACTATCTTGCAGATTGATACTTTAAGATGAACATTATTTCTGTTTCAGATTATTACAATTTTCCAGTATAGTGTGTGTTACATTTCACATTCCTCATTGATTTTTTTGTCATGTTTTCATGTATTCAAATTGCCACTACGATGAGACAAATATATTGTGTGAATGATGATGACTGATTGACTGACTGACTGACTGACTGATGAATTGTATTTCTATTCCTGGCCAATTGAAATATTAATACTAATAAATAATAAATGTTAATTTTGGGAACATCAGGTCGGTGATAGTGACCTAATGCTTTTGCTACACTAATAAAAAATTTGAAAGAAAAGTGTCGGCTGAAACAAAGACCGTTTGTCAAAATATCATAAAGCACATTTAAATGCATTGAATATTAACGAGCAATGTAACACTAAATTAAATTATTCTGGTTACGCTTTGAATTCCGAACAATAATGTAAATGGGTTTGACCAACAGTTAATTTTGCGGTAAAATTACATTTTATTCTCAGTGAGGAAATATTCCCCTTGATCCATTAGGATATCCTCTTTTATGGAATTGTATGTGAATTGATGCATCCAAATAATGAGCCTTTTTTTTATTTCAGCAAGTTATATAATCACATGGCCCGTAAAATATATGCAATTAAATAAGCAGAAAGCAGATAGTATAAGTAATTATTGAATTCTTGTCTGTCCGGGATTAGCCGCGTCATGGTCGATGGAGCTGACGTTTCGGCCATCTTGCTGTGGCCTTCTTCAGAGCTATACTGCTATCAGCAGTATAGCTCTGAAGAAGGCCACAGCAAGATGGCCGAAATGTCAGCTCCATCGACCATGACGCGGCTAATCCCGGACAGACAAGAATTCAACGACTCCGGCCGCGGAAGCCTACGACTATGTAATTATTGATTGTTATACATCTGGACATTGATATTTTATTCTTTTATCACTTTTTACTTCGGGAAACAACAGAGAAATTGGAAAATTTATTTTTGAAATTTCTGTAGTAATAATAATAGTTTCTTACCGTAAATATTGTGCATTATCACACCTTCAAGCTACTTGAACGCCTTTAAGCTACTTCAACTACAATATAAACGCTTACAATTCGATGATTAAATGAATGTTCATCCAGTTACCAGAACTTGGACTAGTATGTTCTTTTTTTTACATTGTTACTTAGTATATGATATAAACTCGTGTTATAAACTATAAGTGGATTAAAATTCGCAACTAAATCTGGAGGGTGGTAGTGCAACTAATGTTTTGCCTTCACTTAATGTATTACAAAACTTACGAAATATTTGTAAAGTATTTATACCTTTTGAATTATATTTTTGCTGCGAGAATGTGAAGCTCAACATCGCACTCATCGTAATTACGTTATTAATTACGTAATTACGGAGTCCCCGTAGGAATACGTATTCCATCATTAAAACGATATTCTTTAGAATTTCCTTAACAGTGTTCGCCAAGTGACCTCTCGCACGAATCACTGAAATCAGTACTAAATTGGTAACAGAGGAGTTCATTCGGAAAGACGCACAAACCTTGAATGCTCTTTCATCGTCATACCTTTTTTAAGAACCGCTCATACCCCAATCACTGAAAATTTATTTAAAATTCAAATACTACGACGTAATACGATTTTCTTGATTTGATTTATTTAAGGCGCATTAACTGCAAGGTAATTATCAACCGCAGTATTATTTTATAACTTTCGTGGGTACCGGAAACGGTACGGGTAGCGAAACTCGCGTACTCGTCTACAAACACAGACATGTTATTTGTCAAGGGGAACACCAGGTAGCATCTCCGTTTACGCATCTCTCACACGCGCGTCTGCTTCACTACCCAGCAGCCAGAATTGGGAAAGAATCAGGACAGGGGTGGAGGTTACGACACTCAACAGATGTTGTACTAGCCCCAGCGAAGAAAGGCAAACTCGTTTTCGCGAAATAAATTTCACATGCGATTGTTCGGGAATGGAACCTGGACCTCCTTGGTTTGATTGATTGATTGATTTTTCGTGTTTCGGGTGCGTCAACTGCTTTTGTCATTAGAACCGTTAGTGTAGTGCATTTTTTTTCACGGGAGATGGCGGTGATCTTCCCTCGCGGGATGGCGAGATCCGGCGCCGACCTACCGTCGACTAGAGGGGTTTCCCCCTAACCAGGACTCTCCCACCAGCGGGGCATTGCCCAAGCCGGGACAAACTCTAAGCTCCCGACCGGTATCATGGAATGTGTGGTAGTGTAATGCATGTTAGTGTAAGTGTGTGTGTGTGTAAGGGGAGAGGATAGGAAAAGGAAGAGGAAGGACAGATCGCGCGCGGTCCGTGGTCCGTTTGGGAGGGTACTGCTTCGGCATTCGCCTGGTGTTGATCGGAGAAAGCACGGAAAACTACCGATCAGAGGAGCCGACCGCTAGAATTCTCTTCCAGACAGCGACTGAATTCGACCTAGCTGATAAGCTAGTGTCGAAAATCTTGCCGCCGTCAGGACTCGAACCTAGGATCTCCCGGTCAGAGGCGCTGCCGTGACATCAGTTGATGCACTGAGCTACCGCTCCCGGTACCTCCTTGGTGAAAGGTGAGCGACTTCGCTCTGAGCCACGAGTAGGCTAATTGTCGACTGCTGTTTATATCAGGGATGCTGAATTGCAATAATTCGCGCCAGAGTGCCTATAGTTACCGTTTGGAGTTGCCCGAGATATATTTGCTTTACACTCGACTAGAGCCGATCGCGCCGGAGTGCCTCACAACCCTCCGGCGCGGCGGGTAGATTCGACAAGCGACAGGTCATATTGGAAGTCCGCAGGTAAGACATGGCCAAGGGAGCACCAAGTGGTTCGCCCACATGAACAGCATTGGTTTACAGAATATGATCTCCCGATCTCAAGTTTACGGATGTCTGTTTGATGCAAGTCCGAGGAGTAATTAACTACCGCACAGAAACATATTTACGGGGTTTAGTGTCGATACTGCTACCATACCGTAGTAGTGTACAACTGCTACAATGCCGTTCTTTCTCGACGTATATTATATGGAGGGGATATTACTATCAAAAAGAACAAAACAAGAAAAGAGATAGATTTTCTGATTTTTTTAAAAAATGTGTAGTTAGAACATAGTTTTGTGAAAGAAAAAAGAATTAAACATATATATTAATACAAATTTATTAACTAGAAATCGTTTTCGTTCACCGCGTTAATTGATTTTTTGTCGAACTTTCATATGTTAAATTTAAATAACGTTCATAAAACGCTAAATATTAATTTAGTTTACCAATTATTATGCATACTTAAGCGGTATGGATGATGCAACATTTGGCTTCCAACCGAAAACAGCTTCCTTGCCTCTCAGTGTTGCCTCTCAGCAGCAGTCGCTGGACACGAGAATCGCATTTGCGTGCGGTCGACGCACCATCTCGACTCTCCGCAGACACACACTTGAGCGAGGCGACGCTAGATCACGAGTGGAGGGGGTGTCTGGGGGAGGGGGGAGGGAGTGGATGGGGGATGAGAATGTGCGCGCTTAGGATGGGCAGGGCGGGCAGTGCGGGGAGGGAAAGAGGGTGGGCGAAGCGAGAATGGGTGGCGAATCGCAAGGTGGGAAGTGGCCAGGGGAGATATTGCGAAGGAAGGGATGGACACGATTGTGAAGGTGAGAAACGAGTAAAAGCGAAGAGAGGTTGGAGAGGGAGAGAATGGATGGGGACAATAAAGGCAGGGCATGGATGGTCGGGTAATGACAAGATCGGATAAGGATTTGCGGAAATGGACAAGGACGGGCGTGGCGATGACAGGCGTAGCGATGACGGGCGTAGCGATGACGGGCGTGGCGATGACGGGCGTGGCGATGACGGGCGTGGCGATGACGGGCGTGGCGATGACGGGCGTGGCGATGACGGGCGTGGCGATGACGGGCGTGGCGATGACGGGCGTGGCGATGACGGGCGTGGCGATGACGGGCGTGGCGATGACGGGTGTGGCGATGACGGGTGTGGCGATGACGGGCGTGGCGATGACGGGCGTGGCGATGAGGAGATGGCCAATGATGGGAGGAGAGACGAGAATGGGCGAACAGAGGTTGAGCGGGACGACGATTGGCTGGGAGTGGAAAGACGGGATGAGGACTGGCGGGACGGTCTAAAGGTGGGAGGGGGGAGAGACGCTGATGGATGGAGTGAGTTAAGCGTGGTATGACGAGTAAGTAAGTGCCGGCTTCCTGCTAGAAAATGTTGGATTTGGCGAAGGAAGATGGACTTAGCGCGGCGAGGTTGAGCGTGAGGGTCTGGGCAAGGCTTTGTGATGGAAATGGCTGAGAGGCAGGGTAGCAGGATGTCGCAGTTGAGATGTGGAGAAAACTTCACGTGCTGATTCATTGCTCTCGCGGGTGAGTGCTCGGTGCGTCAATGGACATTCGTGTGTGCGGCGGTGGGCGTGCATGGCGTTTGTGTGCTGGGTGGCTGCGACGTGACGGATGAAAGCGCGTCGTCGGATCTTCTAGTGTTAAATTCAGAGATTAAGAGAAGCAATATAATATTATTGAAATGACAATAAATTAGTGATATTATGTGAATGATTACAAGGTAATGAAGTGTGATGATGAAACCAGTGACAGGAAAAAACTAGTTAATTTAACACACAACCCGGGACTACAACTGCACTCTATTATCTACTTTCTCTTAGTTACTACGCAACTCTATACTGAATTGCACTTCACAAACCACACTAAGAATACTTATAATTATATCATTACAAAGAATACACGTAATTTGGACATTAAATAAAATATTAGGATATTATGATAACATTAATTTGCCTTTCAATATACAACACTGAAAATATATATTTGGGCATATTGTCCTTTATAACCCACCAATCTGGATGGCCGAGGTTTTCACGAGCGTGTACCAAGTCACCACTTTGGTCCGAAAAGTCCTGGCTTTGAGTCCCTATTTGGGCATGGTTGTTTGTCCCCTGTCTTACGAGTGTTGTCGGGGAGGACCTCGCGTTTTGCTGACCCCAATACAGAGGACCCCGCAAAGTGTGTTGGTGTCTAGTGAATGGTCGAATATTTACGTCCCATTGGCACCGGGAGCTGTAGCTCAGTGCATCAACTGATGTCACTTCAGCGCCTCTGACCGGGAGGTTCTAGGTTCGAGTCCTGACGGCGGCAGGATTTTCGATACTAGCTTTTCAGCTAGGTTGAATTCAGTTGCTTTCTGGAAGAGAATTCTAGCGGCCGGCTGCTCTGATTAGTAGTTTTCCGTGGTTTCTCCGATCAACACTAGGCGAATGCCGGAGGAGTACCCTAACAAACGGGCCACGGATCGCGCGCGAACTGTCTTTCCTCTTCCTTGTCCTTCCTCTTCTATGATTAGATGTGGAAAGCGTATGGGGAAGTAAGAATCTCGCGCGGAACGAGGCTTGTAATTTCACTGTTTTGTTATTAGAATTACTTGGAGAAAACCTTGGATATCGATTGAAACACCCAACTTCCAGAGTTGTCAACTAGACTGAGACAGTGTAAGGATCGGGTCTCAAAAATCCATAGTTCACGGCTTTCGTACACACAAACCTTTGTTACCTTGTAATGTTTAGACTCGTTCAAGCGATACGTTTGAAGGTGCCAATATTCTTCAAATTTTAAATGGGCAATTTCTTAAACTAGGTCGAATTTGATTTGGAGGGGTTAAAATTAAATACAACAAAAATAATGCGACCAAACAATTTGTTAAATTTTGAATTAACTTGAACCGGACAAAGGTGTCTCGAACAGACAAATATTAAAATGAGGCACAATGAATCGAACAAAATGTACACGTTGACGAAAATTTCGGAATAAAATTGTGATATTCATTAAAAACGATTGAACGAAACATTCAACTTTTT
Source organism: Teleogryllus oceanicus (assembly GCA_964035755.1). NCBI lineage: Eukaryota > Metazoa > Arthropoda > Insecta > Orthoptera > Gryllidae > Teleogryllus > Teleogryllus oceanicus. The sequence goes on along the minus strand of CAXIVR010000012.1, from coordinate 11,821,399 downwards.
TTCATTTATTCGAACAATCAAACACAAAATTAAACGGTGCTGTTTCTTAATATATTAACATTTTGAGGTACGGTAGAGGGAAATACAATGCGAAATGAAATCTTTAATACTTACTCATCAGTAGATAGCTCGTATTCATTTTACTCTGTGGGAGAAAAGAGAGAAAATGAAAGGGGAAATTTAAAGTATTAATTATTGACGTATTCCTGAATCTACTAAACCAATTTGTTTATAAGTTACATTGAATCGAATTTAATTTTTCAGTACAGAACCACATAAAAAATTCAGAATTTAATAAAGTCAATAATTTGACAGGATTAGAAGGTAACAAATAAATCCCGACTTAAACGGAATTCCAGAGAACTGTATGTGATTAAATTGAAGCTGACACATAGTATCGATTGATTTTTTTCAGCATTCATATTCGATTACTTCACTCTGTCAGACGTGTCGAAAGTGAAGTCGCATTTGCTTACTCTCTCAATGTGACGGGCGAGAAAATAGCTCACAAAACTTTGAAATGAAAATTGAAGTTAAAAGGTTTATTGGAAAATTGTGGCGATGAATAAAAGAAATTGAACTAAATGGAATTTAGCAGATAGTAAGATAATCGGAAAACTAAAACACACAAGATGAAAATGCACTTAATAATTTGCATTTTATATTTTGAAAACCAATGTAAGTTTTCTATAACTTCTGCATTCTCTGAAGAAGCTCTATTCATTTATCAGTGGTTATGTTGGCGTTTCATCGTAATTATGTTTAAACCAATTAACATATTTTAATGACTGACGGAATCAAATTACCAATTTTCTGCATTAGAATTACATACTCTACGTACAGTTTCTTAAAAAGCAATAAGAAATACTAAGAACGTAAAACATTCAAAGATGCTACGTCATTATATTTCATTACTTGTATTTCTGTGTACTTCGCGTACTCAATACCGTTAATTTCTTTGTCTTTCTCCAATTAAAAATTATCCCTGGGTTATCGCTCATCCTCTCTGGTATGAAAAACGTGTGAAGGGTATGGCTGTAGATATTCCTAAACCATATTTCCTACAAAAATATGATAACACTAATAGTTTATATAAGAGTCATGTCGTTTTGATTCTCAGCAAAAATCCTCAAGACTAGGTATCACATATGATTTTTAATATTTGCGGTAAAGAACTCCATGTAAAATTCAATCACACTAACGTTAGATTGAAGAGGTAATTAATTGTGATCCCCAAAACAAAAGATCAATAATCATTCATTTGCTTACAGCTGCACTTACCAATCATAATGTCTGCAGTAGAAAACTTTCATTGTGACTAAATGAACTTTAAATACTTTAAGTTTATTTAGTATTTTACATATCAAAACTATTTTATTACAATATTAATGTTCGCGACCATATAGTATTTTTTAATTGGGTCATCTGAGAAATTGATGATGAAATATTTCACAACTGAAAAAGCTGCTATCTCGGAGACGTGTTTGTGAAACTGACTCTACAACGTATTTCTTTAAGTTATTAATTTTTCTAATAAAATAACTAGGTTAGAAAATGCATACAATGCAAATTATTTGCATTTTATATTAAATATTACAATAATAAACGACGAAATGTAGACATGGAGCTTAATAGTCGTTGTCCAGTGTTATTTTTTGCAAAAAAACCGTTTTATAACAGTTTTAAAATATGTTTTACTGGAAATTGCATGCCTTTATTTATGTAATTAAATGTATATACAAAAATTTATGTAAAACTGTTGGTTGATTTAATATTTATATTCAAATATTTACTATAATATAACTCGCCATCACCGCCATTTTGTAATGTTCAAGATGAATAGTCTCGCCTCCCTGAAATGAAGCTAAAGCGGATTGGTCAGCTGGATCCCGCAGGGCGGGGCAGGGGTCGGAAAACTCTGGTAAAGTTCGGCTCAGGACATCGCCCATTTTTTGTGCAAGCGAGGGTACATTTCGAACCATAAAACCTAATATCAAATGCTAACAAATTCTCGAAGCTTCATAAAATACGCATTCAATGCCGTCAATAATTGACTGTACTTATGTACTTTTAATAACATCCGAATTTCATAAAATTAAGTCACAGCTGGTGTCAGTCGAAGACACCAGCTGTGGATATATATATATATATATATATATATATATATATATATATATATATAAATCGGATAACACGAATTTGTACGACACAACACCGATTATTTCAGTCCCTTAGAATTCGTGTTAACGAGAATTTACTGTATTTTTAAAACTATTTAATCAATGTACTGGGAAATACCAAAAATGGACATTTTATTTAGGCAAATAAAGGTAAAAATGTAGATATTGCAAAAGACGTGGGTTTCTATGGTGCAGATACACAGGTGACACCATAGCAATGCGAGTTCGTCACGAGACGTGGGTTTCTATGGTGTAGATATGCAGAGGACACCGTAGTACCTGGGAGAGCTGTAAAGTAAATACGCAAGGTGCACCGTAGCAACGCGAAAAAACAATAGAGAGAAAAACACAGCAAACTTTGGAGGGTGGATCAGATTAAGAATTAGGGCATTCCGACCCGTGTCGTGGTGATGAGCGGATCGCTTGTGCGGTTTTCTTTGAGGTTATTTATCAAATCAGGACTTGTGATATTTCGTGAGAGTGAACATTGAACTTGAACTCAGAATATTAGGTGTACAACTGAAACTTGTAAAAAATTTACATATTATACCATTGCAAACTGCGACTTGTAATATTTTCATGAATGAACTGGAAAGTGAACTTAAAATATTTTCGCGGTGGAGTTACAAGATTTCACTTAGAAAATTTACCACTGAATTGTGAATATCAGCCATATTATTCTCACCTGGGAAAGTAAACAGTTTGAAATAGGTGCCCATCTGAGGTGCAAGATAAAGAGTATAGGCAGTGTTTGTGAAGTGGTTGGAGGAAATTTCGAGTTGATCGCTGATCATCGTGGACTTTGACAAGAAGGAAGACTGGTCTACTCTATGTGGCAACATCGAGCGATGTGCGCGCGAAGAGGCAAAAAAGAAAAAAAAAGGGTTCTATAACGCTGTTATTGCAATCATGAGAAAATGACCATGAACAACGATAAATTGTAATGATCAATGATAGTCTGATAACTTTTGGCATGCATAATAAATTATAATTCATAGTTTTAAAAAAAGGTGATTTTCATTTGCCATTACGTGCAATCCTAAAGTAGATATTTTAGAATTATTTTCAGTCTCCTCGCCACTCCGTATGGATGGCAGATTGAGTAATTGGCTGCGGAGTAAGTAGCAACGATTATTTCATAAGAACCCGCCGACCGATCTAGCGAGATTTACATTTATTTGTAATTTATCCGAAGACAGTAATAGATAATCAGGAATTCAAGTGTAACCTTTTGCTGGCGCCGAAATTATTTATAAATTCGGAAATTGGTTACGATTTACATTTATTAGTAATTTTTGAAACTTTTCAGTATATTTATTTTTTGCCCGAGTTAGATTCCCGGTCGAGGCAAAAATAGAGTTGTAGCTTTCCTTTAAAATCGTCCCAGTTTCCGTAGCTGTGTGACGGAGAAAAGCTCAAGCAGGCGAATCTTGCTAGTTACGGTGAAGAGAATACGTCATGTTCGCCTCATGTCGCTCTTATCCCGAAGCATGGGAATTTAACTTGGCACAAACATGGGGGACACCGGTAGCTAGCCGGTGAAGTCGGACTACCGACCCAAAACGCCAAATACAAACATTTATTTATTTTGTTTCTTCACAAGAACATATCACAATAATTAAATCAGTTTCAAAATTGATTTCTTTGCTCAGTATCTATTACATATTTGCTTCACACAAAACTTAATTGCAAATGAAACCAGCGTTCTCCCATATGGCGGCCTTTGATGTTTCAATTAATGATAAATCTACGATTGAACTCCAATGTTTTGCCACTCGCTCATCTTTCTGTTATCGTGATGTTGTAGGTGATGTATAACTTCCAGGAAAGGGCCCTGTATGATATTTATTTTCTTTGTAAACAAGTCATGTTTCTGCACGCGTAGATTGCACGGGACCGACCAGCTTCGCCTGCTGAAACCAATGGTAAGCGGCAGTTGGTCTGTGCGCTGGAGATTCGCGTTTGTCTGTTGCTCCAGCGAAAAACAATTAGCTTTATTCCTGCGAATACGATGCGATGGTCCAGTAATTCCGCACTCAAAGTGCGTTTAGCGGAGTTTGGGCTTTCAAATTTGTTCTTTTTCACAAAACGTTGTTTTGGGAGGCGATACTGTTATGACACCGTTTACACGTATGTCCATGTTAAAAGCCCAATGCATTCTATATAATCGGGTTGTTTATTTCAGCGTCATATATGTTGTAACTTTTGAATTGAAGTTAGTATTTCATCGAGTACACCAACAAGAATATTAGGCAGACATTTTCTCTCTTGGAAGCATGTTATAAAAGAGGAAGATAATTCGAAATACTGAAATTCGTAATTCATGGTGTGTGTGTGTGTGTGTGTGTGTGTGTGTGTGTATAATGTATGTATTACAAATTTCAATATAAAAACTGTGGTATGTATTACCAGAAAAAATATACAATTTAGGAACTTTTCATGATTGCGGACAATTGCCGGCAGTTGCGGCCAAATTCATTGAACAAATGCTATAACCTCGAAGTTAGGACATTTTATTTGAACAATTTTTTGGATATATTTTGCATGAAATATTGAAAATGTTAAGAGCTACCTCTGACAATTGGCTTACTCTACATTGCAGTTACTTTCACTCATTGCGTTTGAAATAAGCTCATTGTCCTCATGGTCATACATCGTAAACTGCCTTCAGCGCCTGTCTATAGTTAGCATTTCAATATATGCTCTTCGTGATTATTGTACGGTGGTATATCAAGATATTAATTTCTATTAAATGGTCCAAGTTCCAAGAAACTGGACGCTTTGTACTTGAATGTCACAAAAGCCATTCAGTGCTGTTAGGTTACCGTTGTGAATGATGCAAGGCTGATAAACGCTTGGCTGTCCGGAAAACACTCCGTCCTAGATACAGTTGCCAACATTTTGGCGGTCACATTGCAACCTTCCTCAGGGCGTAATGCCTGCACATGGCAAGAGATTGTATGAAAGAAATGCCAATGTCAGTGTCTTTCTGGAAGTGCACGTTCTTGTCTAAAAGTAGGCAGGCGAAGTCAGGATGCCTTTGCGGGTACTTGTGAACTAAGGGGCAATTCCTGAAAGAACAAATGAAAGAGAAGCTGAACAAAAGAACACTCAAGATAAAAATTAAACGTATGCCCAAAAAATTTTTAGAAACAAAATTCGAGACCGTAGAGGGCCAGACGAAAATCAAACAGAATAAAGTACGTTACAAGAGATAATGCAAATAATATTAGATAATCAAAGTAAAATTGAAAATCAGTTAGAAAGCCTACATAATCGGATTAAAGGACTTACAAACAGAGTAAAAAATGAGCAGACAGTATTAGGATTTCACTTTGGAATGCTATTGGTTTTAAACAACGTTTAAATGAACTAGACGTACTTTTAAATATGCAAAACAATTATATATGTTCAACTTCTGAAACTCGTACTACAAATCAATCTCATCTTAAAATTAGAAACTTCTCAAGAGCGTGGGAAGAAAAAACTAGAGATTTATATAAAAAAATAATTTCATTGATTGTTACATTAAAAAAAAATAAAATGTGCCTCGTACACTTTTTATTTGAAATATTTTGCCTACCATCAAATTTCCAGTTTGTGCCGGCAATTTTCTTTATATCTTAATTATTAAAAAGATCTATGAACAATAAAAACATATTTGAGAACAAACGGACTCATTTCCTTGCTTTAATACTCTAAGAAGCAGCTTCTTGTCATTACTTTGAATTACGTATTAATAAAAATATGTTCACCAGTAGTTCGCAAATCTACGGATTTTCCTGTCAACCCATCGCTATGTTCGACATAAATTATCGAAGCAACCTGCGATACGAAAACTTGTTCAAGATGGAATCACCAAAAACTCCCGAAAATGTTGGTGACGTCATTATAGTAGGTATTTGCGTCGTGAAGTGCATTGAATTTGCAAAATCGCTGCGCACGTTGACTGCCGAACGAATTTAAATAAATGTTAAAATATCGAGATGGGAAAAGTCTATAACGTGACATGCTTGGGCGGCGGGGTTTTGCCAAATTGTACAATTTTCTGCTACATTTGGCATTATTCGAACGGGATGCGGGCAGACGAGGGGTGGGGTGGGGGTGGGAGGCTCCCAGCGGCGACGAAGAAGGGGAGGGGGTGAAGCGACAGGGCCGCCCCTGGCGGCGACGTCGGGAATCAGGGCCCCGACGCCCGCGCGCCGCCGGAGGCGAGTTTAAAACATGTCCCGGGCCAATAATTGACGGTAACCAAGCGTACCGATATTTGCAGCGCGTGAGAAGCGCGCATGCGTGATGTGAACCCTGAAGCAGGCCGGCGGCGCGGCCCAAGTGAACCGTCCGGGAAGGGAAGGGGAGGGGAGGGGCGAGCGAAGCGAGAGCGCAGAGTAGGGCTGCCAACATTGTTCATGTAAAAAGGAGGACATTCGAGAAGTAAAAAACAAAACAAAAAATAACAAGAATAAACAAAAAACAAAACAACAACAAAAGCACAATAAAAACAATAACAACAAAAACACAACAAAAAAAATAACAAGAAAAACACAACAAAAACAATAACAACAAAACAAAAAATAACAAGAAAAACACAAAAAACAATAACAACAAAAACACAACAAAAACAATAACAACAAAAACACAACAAAAACAATAACAAGAGAAACACAACAAAAAACAACAAAACACAGCAAAAACAATAACAAGAAAAACAACAACAAAACAACAAAACACAGCAAAAACAATAACAACAAAAACACAAAAACACAACAACAACAAACGCATCAACACATTTATTTTTATAAACATTTAATTTAGACCAACATCCCCTCTATTTCTTTCGTCTCTTCATTTGCGATTCAAGTGAAAAGATTCGTTCACAAAATTCAGATGAAGAAAGTCTGAGCGTCTCTTTTTGTTTTAGTTGTTAGACAGACAGACTCTCTTGCATGTGTGTGTGAACGTTGAAAAAAAGATATTCGTGTTTTCTATTCTAAACTAAACGAACGATACAACGTAGCAGATGTTAGTCATGAAACACTAAATGAAAATATAAGCTAAAAATTACTAAATTAGGACATTTATAATACAAAGACGGACAAGAGGTCACTTAACATCAAAGGACTGGTCTCCCAAATGGAGGACATTTGGCAACCATAGCGGGGAGGAGTCCTTTTTGAACCAACTTCTAAAGCACGTAAAATGAATACGTTGACTGAAAAAGGTGTGTAGATGTTGTAATTCAAAAACTGTTGTGTTAAAGCATGGGCATATTTTTAATTTGATTGTTTCTTAAAAAGAGAGGGTTAGTATAAATCCAAAAAAATTGTTGTGCTAGTATTGTGGAATGTAGAATTTGGATACGTAATAATTTGGAGGAAATGGTTATATTTACTAGTTAAATATTATTGTAAACTTTTCTGACACCCGATCTTGCTGTTTCCGCTGCCGTAGGGTAGATTAAACCGAAGAATTTTACGTCGTTTGGATATTTTATTACAAAATTGCTTTAAACTTCACGTATTGCACCCAAGTAATCAAAACGACGACATCCCATTTTCTTCTGTTGTACTTCAGATTAAATTGACAATTTTGACTATTTTTATACAAAACTAGCTTATTTTCTCTAAACCTGCGTAGATATAATTTTTCTTGAGAATTGCACTTCTAGATCTTACTCTTCACGTGCGTACCATCCTAGAACTTAAAACTCGGATGTGCCATTTTTGTCCTATACCATTTTCCCGTTACTTTTACTTCAGAGAGTTCAACAACAATTAAATCGATGACCTTCCTTTAAGCGTCCCTTTTGCTACTCGTCGAAAACATTGAAAGAAAAATTTGGATCGGATTGTTGAAAGAATTTTTTGAAACTGTGAATGCTATTCATTTAATTCGCATTCTTCTGTTTCGCTTATTTAAAATTAACTTGATTAATTCATTACTATTCAGAAGATAAAATTTGTAACTACCACAAACGTTTAATAATGTTGATAGAAATAAATATTTTAGTACAGTATTTCAAAACGCTGACTTTGTTGAAAAATTATGGTGTTTAATTTATAAAATATGTAATTTTGTGAAACAGGTCAATGCATTGAATGCGTAAATGCACTCTGCAAAGTTTTGAATGTAAGCTACTTTGATGGATGCCAAATACGCTTACTTAAAGAGAAATGAATAATAGACCTAAATATGTACCCGGTACTATCAATACAACAATCATTTACAATCTCCAGTTGTTCTGAAAGTTCGTCTGAAATATAGAAAGTGTTTTCAATTTATCGACACCAACTTCCGTTGTTATCGAAGCGATATGAGAGATAAGAGAAAACAATGCAAGTTCGTGTATGGACAGTTTCCGATTATGTATTTTTTTTTACTCAGAGACTGGAATAAAGTAAAATTAAAAAACAAAATTGGACATACAATTTAAATATAAACGTGGGTGTATGTGCATTCGTCTAATTACACCGAGTTACTAAAACATTCCCTCGTACATATCACTCCTCAGGGAGGAAAAGCTACTTTTTTGCTCGGGTTGCAGAACGCACTACTAACCGTCTTTTGTAATATATACAAAGTTTCATTTAATTTTCTTGCATTCTCCCCCACACGTGCTTTCAACAAGCCACTTTCGAAAGACAGACGGACATTCATTCTCTTCGTTAGAACAACGTTTTTTTTCTCGCTTCCTATTTTGTGGCGAGGAATGTATAAAGACTTAATGAATTTTCGAGTTGGTAGTAGGAACGCAGATGGTCGAGAAGTAGTAGTTCTCGTTTTAGAAGGGACGTTGATGTGGAACTGAGAGCAGTAAAAAGAGCTGAGGTGCGAAGTACCTCATGCAGTCAGGACTATGAGGTTGTAACTTTAGTAATTAGAACAAGCGAGATTAAAACTTGTATTTTTTTTTACAAAATTCGAGCTAATTTTAATGTTTTTGAAATCTCACGATTTTAACAGACACACCTAGTTATTATTTGTTTCTTACTTCATCCTCTTTTAATGACTTGTAACTTAACAGAATATTTGACATACAATCTCCGATGTTTTCTATTGTGTGATTACTGTAGTAAGTAAACAGTAAAGGTTTCCCCAACAGTTACATGGAATGAAAATGTTGTAACCACAAAAAAAAAAAAAGATGAATGTTTAAGGAAAATTGAAGTGTCAGATGAACGATTGGATATTTCGACCACGGTTACCAAGAACAATACTTGTGATAACGAATGCAATATGGTTAATCTCATAAATGAATTCGATAAAGGAAGTTGACTTCTTGAGTTTGTTCAAGAGTTTGTTCTTTCTATTAGATGTTCTGCTCGTCTAATAATATTGAGTCCAGAAAACTCTTCTAACTTAATCTAAACTCTTTACCCTTCCTAGAAGAGAACTGACGTGTTTTCAACCCACATTTCACGAATTATAAAATACGATCATCAGACAAAAATATGTCACAAGAGAATGGGTGACAAAGCGTCGCTCCATACACTACATGACGGTCCAACCTTTGAAATGACAAGGTCACAGCCAACAAATGAGTTGTTAGGGTGACTATTCCACTCGTGAAATTAAAACCAAGAGGGTTTACCTTCACATACAAAATGTCCCAATCTGAGCCGTGTATCTACAAATTTGATCGCTTTTTCTATCCAATTTTTCTTACCGTTTCTCCCTACTGACCAATCATAAGCCGTGACTCATCTATTTTAGGAGGCGTTATACATCGATCGCTATGTCGATGTCGAATAAACCGCGTAAGCACTATGACATAACCTCTACGATTTTCACGTAGCTTTCAGTTATTTCAATTTTGGAGCTCTGTTGAACATAGTTTCATTCATGGAATGGTCCTATTAAATACCATTCGTGCTTTGAAAATGTTCAGATAAATCCCTTCCTCGTTGCAGAAGTCGGGGATTTATCGACCATTTCGAAAGCACTCTTGGTATTACCTATAGTAAAATTCTATCTGACTTCTGCTCCAAGTCAACATACTCCTCATGCAATAGCTGAACAAATAGCTACTACAAAAATTACTAGAGTAAGGGTAAGAAATATCTGAATAATGAGTTAATGAAACTTTGACATCACTTTACTCGTATTTAATGAAGTGTTAGTTAGAACCTTGTTATTGCGAAGGGTCACGTTGTTATGACGAAGGTAAATAATGTCGGGTTATATGCCCTCTGCCACACTCTGGGCGCTGTCGTTCCTCTTCGTCCGAAGATAAAAACACAGCGTTGCCATGATTTCATCGCCGCATGCGAATCGTATTACGAGGAGATAAATTAACTCAGCACATGGAGAGTTGAAACAGGAGATAACCTTAATTGGGGAAATGGCTTCCATGTCGCAAAGTAGTTTTTATCGTCTGAATCGCGCCTTGTTTAACGATTATGTAAATAAAAACAATGTCACAACATACGTAACAAGCAATAAACCACACTATATAACTTGTATTCTCCAGATTGTTGAAAAAGTGAAGTAGAAGTACTGTCATGAAATAATGAGCCCTTCAAATTGTGTTACTTTTACCAACACAAAATTATCTATTTTCGTATTTAAGGGGTTTGTGAAGGGCATTGGTTCAAAACAATTAAACTGCAGCTCTTCAGTTCTAGATTTCACACCTTTTCCAGTGTTGTGATAGGTGATTTCGTTCGATTTTTTCGAAGTACCAAAAGTCTTAGACAAACTTACCAGAAATGTTGTTTCTTAATTCTACACCAGCTGATACACAACTATAATATTTACAGTTTTGCAAGTGATTACGAATGAATTATCTAGCGAACTCCACTCAGTGGCTTTCAACAAACTTGCGTCCATGGTAACCAACCCAATATCCCTCAATTGTCTCGTTTCCGCGAGTTCATACCACTCGAATAAATTTATATTTTAATTCTCAACTGGTGGGGTGAGTTTTTGTTACATAACCAGCGTCATGGTGTCTTTTTGATCCCATGCCTTTTTTCTTTTCGTTATGAAAATTTGTAACAAGTTTTAAACTATTTCTGTTTAATTACATTTTATACGACTTTCAAAATTATTGAGATAAAATAATTCATATTTAATATATATTTTTACTTAACTAAATAATAATTAACTCTGTAACTGATAATCTCATATTATTGATTATTCTCAATCATAAATGAAACCTTATTTTTAAAAAATTTTCCTATCACTTTTCTGATACAATATTTTCTATAAAATATGAATATTTTCGAAAATTTTTAATTTGGGATATTCATGGCACATTGAGCAGCAACATGTATCACAAAAATTTTTTTTCGTTTTTCGGTAATTTTTTTGACATATTGCGCACCGCTTCATTTACCTGGCTACTACTTGTGGATTACATTCAGGACCGGGAATAGATTTCTTCTATATCATTGAAGTTGTTTCACAATGCTGTCTAGATAGGTTCAAGAGTGATGTTCATGTGAGGTTCGGCAAGTTGATCAGCATCACCAAGAATTCTTGCTGTGACAAGTCATACCCATTTTGTATGCTTTGAGTATCACTACAATCACTCTCCATCTCTTCCAACCATCTAGAGATAGCGATATCATGGTCCGTGTCAGTACGAGGCACAATTTTTTATGTAAACTCCTTTACAAAACAGTTGCGTAACTAGCGTGGTGGTGCCGCTGTGACCCCAACAAATAGTTTCACTCACATCATAGCAAAACAACTGCACGAAATTCAACAGTACTTCCCAAATCAAAAGATCAGAACATTATTTGAAGGTAAACATCATACCAACTTTCTCATTTGAAAACTAAGCAAGATATTCAACTTCGAAATTCAAGTGGGGTCAAAATGGCACCCCTACGCTAGTTGAGGGTTAATTTCGTAACGAATAGTTATGCATATAAATACCTATATCTCTGACACAACTTGATTCACAGAGTAAAAGTTTGACGAATCGCTTCTCCGCGGTCTTCGAAGTCGATGCGTAGAGCGCGGGTCTGCCGCAGGAGCGCTGTGGTCGCGCCCCCTCTCCAGTAGTTAATAATTACTGGGCGAACGATAGATCTTGCGGAGAAGTGGCGCCCCCTGCCGCCTCCGCTACTTCACTTCGCTCGCGGTCGAGAATTGCGATCGACAGCAGGAATGTACGGCCGGGGCTATTGAAAGGCCCCGGCGCCGATGGAGCGGGCGTGATTGAAGGCGTGGGCGGGGGGCCCCTCCTGGCGCCCTGTGGGCCGAGCGCGCGATCAATCCGGAGCAACCTCGCCCGCTGCGTTTCTCCTCGTGCGTTAAAATGGGCTGTGGGTCACAGGAAAGTATATGAATTCAAGCATCACAAATATTTTTTCAGGAAAACGGAAAGTACGACAAGTAACTACAAGCAAGGGAATATAATTTATTAACAGCGACAATTATCTGAATAGTATACGAAAAAAGATATGGATTATGCTACGTTATGGAGAGTTATAAATGTACTGGTCATTCATATTCTTAAACGAAATGCCATCTTAACTCAATATTATAAAATGCATTTGTTAACGACGTAATATACATGGACGTTCTTTATTAGGAAATGATGGTGCAATGGGCCTGTGTAATAAAAACAAATATGTAGAGAATAAAAAATGACTATCAACAATATCGTTTTTATTCTAGTTTTTAACTCCTTTGTAAAATTCATGTTTTTCAAAAAAGTATGCATCAAACATTCTTCATAATTACAAAATTATAAACATTAAAATATAACTATTGTGTTGAAAGAAAAAAGTTCATAGGCAAATGCACTAACAAATGAACTACCATTTTTTTGCAGGAACCAACTTTCAATATTCACTGTCAATTTAGTAGAATTTCAGACTGTGAGACGATTGCACAGGTAACAAGTTGCTACTCATTTAATACACGCGAAATCTGTCAATGCCAGATTACGTTACCTTACTAAATGCTGTTGCTGAAAACCATTCACCAGAATTTTATTTCCGTTACTTTTTGAGACATTCAAAGCAGATACCAAAAGCATCGTGAATATGCAATTATAAGCTAATCCATGAGAAACTACCAGTGTTCAGGAAGCAATGTTGAGTATAAAAAATGAGCCTTCTAATTTATTCTACGTTCATTTCTTTTCAATCCTGAAATCCATTATAAATTATGTGTTAGAGCCGTCCAGTGGATACTGAACTTTATTTTAGTAAGATATACTTTCGGATTTATTGTTAATTAGGTAAGTGTGTGACGTCGTTTGTTGTGATATAAAAATTTCCACTAATTAAATCAATATTTCTAAGATATATCGTAACGCAACCTTTCTCATTTACAAAGTATGATCGTACCTTGCCTACTGTCTGGGAATTAAACCATGCATTCATTTCACGTACCTATTAATTCCTTGATCATCAAAACGATTTTTATCCTCTTTCGTGTTTTACATATTAATGGTGTACTTCCCAAAACGTACTTGTGTCTTAGAAATTCAGTTATTGTCATAAAAAGTAAATTTTTTACGCAATTTAGCATACCAAGCGAGAATTATAATGCATATTGCAGTGAAAAGCAGCACATATATTGATTACATTTTTAAACCACGTGAAATCAAAACCACCAAAATCAAGTTTAGATTTTATACGGTAAAGTGAAAATATTTTATTAAAAAAATGTGTGTTTCCAAACATATCTAAGAATATACTTTCCAGTTATTTAAGTATACCTAGTTTTATTTTTAAAAACTCGATCGAATTTTAATTTTTTGTGAAATCTCAGGGTTTTAATACAAATACACCAAGTTTGTTTCTTACTTCATCCTTTTGTTTTTTGACAGAATATTTGACACACCACCTTGGATGTTTTCTATCGTGTGATCACTGTAGTAAGCAGTAAAGACAACCTAAGCAGTTACAGGGAGTGGGAATATTGTAACCACAATGAAACTCACATACACGGTAATATTGATTGAATGCAAAAAAAAAAAAAAAAAAAATCCACTCTAAATTTTCTGTAAATTAATGTGCAAGGAATAGTAAAGTGTAAGATGACTGATTGGATTTCCAACTACGATTACCAAGAACAATACTCGTGATAAAGAAGGTAAAATGATTGGTGTAACAAATTAATTTGATAAAGGAAACACTGTTGACTGCGTGATTGTGATTGATATCAATCTGTGTCTTCAAGAGTTACTTTTGATAACTTTCTCTTGCAAAAACCACAACAGCGCACTATTGTCGAGGTGGACTTTTGTATCGGGAGCGGTGACTCAGTGTATCAACTGATGTCACTGCAGTGCCTCTCACTGGGAGGTCCTAGGTTCGAGTCCTGACGGCGGCAGGATTTTCGACACTGGCTTTTCAGCTAGGTCGAATTCATTCGCTGTCTGGAGGAGAATTCTAGCGGCCGACTACTCTGATCAGTAGTTTTTCGTGATTTTTCGAACCAACACCAGGTGAATGCCGGAGCAGTACCTTAACAAACGGACCACGCCCCGCGCGTAATCTTTCTTTCCTCTTCCTTGTCTCATCCCCTCCCCTTACACTAAGATGCACTACACTACCACACATGCCGGGAGAGCGGTGGGGGACTTAGAATTTTTTGTGGGAGATACCAGCTTGGAGAAAACTCCGTTAGCCGACGGTGGGTCGGGGCCAGATCTCACCATATAGCGGGGGAAGACCATCACCACCTCCCGAGCAAAAACACGCACTGCACTTACGGGACTAATGACCATAGTAGTAGACGCGCCCTGAATCACTAACAACCAATCCATCCATCCAATGAATACCGTAAAGAGATCGCAGTGTTTACCTCCAACGAACGGCTTCTGGTGCACTGCTCTCCTCGGCCAGCTTCCCTGGAAGCGATTTCCGCGCGAGGCCGCTCGGGGTGGGGGTGGGGGCGGGAGACGGCGAGTAGGCGCGTAAACAACCCGGGTGGGGGTAGTGACGCCTCTTATCAGGTTTAGCCCGTCAGAGGCCGACCGCGCCCCTCCCCTCCTCCCCCCGCGCTGTCAAGCAGCCGCGAGACCCCCCACGCAGCGCACACGACAGCCGCCGCCGCCGCCGCCGCCGTACAGGCGCTCCGGATCCTCGGCGGCCCACTCGCCGAAGGAAGACGCGAGTATATATAGGCGCGGGATAGGGCGGCGTTTCTTCCCATCTTTTCACTACCCTGCGGACCGGGAGCGGTAGCTCAGTGCATCAACTGATGCCACTGCAGCGCCTCTGGCCGGGATGTCCTAGGTTACACTCCCCACGGCGGCAGGATTTTTGACACTAGCTTACCAGCTATGTCGAATTCAGTCGCTGTCTGGAGGAGAATTCTAGAGGCTGGCTGCTCTGATCAGTTTCTCCGATCAACACTAGGCGAATGCCGGAGCCGTACCCTACCAAACGGGCTACAGACCGCGCGCGATCTGTCCTTCCTCTTCCTTCTCCGATCCTCTCCCATTACACACACACTCACATACACTAACATGCACTACACTACCACATATTCCGCGAGACCGGTCGGGAGCTTAGAGCTTGTCCCGGCTGGGACGGTGCCCCGCTAGTCGGGGAGTCCTGGTCAGGGGGAAACCCCACTAGCCGACGGTAGATCGGCACCGGATCACGCCATCCAGCAGGGAAAGATCACCGCCATCTCCCGAGAAAAAACATGCACTACACTAACGGGACTAATGACCAAAGCAGTTGACGCGCCCGGAAACACGAAAAAAACAAACCAAACCAAACCACTACCCTGCGGGGCGTCAGGGATGACTGTTTCATGGAATGAAAGGCGTCAGTGATTTGCGGGATTAACGGACGCTCAGATGTTCTCGTCACTTTAGTCAGTAGTCGGTCATACAGGGACTTGCGTGATAACGGAACTCCCAGAAGTTATCTTCACTTTGGTCAGTCAAATCATTACTACTTTTGTTGCGAAACCTAGTATCATATGAACTCATCGACCAAATATCATTTTTCACCATAAACGTGGTAATCGCCATAACCACGTAGTATTAAAAAGAGGGAATTTTAATGCGGTGGCAAACAGCAGTGAAGTTTCAAAAAAATAAATCATTTTCTAGAGTCCTGGTATCGTAAAAGTGAATAAATTCTCTTCCTAAACGTAGTAAGTTTCTTCCTTCAAAACGTGGTGTAGTCAGAATGTTTCATTTTGGAAGTTCTTGATACTGAAAAATAGATTCATAGCAAAACATCTGTCTCTCCGTCCGTCCGTCCGTCCGTCCGTCCGTCCGTCCGTCCGTCCGTCCGTCCGTCCGTCCGTCCGTCTGTCCGTTAGTGTTCAACGCAAGTGGCTAAACCGTAAACAGAATTTTCATGAAAATTGATCATCTCCGAACCATGTAGCTGGTGTCGTGGCCTGTTGATTTTGAAGTAGTTTCTTCAATTTTGGAGCTATTTTATAAAACCTCAAGAATATTTTCAAAACATTTTACAAAAAGGACTCCAATTTCTTTCTTTAAATTATTTCCGCTGATAGAGCAAACGACGCATAAATAAATTGGAAAACTTCCCAGTTTTCCAGCGTTTTTGTACAATACCACAATAATGAAGGTAATTTTTTTCTTAATGAATTCTATTCATCAAAAACATCGTTACAGAAGATCGTCTTCAATTTTTCTAAAAAATGAGTGATTTTCTGCAAAACATCGGCAATTTTTAAGTTTTAAATAATTGTTTTTTTTAATAATGTATCTATTTTTTCTTAAACTTTTTCCTCGTATATGGCAAAGAATAGGAAATAAAGCAGTGTTAGTCCCATTTGCAATTGCAAAAATATCTAATGTAAAAAATTGAGTTGTTATTGATACTTATCTAGTACGCACATTAAATAATGTACGCGTACATTAAATTTATGGCGCGGGTAAAATTTAATAATTAATTAAATTTAATGTAGACAAGTAAGCTATCGGTCGTACATTAAATCTACATGGATTTTAATTTAAGCATTAAATTTATTTTTAATGTACAAAGTATTAAATTGTATGTCTGTCGACATTAAACCTACATTAAATTTAGTGTAATTTTTGACAGCGTAGGTCTCATGCCCTCGCCCGCGGCGAGGCAGACGGTGCGTGGCCGAGGCGCGTTGCACGCGATGCGCGGAGATAATTCCAACTTGAGTTTCGTTCAGTTAATAAATGCTGGCGCTTTAGCACCGCGTCCCTCGCGCGCTCGCCGGCAGATGAATGCGGGCGGTGACGTCACGGCGCGGCCGTGTTGATTGACAGCACCCCGCCCCCACCCCCTACCCACCCCCTCCCCGCAACCGCTCCCCCTGCTCCACCACCGCTAGCACCCCCTGCACTCTGGCAATATCCTCTGTTTCAGGGGTGCCTAACCTTCCGCGATGTGGCAGTTATTTGTGGGTTTTATAGCATCACCTCTATCACAACAGAGGTCCTCACACTAACACTTTAACAGTAGTTTTAACTGATTCATTATTCGTTTATGTTTATTTTATTGTTACTGGTTTATTAGTAATGACCTAATTTTAAATGAACTAGCAATAAAAAAAAAATTAATTTAAAATAAGTATTTGGACCTTTCCTGGGAAACCTTAGGAATTATATATCAATGTTAATTGTTATAGTTTACTCAATTGTGAAAATAATGAAATTGTACACACCCTTGAAAGACATTTGTAGGTCGAACAAGTAGAATAAATGATATATTAAAAAAGTTTCAACTCAGTTTTTGCTTCTTTTCCTTGTTTCTTTTCCTGAAATAGTACAAGTTACAAAAACCATTCAATAAAGTCTTTACACTGTTAGAAGTATTTATTACAATTACAATGACCACTTCTGAAGCTTTCTTTCGACCCCCAAACCTATAAAGTATTTTGTAAAAAACTGAATGTTACAAGACAGATGCGTTGAATATGTTTTCAATAGAGAGAGATCCAATAGAAATTTTTTTTTAGATTTCAATAGAAAAATTTGCTGGTTTGTAGTTGAAAGTGAATGAAAAATATACACATAAAAAAGAAAGCGGTGTAGATTTTCTCTTGAAATACAAATGGGAAGATTAGCCGTAATAAATATGGTGTGAGCTCTTCATAAACAAATAAATAATTTCATTACAGAAGTAAAAGCTCCTCAACTGAAAAGATCAAGTAGCTACTACAAGGATTACAACTGGTCACTGCAAACTAAGCCAACTCCACTTAATAGAAAGAAATTCAACCCCCCCATATGTGACCACTGTAGTATTTCCATAAATATGGTACATATCATTAACCAATGACCCCTATACAATCAGTCCATACAAGAACATCTACAGAATTTGAGCTCAGAGTCAATTCTTACACCTATAGGTTGTCAAGATAAAGTTATTCGTTTTTAATTTAAAGTTATTCATTTAAATATATTTAGTAAAATTTAATTGAAGTAGTATACAAGCAGTGTAATTTAAATATTTATTGTTTTCAATGTATTTTTTAATTTTTTAAGTATACAAATCTATCTTTTAACAGAAATGACTGTAAAATATGTGATTAATGATCGTTATATAATTTACGTAGAATATTAATAAATTTATTTTTGTTATTACTGTTCAGAAGCGTGCGTGCCCCAACCGGGTGCGACCTAAATCACTTCGCACGGCCATCTACGCCGCTCCTTAGCGTCGCCGAGCAAGGGGTGTAGTGTTTAGATAACGCCTCCGAAAACCCCTCAGGGACCACCGACCAGGCTCCACGCGGGCGGGCGCGGCGACCGCTCCGTGTTTGTTTACAGGAAGTGTGCGAGAGAGAGCGTTCTGGAAAATTCCATCAAAATTACCGACAAGACGCGTAATCTGATTGGAGCAATATTATTTTCGGCGTAGTAACTTTCGGCCAGTAACAACACGTCTTCCAAAATTTCTGTAGAAACTTCTAGAACATTCATGGAAATTGGGGCGTGGGCGCTGAGACGCGCTGAGGGCAGGGGGACGCTCATGTTGTACGGGTGTGGGCGCGGAGGTCATCCGAGTTGTGTAGGCGCTAGGATAGCGCGAAGTAGCATGATTAGAGTGCGATTTGTGGTATTATCGCACCGCGTGTCATTAGATTGAGAAAAAAAGAACTTTATCTAGTAATGTTATTTGTTTCTCTGCTCGTTTACGCCCGCGCCGTGTATCGCAAGTTACGCGATTACGAAAATTACGATCTGTCGTCACCGATCTGTCGTCACCGCTACCGCCGACGTCCCAGCTGATGTCGTGGTTAACTCTACTCTCTTGAATGGGAGCAGGCTGCGAGAGGAATCCACCCTCCGCCCTAAAGGGCGTGCCGTCCAGAAGAAAGGAGCCCAGCTGTGTTGCCTGTTTGGAGGCCGTTCACCCCAGCGCGTCCTCCTGCCGCAGCGGTGATTCTAATAATCTGTCGAGCTCCGACAGACAAAACAAACATTCATTACGCCCTTCAGGCTTACCTGACTGTTGTCAACATTCAGAAGGTGCAGGCCGCGCATTGGCCCCTTTTTCTTTTATTTGTTAGCGCATCTTTTTTGCTTTATTTGTTTTAAGTAATTTGATCGTATTAGTTTTAAGATTGCATGAAAAAAACAAGGGTTTAAAAAAACTGAGCTCAGATAAAGTAATAATTTAAACCTATAGAGAAGATTAAACTATTTAACGTGACTTCCAAAATAATTTAAAAACACGCCTTAATCTTACAACTTCTCTGGATTGAGCGTCAACAAATGCCAATAAAAAAGCATTCACAAGACATGTCCCCCTTATCATTGAGAACAAGTACTGAACGTGAAGTGTTTTCCTAGTAGATCAACTCAGTAGGGAGAATAAGATATTAAAAAATACGGTTTTAAGAGCAAATATGTTTTTCAACACTGATCTTTAATAACTTACATTAGAAAAAACTGATAATCATTTAATATCGTTATGCAACGCTAGTTTCGAGTAAACAAACTTGGTAAAACTGCGCTATATGCACAACGTGCAGCATACGGACCAGGCTCCTATTTCTAATGAGAACTGCTCGCAGGACTGAAAATAATAGATTTATTTACCTGTGTGCATTAAAATTGGCAGTTTAATTAAAAATGCAGTGTTTACGAACTCCGGATGGCCAATAATATACGTGTGTTTTGGCGATATGAAATACCATTTCAATGGGTTCCCCAACCCTTTTTGTTGCACCTGCTCTTCTAACTGTTGGACTGCATCTCCTAGTTTCGAAAATGCGCACATGACTCTACCCGAACGTTCTAAATGAATGTCTGACTGGTAATATACAAATTTATAAAAAAATTATAGAATTTATAGAAGCATACTAATACGAGTAGTAATGAGTTAATCAAACTGTCACGAGATATTAACAGAAGTTCCAGAAAATTGTCAAAAATTGTAAAAGATGCCAGCCTTCTGAACGGCCTAACAGGCTGCGTAATTTTAAACAAATGTAATAAAATATTTTATATAATGAATTGACACGAAATAATTTGAAAAATTAAAACATCGCAGAGATTCATTTAATTTTTTATATTTTCACTTAGTTAATAAATTAAAAGTGTGACAACTGAGAATATCAAACGAGTATTACAATTAACAGAGCTTATAGTACGCCTACCAATCTAATATCTAATGTGTAACTTCTTTATTTGAAAATTCCACCATTTGTTATTGGCAAAATGTTATCATCTTCGACCCTCACCTCCCTCTTTACACCGTGCGATGACGGTGCGAAGACGGTGCGGGGATGGTGCGGGGACGGTGCGGGGACGGTGCGAGGACGGTGCGAGGACGGTGCGAGGACGGTGCGAGGACGGTGCGAGGACGGTGCGGGGACGGTGCGAGGACGGTGGGACGGTGCGAGGACGGTGCGGGGACGGTGCGATAGACGTGGATGGTGAGGGACGGTGGGCGTGGGGACGGTGTTGAGTGATGGTGGGATGCTGCGAGGACGGTGCGGGGACGGTGCGGGGACGGTGCGAGGACGGTGCGGGGACGGTGCGAGGACGGTGCGGGGACGGTGCGAGGACGGTGCGAGGACGGTGCGAGGATGGTGCGAGGACGGTGCGAGGACGGTGCGGGGACGGTGCGGGGACGGTGCGAGGACGGTGCGGGGACGGTGCGGGGACGGTGCGGGGACGGTGCGAGGACGGTGCGGGGATGGTGCGAGGACGGTGCGGGGACAGTGCGGGGACTGTTCGAGGACGGTGCAGGAAGTCCAGGTCGGCGGGCACACGTGCGGGGCGCGCCAAGCGACAAGGCGGTCACGGGGGCGAGAGTTCATAAATGCAGACCATCGACGCGAGCGAATGACCGGTAGAGGACCCGGGCACAGAGCCCTTGCGCCCCGCTGCCGCCATACGATCGTCCTCTGTGTTACGAAGAGGAAACTATTGGGAGCCGTTTTGGAGAATTTTCAAAATGTCCTGGGGGCTTCATGCAAAATTAAAAGAATGTTTATCAAAATTTCTAAGCTCAACTAGAGCCAGATGGACGGGGATTTCTTCACCTGGTGCATGCCGTATGGTTTAGGCGCTAGTAGTGTTTACTTTCGACGGACGTTTTGTCATTGGTTTTTCGGCATCAATGACCCACAAACACTGATTCTGGCTATATCATGTGTTAAAGGATTTTTCTCTTAATTTAGCAGTTACATTTATCACCTTTTTGTTATCAGGGCCCGGCAATGATTTTTTTCTGATGAAAATCCGCCGTTTTTTCGCGCAACATGACATAACTTTCTCTACTTATGGCCATCTGGCACCAAAAGTAAAAATGGTTGAGGCATGTGTGCCTGAAATGTCGGGGAAGTGAGCTTTCCTCGTCTAGTATTTTTTGTGTCCAATGATGGTTATTCTTTTTCCAAAATGTTCCAAATTATGATTACATGTGTACTACAATAATTAAAACCATGAAGAACTTATTAAACAAACCACCTTTACGCCTGATCAAAGTTTAAAGATCCCCAATGTATATCGTAGTATGTATATGCATTTAACATAACATAACGTTAATAAAGTGTCGAAAGATACGGTAAGGCAATGAAAGATTTTAATATTTAAAATTAATAGAAATAGAGTAGTAACGAACAATATAGCATACCATACACCATCGTAAGTGAATATAAGATTTTATATTGTGGTTGGAGGGTCGACCCAGTTTAAGAAGAACTTCACTCTGTGGAAATCGATGCACAATCTCAAGCATTGAGCTCTTTGACAGTAAATAAATGGCTACCGTGCGTCTGGAAAAAATATTTTCGATAATACAAAATTTGATTATTACAAATTTCCAAATATGAAACTTTTAAATCTATTCAAATATAGAAATTTGTTTTCCTTTACTTTCTGACGTTTCGATAAAGTGTTTTCTTTGAGAAAGACATCCTCAAAGTGTCGCTCCACGCACTTCTTTGCACTATCGTTCATCAAACATGGTTTGCATATTTGCCATCTCGCACGGATACAACAAGCACCTTACCATACAATATTACTACAACCATGAATTTAAACAAATGTGACTTCGTCAAATAACGATTTGAAATTCCTTTTGCTGCTGCTGCGCCAGAAATTTCACTACCTTCATAGCCATAGCCTCCACCCGTCAAACACAAGATTACTATCTACGTAGTTATGGAGCAGTGGCGAATTCTGAATATTATTTTAAGTTTACTGCACTTTATGGAAGGTACCTCTATCGTTGACTTTTATTTTGAGCTTTTCTGAAATCCCAATACTATGAAATTCCGTCCTTAAAAATTGTTCTATATTACAATTGCACAAACCACTATCTTATCGACCATTAACACACCCATTTTCAAAAAAACGTGAGAGAAGCGTAACTTACGAACGGAGTAGGGCTGTTCACCGCAATATTTTGCGGTGCCTACCGACCGTCCAGACGCGCATCGTCCCCTCCCGCCCTTGAAAAATGAGGAGCCCTAGGTTATCGCGGCGGGCATGCGGTGCCTTCTCCTGCACTAGCAAATTCTCTGGGCAGCATTACGAACTGTTTGAAATCGCCTATCCTAACGCACTCATAGCGGTTACGGTTGCGAAAAAGATGGCTCTGTGAAGCAAAACGGTTATTTTTCGCACCTGTTTTAAAGCTTTTAAAATATAAATAACATTTTAGAGAATTACTTAAGTTTATGAAGTAGTTCTTATACACTTCGAATTAGTTGGTATACCGGCGGTATACGCGGTGTAACGGAGAATTCGCCACTGTTATGGAGGATCTCTCTCTTGCTTATCCTTGTTGTGATCCAAACGCAATCACCACCACCGTGCTACCCTTCCATCTCTGCGTCACTTTCCATTTCACTGGCGAAAGCTTCCTCACCTCTAGCTCCACGTCCTCCTCTCCCCACGCCCAGCGATATCATTCCCATTCGCAATCAGCGCGCCAGCCTCACAGTAGCCTCTCGCTGTGGCGGCACCCAGGAGGTGGTGCTTTGGGCGGCGTGACGCGACGGGCTCAGGACCATACTGCTCGGGCACGTTCTCCTCCCCGTCGCAGCGCAACGGTGTTCAGCGTCCTTCCCCACTTCGCCTCGCCGCCTGCCATTTTCGCGGCGCGTTACTTCGGTCCGGCGGCTGATCAGGCAGTGGCGGGGCGGGGGCCGCGGCGGGGCGGGGCGGCGCGCGGAGGGGCAGGAAGTGCGTCAGGCGGCAGGGGCTGGAAAGCGAGCAATGAAGCGGACGGGCGATTGCCGCGACTGCGCGGAGCCGCCGCATCCACTGTAAATTAGATGGTTAATTATGCTCCCTTCAGCCGCCCTCCGCCGCCGAGCAAGGGGCTGAGGCCGGGGGGTGGGGTGGGGTGGAAGTGAGTGAGTTGCGGCGGGTCGCCGCCCCTGGCGCCTCCAATTCTGCCCGGGGCGGCGAACACGCGAGCATCAAGCGCGCCTCAACGCCACGCGCTGCGCCGCCCAAATTCTGGGGCCAGTGGAGCTGCGCCTTTATTTCGGCAGCAGCTCACCACACTACATTTAATTTTCTAGCAGACTTCCTACAAACACAAATTCTCCCAGCAGTCAAATCTATTAATTTAAAGGTAAATTTAAAGGCTTTTAAATAGCATTAAAAATGAAACAGTTGTTAATCTCTCCCAATATAGAGTCGTAGGCTTCCGTGAGATCATTGAATTCCTGGCCGTCCGGGATTAGCCGCGTCGTGGTCGAGGAGCTGATTGCTTCGGCCATCTTGTTGTGGCCTTCAGAGCTACACTTGCTGAGCAGTATATCATGACGCGACTAATCCCGGAGAGCCTAGGAATTCAATTATTCAATGCTTCCTCATTTATTTTTAATTGTTCTTCATAAAATTATTTCGATTCCCGCAAGTCAGCGATATTTTTATAGCCACCTGCTTCACTGACCCAAGAAAAAGTCCAAAACTCAAGTTCGGCTTCTCGATGTTCGCCAACAAAGTTTTGGATTAACACTACCAAAAAATTTAACAAAAATCTATTTTACGCTAAGAGAAATATTCAAAATATTTTCCATTTTCTTCAAACACCACAGAAGGTATCCCAGTTTAAGGGTCGTAAAATCAATATTAAAATTAAAAACACTGGAAGTAACGTTGGGTTCTATCTGGACTTCGAATATGAACAAACCCAAAGAGAGCTAGAAACATTATGAACAAAACTAGAAAATGCAAATTCAAAACAAAATACATTGCGCAAATAGTGACTAATGTTTTCAGATGTGTTTCAATACAGAAACAATAATAAATCGAAGCAACTTTATCAATGTGGTAGTCCTGAGCGTTAATGTACCTCGCTGGTACAAAAATGGGCGATGTCCTGAGCCGAACTTTATCAGAGTTTTCTGACCTCTGCCCCAGCCCTGCGGATCGAGCTGACTAATCCGCTTTAGCTTCATTTGTGGAGGCGGGACTATTCATCTTGAAATATTACAAACATGGGGATGGCGAGTTATATTATAGTAACATTTGAATATAAATATTAAATCAACCAAATAGCTCTTGCTATAAATTCTTTGTATATACATTTAATTACATAAATAAAGTCATGAATTTCCAGTAAAAACATATTTTAAAACTGTTATAAAACGAAGCGTAAAACATAACACTGACAACGACTATTAAGCTCCATGTCTACATTTCTGTCGTTTATTATTGTAATATTTTATAAAAATGCAAATAATTTGGTATTTGTATGTATTGTCTAACCTAGTTATTTTATTGTGGAAAATTAATAACTTAAAGAAATACGTTTAAGATTGCTCTACAAACACGTCTCCGAGATAGCAGCTTTCAGTTGTGAAATACTTCATCATCAATTTCTCAGATGACCCAATTAAAATATACTATATGATCGCGAACATTGTATTATTGTAATAAAATAGTTTTAGAGTGTAAAATACTAAATAAACTTAAAGTATTTAAAGTTCATTTAGTCACAATGGTTTTTCTTCTGCAGACATTATGATTGTAAGTGCAGCTGTAAGCAAATGAATGATTTTTGATCTTGTTTTGGGATCAATTAATTACCTTCAATCTAACGTTAGGTGATTGCATTTTACGTGAGTTCTTTTACTGCAAATATTAAAAATCATATGTGATACCTAGTCTTTGAGATTTTTGCGTGAGAATCAAAAACGACATATGACTTTATATAACATTTGCATATCTTAATGTTTGCAAAGGTAGAACACCAGTTTTTGTCTATTATGTGAACATTGGAGGAACACACACACACACACACACACACATACACACATACATACACACACTCATATCAATATATTACTTACATCTTATATGTAATTTATGTATGATTTAACTAACGCAATGAAATTATATTTATATTATTATAAGTATATTTTTACATTATGATATTTTATTTCGAGAGACGAGCAATGCAATACAAAGTTTTTTATACGTCATCGGAATGTTACACCCACTTCTTCTAGATAAGCAGACCGCATGCAAACACTGCTTTGCTAATCCATTAAGAATCACTTTGTATATTCTCCTGTCATAAATTAATTTTAAAATTGTAATTGTTATTAATGTTTCAAAATTTTGTCAAACTTTTGAAATCTGTGTCACGATAATCGTTAGAAATGCAATAGGATCCTCTCTGTAAAATATTGCTTGCAAAAAATAAAATTCTTCTATTTTCTACACATTTTACATTTCATACAAATTTACAATTTATTGGATATGGGAAATTAATTAACGCCTTCAGTAATATTGCAATCATATTTATAATTTTAATGAATTGTTAATAAATATTGTAAACAAAATAAGCAATTAATTTTTTTTTTTATTTTGGAAAAATTTCATTTGTTATAAATATTTATAAAGTAATTTAATTAAAGTACTATAATATGAATTAAGGTTGAATTTTAAAACTATAAATTCACAATATTTATTATTGTTGAAAGGAATTACACTATATTACAATGTAACGTTTTTAAATGTACTGCCCATTGATTGATAGTCGCAGTTCGTATAGTATATTCACGCAGAGACGATTTTTTACAAAGAAAAATCTAAATAATAAATGAAATAACCTCAAATTTATAATTCATTGGCATTTGGTCATACACTCTGCTCGACCACTTAATGCAAGGTCGGGAAGATGAGAAATGTGCGCTATTGCTGTTGCCTGTAATCAAATCTTGAGGGTCACCATTGCGTTCCTTTTTATTTAAGTCTTAGGATTCCGAAAAAGTGATACTAGATATTTCAACATTAACTTGAGAATACATGTTGCATACCATGAGAGAAATGATGAAGTCAAATGTCTGGAGTTTTAAAAATCTGCCTTGAATACTGGGCATAAGAAGTCCCACACTGGCTATTAATTTATATTTTCTGTCATTCGTCAGATAAACTGCCGAACACTTTCCGGTGAATTATGTTATCGCCGCAGCGAAAGATTTCCAGGTTAAAGAGACCCACATATGTTGGTGGATCGAAAAATAGATTTTAATTGTGAATTGACATTATTCATTGGTGCAACATACAAGAAATGTAACTTACTATTTGTGCTAGTTTTTTCACTTCAGTCCCGTCAATTTTTCGGAAAACATAATTCAATCATTTTACCTAAATACAATATTTACTTTTCTGACCTGTCAATTGAAGAATAGTTGTCTCATTGGAAAAGGATCGCGTTGATAAATGGAAAGTTTATAAATATCATAAATACCAAATAGAGTAATATCTGATATTTGTTATCTAAAGGACTCCCCTCTAGAAAATAATCAAATTTTTCTTTGTTTTCATTTAATCTTTTCAAATAAGAAATGTAACTTTGCTCTTTTGTTTAGAGTTCCGGCAAGATCTTAACAGATCTTGCTCCCGCTTACTTGTGCCAGCACATAACAACAAGGCTTTATCCGGTATCTTCCACTTCGGGTTTAAGGTAATTATTATCTATCTTGCTGACATTTTACAGTCTCTAATGACTGTTTTTCGCAATCTACACTGCTTTTATCTCTGTCAGACATCTTCCTCTATTCTAGCCCTCATTGTCAAATCGATAACGCATTTACGTAAGATTTCCTGGCCTTCCGTTTTCTCTTTTCGAAAGGATCCACCAAAGATAATTTCTTGATATTCTGTCAGCATGCATTCCCTGCAGCATACCATTGGAGTTGTTTGATTCTACATTGATCACTTGACTTCAATCATTATTATCTGTCTAATCTCTCTTCGTTTAGTATTCTATCAAACAGTATACTGACAACATCGTCTCCAAAAATTCATTTTCTCATAGCATTTAACCGAGAGTTTATTGCATCATTTTTGTCTTAATTTCATCCATATGTACACAGCTTCTCCACCATTGTCTTGTATATTGTCTCTAGTTTTCTTTCGAAAATTTTTTGGTTTTATAAAATATTATGAAGTCTACTAATAATTGGCTCTCGCTTATTTTTTAATAAAGTCAATATTAATAGATCCCCTGCTCTAATAATCACTCCGATATATTTAAATTCCTTTCCTACTGGAAATATACCTATTTCTGTTATAGATCATATCGAGATTTCCCTACAACCATGTGTCTTGACTTTACATTATTTATTTTGAGTCTCCATTTTTATGTTTTTATTAATTTCTGGATTAAATGTTACAGATACAAAAATATTTCACCTATTTTCAAGTGATACGCTGACTCCAAAGTGGGAAATCGCTTTATGTATGAATTCAAAAGGTTTTTGCAGCCGTTCTCGAAGTCTTAAACGATATCCACTCAACATTTTTTAGTTATTTGGATTATAATTAATCAAACTCTTTCAACATTTTGTTTTACCAGTCTTGTATAACTTAGTTGGGTAGTTCCTAAATAATGTAACAAGTATTTCAACGTCGGGTTAAGGGTAAAGAGCTGTTTGATGAAATATTGATTATATAAATAAAAGATCTTCATCTTTCATCTTCATTACTAGTTTACCAATTAGTTCATTATGAGAGAGAAATGAATATTTATGATGAAGAGAGGGCACGGACTTCTGAGTCTTTTATTTTGATCCGCGGTTGATGGTTTAGTAAAATAGTTGTAGCATTACCTTTGAATGAATGATTGAGAAGAACATTAATAATGGACTTGTTTATTAATCCGTACTTTATCTACAACAATGTAGCCTTCAGAATGTTAGTAAATGTAAGTATGGTAAAACATATTTACTTCAACTAATAATCGAATATTTATTATATAAATATATAGTTTTAAAACCAAGAATTATTTTTTCAACTTCATCACTAACTTATTCTTTAAATTTATCTGCGTGACGCATGTTAACAAACACTGATATATTACATTCTCGCATACTTGCCGTATATACAGAGTATACGTGTAGCATAGAGAATGTTATATAATGCTGGTATGAAAAAATTGCGCATTTTCATGAAAAATCATTGCAGCGCTCTGGTGACGAAAAACCGAATAAAAATTACAAATTAAGAGAAAAAGACTTAACACGCGGTGTAGCCATAATTCCAGTTTTGTAGATCCGTGATGCTAAAAACCAATTGAAGCGAAACGTCTCGTCTGGCTCTGTCTGATACAATCCCCAGCGCCTAAACCATGCATACGATTTTTTCCAAATTGAAGAAACTCCTGTCGTTTTCGCTCGAGCTGAAGCTATGCGATTTGAAAACATTCACACTTTGGGGGACTATTTGTAGCCTTCCGGACATTTTAAATTTTTTCAAAAACGGCTCCAAATTTTTTCTGTAAATTTCTTGTAAGGACTGTTTACTCTATAGTAAAATACGCTTATAAAGGTAGAATATGTCCAATTCTCACGTATTAATCTGAATTTTGAAAAATGCTGAAAATTTTAATATTTTTGCGTGTCTACTACAACTACAAAATTAAAGATAGAGATTTTTGCTTAAATGAAATGTAAAGGCTTATAATTAGATCTTTAATGAGGTCCTGCAATTTTTTAAGTTTTAGTTGACGCACAATATGGCGTAATATTTGCAATTTTAAAATTTACATAAACAAGATTTTCTCAAAACGGCTCCAAATTTTTCTTAAATTTTGGTTAGTAATGCCAAATGCAGTATATCCATGATAAAATGAGATATTGTCTATTCTATTGTTTTTAAAAAAATTACAAATGTACTTTTTGAAATACCTCTCGGGCTGTTAATATGAGCATTTGAATAGATTTGTATAGATTATTTAACTTGTGAGTAGAAGTGCTTCCAAATGACTTTAGAGGAAGCTTTTCAAAAAACTCAATAGATTCCTGTGAAAAGAGCTATTTCTTTGAACCCAAAAGTTGGAGAAAATGTCAAAAAATGTATTTTGTGCGGCGATAGATGTCAGCTGGCAAGAGAACGGCAAGAACCTTATGTGAGTTGGCAAGAACATTAAAACCAGTCCACACAAAGGAAATTATAAACATTTGCTACGAGAAAGTCTGTCCCATTCTGTAGCACCTCTAGTTCTTCATATTTTGGTAGTAGCTAAGTGTGCTACTTCTTAATTTTTAAAAAAGTGTAAAGAAAAATTTCAGCTAGAAAAACTTGACAAAAGAACAGTTAGACACAAATAAATAAAGTTAATTACAAAGGACGTAATACTCGTATTAGGGGATTGGAAGGAAACGAACGTACCGTAATGTAAAACCAAAAACGCATACCAGAACAGGAAAATATGGAGTAGTGAATGATCTGGTAAACGATCAGTAATCGGAAAGTACACCAAATTCTTTCCGCAGTTTTGTAATGGTATCTTCAGTAAAGAAAAGGGAATGTTTAGAAGATTCTCGACATCGTTATTAGGAATTTATTTTCATTGCTCGTCAAGTAAAAACCGCTGATATCGTACGGGATTTGAACACGCGTTCCTCTATTGTGAAGCCACGCAACTTGCTGATTGCGGCTACCAACAGACGTACGTAAGCATTTCCGTTAACTTATCCAATTAAGAATCTTACGAACTCATTAAGCCAGTCTTCAAACTC
This sequence comes from Teleogryllus oceanicus, assembly GCA_964035755.1. Taxonomy (NCBI): domain Eukaryota; kingdom Metazoa; phylum Arthropoda; class Insecta; order Orthoptera; family Gryllidae; genus Teleogryllus; species Teleogryllus oceanicus. The sequence continues at coordinate 11,790,833 of CAXIVR010000012.1, read as the reverse complement.
ATTAAGCTTTTCCGCGCACTTCTGCATTTTAAAATATTAAAATAAATTACCTCTAAGAGACAATAAGAGCAAAGAAATCACGCGGCACGGTAAAATAGCACTTACTCTAAGAATGTTTCAGTTCAGTACTATGTAATTCTTGCTAGCAGGCGCTTCTGGCCCTAGCCTGACGCTCAACCCTTATCGCCTCTGCCCAAGGTGAGATTATTAGACGTGATAACGTTGGGCTAGCGGACAAGTTTCTGACACGGCCCGACATCTGTGAATCCATTTTGCTAAGTAATTACTAGAATCTAAGAAACATTTGACTTCAAGAAAACCACCTAATATTACAAGTAGTTATTATCTTTTTGTTCATCTACTCACATTTATATAAAAATAAACTCTTATTTTCTCAAAAGTTATTGGTAATGTTTTCTTTAATATATAACAAAATGTTACACTATTACTTCACTCATTCGTTTTGAAAACTCAAACGACAAACTGTAAATGCACACCTTAAATTATTGAAAAGGAAAAAGTATTAATTAAAAATCTCACACATAGTCAAAAATAAAAAGTTGCACAAACAGGCCAGGACGTGAACCTATCTCTCCAGTTCTTCAAACAAGTACCTGAACTTACATGACGTCACTCCTGCAGTCACTTATACAATGTTTTGCATATATTAGGATGTGTTGACGAGTGATACTTGTTGAGTTTTGCTAGCTGAAGACAGGAATGTTAAGCTTGCAAATTGAAAGAAACAGTAAAAAGTACGATTTCGCAAAATTGGTTTTGAAACGTTTTAATAGTAAGAAAAGAAAATTGGTTTCATTGCAGTTTTGCATTTCAAACTATCTTTTTAAAATTGTAAATATTGCTTGCACTTTTGCACGAAAAATGCCATCATTTCCAAGCAGTTTCCACATGATTGTTATGCAAGAACGAATTATGGACAACAAATTTCCATTTGAAAGACAAATCTGTTTTCAATTTTGTAGTTGAGAAGATTCTAAAAATGTTCAAACTTTTAAAATTTTCTGAAAACTAGAGTTAACTATGAAAATTGGAACTATGTCATCCTTCTAAGTGTTTTAATTTATTCTTACTAGAAAATTAGGAGTTAGTTTTATGAAAATTTGAAAATGTCGAAGGCTTCATGAAAAGTACCCCCAAATTTCAAAGTTTTTTCAAAATTTCCAAGCTTTAACTACAGCCAAAAAAACGGGTTTCTTCAATTTGGAAAGGATCGTACGTCTGGTTTAGGCGCTGGTAGTGATCACAGACGGATGGACGGACGGTTTAGGTAAAACCACTTTTTCGACTCCAAAACTTTATTACCGTTTAATCGCGAAATCGTTTTTCCCCCTGTATTACTTAACTTTCTCTATACTACATATACGCACGAATATACTACGTATATACGTCACATACGAATATACTACGTATATTCGTGCGTATACGAGACAGTAAAAACGAGAAGTACAAGTTTTGTTTTGTGCTGAGATAACGAATTATCATAGTTCAAAATCCATCTAAACGTGTTACAGCAGTTCCAAAAGGTGAGATACAAAAAACAGTACGAAATTTTCTGCATTACTGATTGTCATTTCAAGGTGAGTTTATTTTTTACATAAATGATTCATATTGCAAAATATGAATGTATTTATATAATCAAGAAAAAACGAGTAATTTGTCACAATCTGGACACGACGTTGTGTAAAAGTCACAACTTTGATATCAATTACTTAAATGTCCAAACCTTCCCTCATACTGACTTACGTAAATGATGACAGCGGTGACAAATATCAAATGCGTGGAATACACGAGCCCAAAAACCCAACTGTAAAAAGCATTTTTCGAAGCTCAGTGGTCAGAGCAACTGGTCGTAAATCGAACGATGCGGGGTTTTATTCCTGCCCGAAGGGGAAATTACATCTTTAGTACTCAATTTAATACGGTTATCAGGTCACAATATGGATATCACTAACGAACGGGATAAACATTTCCCTCATATTTCATTTCCCATAAAAAGTGACAGAGTTGTGACAAACTTTTTTGGAAGTGAATGCAAAATGTATGTCAAAACGTTCACTATCTATTAAGATAGTGAACGTTTTGACATACATTTTGCCAAGCCATACTTTGCCCCCGCCGCCGCCACCGCAGCCTCCCGCCTCCTCCGCCGCCGCCACCACCACCACCAACACCTCCACCACCCCCGCCGCTGCCACCGCCGCCGCCGCCCCCGTCGCCATCCCCGCCCCGCCGCCATCCCCGCCACCGCCACCACCACCGCCGCCGCCGGTACCTTCGCCGCGACCGCCGCTGCCCAGCTGCTGACCACCGCCCCCGACACCGCCGTCGCTGCTGCCACCGCCACCACTACCGCCAGCGCCCCGCCGCCATAGCAGCCGCCGCCGCCGCCGCCGCCGCCTCCGCCGCCACCGCCGCTTGGCGCGCGGCGCTTGTTTTGCCAGCGCACCCGCACTTGAGCGGATCCGCAAACAGCTGCAGGCGGCCGAATGGGTTTGCGATTGCCGGCCCACGACGGCCGCTCTTGTTTGTTTTGGGCCCGTCCCGCCCCGTCCCGCCCAGTCGCTGCCAGCCCGCCCGCCTGTCCATCGACTAGTGCAGACTCGCGCAATGTCGTTCACTCGTTCGACCGGTTATCGACTTGCCTACTCAGTCGTGTTCGAAAAACACTCAGTTGTCGGGCCGTGTCTCCCGGTGATGTGCTCGAATTGTCATCCACAACACCTCTCGGCCACCCATTACCACAGCAATAATTGCTGACAATTTCCAATATCTCAATCACACCCGAGAAGCACATAGTATCGTATGCTTCTCACCCTGCTCATTCTTTTCCAAACAGTACCTTCTTACGCAATGTCGAAAACTCTTTATCCACTAAGTTTTTCTCGCACTCAATGTCTTTAACTTGAATGTGGCTCCATGTACCCCGTAAATCTCAATTTCTCTCTCTTAGTCTTGCTCTTGATTACGTCCTCTTTCACACAATTCATTATTTTTTACGTGTCACTTCATTTCCATTTATTAATTTATTCTTGGCAACAATCAATTGCTCAGAGACATATCTTCCTTTATCGGCAAATTTATCAGATACCCTGATCATTCCTTGGCCACTGTTCCTTCGCTTACTTGGTAGTTAACCCCCTTCCAGAAAACGCTTCAACGATTGCCCTGACACTAATCATTTACTGTTTTCGTCCTGTAGCCTACTTCACCTGTACGTCTACTCTCCTCAGTTTCTGTTCGCCACTTCTTTCAAGTTCTTGTCTGTCCCGTTGCTCTCATACCTACATTATTCAGGTGTTTCGGAACACGGCACCCGGGAGCGGTAGCTTAGTGCATCAACTGATGTCATTGCAGCGCTTCTGACCGGGAGGTCCTAGGTTCCCACTTCTAAAATTCACTCAGATTGCACAGGCGAAATGCGCAGCGTGATGAAGAGGATGACGCAAAACAACGATATTGATGTGCATTGCTGCTACTCTACGTGATTAAAACCCATTATTACAGATAAATTAAAAAAATTAAATTAAAAAAAACATCGTTGTTTTGGCAACAAAATATCGATGTGAAGAAAACATCGAAAGCAAGATATCGATTTTAATACATCAATGTTTGTGGTGCAAAACATCGATGTTGTAATAACATCGATTTTTTTTTGCCATTCCTAGTCCCTCCCCGCCAGCAGCGGAGTCCTCATGGGTTGACTTTTCCGCACACGTCAGCTGCCGCGACCATTAGTGTAGTGAATTGAAGAGTTGGAGTGTAAAACACGGTAACCCACATGGAAACGTTTGCGAGATACGAGGGAACATTATTGCTGGAAAGGGTTTAAAAGGAGTGCACAAAAATAACAATCCGGAGGACAACTGTGCGCCGTAATTTGAACAATTCTAGAATCATAGTGCGTGGACAACGGATGGAAGCGTACGAACATGTTAATATCACAAACGCTGTGGATGGAGGGATGTATCCCGCGCCGACATACACGTCTGTTGATTTCCGTGGTGGGTTTAATATGTTTCTGGGCTCAGTAACTTCTAGTTTTGATACAATGAAAGAAATTACGTATCTTTTCAACTTATTGATACTTTACCCCAACGTACTTTTCATCTCTGGACGGTATTTTAATATTGCTAGGTCTTCGAAAAATACTACATATTTTTGTTCTTATATTGAGAAAATAATGATTATTTTATCTTGTACTCGCCTGAAACACTGTTACATGGTCACTTTGCTCAAATAAGAGGACACCCGTCATGTGTTAGATGGAAGTCAGTGTAGTTTTCTACACGGAAGATTTATTTAGGGAGAAGTTGAAGTGGGATGAAGTTAAGGGGATGCGTATTTGTATGTATGTTTGCTCGATTTGCTATTATTTTGGATTCAAATGTCTCGAAGCTCAAAATTTCTGAATTTTAGAGTATTTTTAAGAGTCGATTCAGAACAGTTAAAGGGCGGAGCACGTGCAAATCGATGCATCCAACCAATTCTGCGAGTTTGTGTGCTTTTCCTCCCCAGTCTCGACCAGTGTGGAGCCGTTCCAACCCATTCATACCCTCCCAATTCCGGTGTATGTGCATTGCACGTGTAAACGATTTTTGAAATGAATTTTTGCTTCCTCAAAGGGACATAGTCGGTTGCATGAACGGCGTATGCGTAGAGTTCTTGGCTGATTCCCTGGAATTGGCAGCTCCCTTTTCTAACAAGGTTTGCAATATGCATGAACAGATGATGCGCTCAAGTATTGTTACAATATTATTTTATAGACATGTTCTATCTGCAGTCAAAAAAACTCTAATGTGTGGTAGCGTTACGGAGGTAAAGATCGTTTCTTACCCTTCAGGGACTCTACAGTGATAAATTCAAGGATCATTTTGTTTGAAACTCAGGATTGATTTTTTATTGTGCTACGTTTTAAATGTTTTATCATAGGATTTTTAGGTAATTTTAATTTTTGTTGTGGATATGAATTTTTAAAAGTGTAGAATGTTTACATCCACATTTTTTATTACAATACACATAATTTAAATAATTTAAATAATAAAACATAATAAGAAAACAATGGTAAATGTTGTAGAATGCCTAAACATTGAAGTCAGTAGCTCTAATAGTTCAGGGAACAATGCTCCTTATAAAACAAAAAACAAACTTACGGGAATCAAGCTTCAAATTTGCCATATAATTCCAGTAAATTCCAGGACCGTATGATGAATTTTCAGAATAATTGGACATTTACTCTTTTAGTTCCTTCTCACTGATGTCATGGTGTGTCTGGTTTGCTTTACCGCTTCATTCCCCTAGTTTCCTCCCTTAGTTTTCTTATTTCTTTCATCGCAAAGTAAAAAACAGAGAATTCTAAAAGGTCGACGTGCAACATATTGTTCAATTAAAAAATACTTAGAAACAACGTGGCTTGGTCATTTTTGTCCTTATGAATCTCCATTTTCTTAGCCTCTCGAAGAAAATTCAGGCTGCCCCGGCCGCCAGTCCCTGCCACGCACAGCCACTCCCGCTCCGTCCCGCCTATCTCCCCGCCTATATCCCCGCCAAGGCCCGCTCTAGCAAACCTTCCGCCAAGCCCCGCCAAGCCCCGCCAAGCCCATCTCATCCCGCCCCTCCTGGTCCCTTCTGCCCCCCCGCCCCCTTCACCACCCCCCGACCCGCTCCCCACCCTCCCATTCCCCTGCTCAGACGTCCCCGCTCCGTCCCGCTCCACGCCGCGTCGCGCTGTGCCGCCCGCCGCTCGTTTCTCCCCGGTGTCATTGGCGTGTTTTGCGGGTGGCGGCCGCTGCTCCCAAAGTGCTGCGCTGGGCCGCCCGCGCCGCGCCGCGCGTTCCGGAACGCGGTTATTGCCTGGAAATTGAGTTGCGACGCGGAAAAATATTGGGACTCGCGGCGCGAAGCCTATTGCGCAGCGAATGCTGTGGGTGATTGGCGTTCGGGCTTCGGCCGCCGCCTCAATCACCCCTCGTGCGCCGCCGCGGAGGTGGCTGCTTTCTGAATGGACGGGTTTGGATGTTATCGCAATCGCTTCGAAAAATATGGCGATGTATCATGTTTTAAATATTGGTTCGACTCTTCTCTCTTGTTTTAAACACACCCTACCTCATTAGAGTATCGGTTTGAGTATTTTTTTGCGGAAATAATGTACGAGAGCCGCAAGCAAAAAAATTTAATTGAGGCGCAGTGAGTATAATTTTTCAGTTAATAATGTTTTTATAGCCGTCATTTGTAGAAACTTACTGAATACAAAGTCACCCATTAAATGAATTCATTCATTACACAGTATAGTGCAAAATATAAAGTTTTCTCTCTATTATAACGTTCTTTCATGGTTCACAATTTATTACAAAAAAATTACCCAGCTGAATTTTCATTCTTGTTTTTGTATTAACATTTAGTAGAGAGCTGAAATATTTGCGATACATTTATTATTTGAGAAATAGGAAGAAATATCTTTGAAAGCAGCTCATAATGAATCACATTTCGTCATGAAAATAAAGAAATAGGGCGGAATAATTTTGGTGGGAATTAAAACAAGAATATGGTGTTTGTTAGTTAATGCCTTACTTAACGTGGCGAGACTCGGGCCATGAGGCCCGCTCTTCTGTCTGACCACAGAAATTTTTCCTTTCACCAAAACGTTCCTTTCACCACCTAGCGGAGAAAGGAGGTATTATTTTGGGCGACGAAACAGGCGGATGTCAATTTTGCTCAGAGGCTTCTTTTAGGCTTCAGGATCTTTCACATGCAGTAAATCTACTACACGGGACAGCCGGCTTTTCTTCCCCTTTTAAGGAAGGCCTATGAAGGATTTTTTCGCCCTTATAAATCCATGGCTTCGATCAGCTTCGAATCCGCAAACTCAGGGACAACAGTCCGGTACGCTGACCTTTATACTACCGAATCTGCAAATCCGAATCTGTTCGTTCCTGCCAATGCAAAATTATGCAGATTGCCCGTTGAAAATTAACCGGCCATACAGTCAGGTAACAATCTTCAGAATCTCGGAACAATGTATCGCATATAATTCTTAATTTATATCCTGCAGGTATCCGCATAGGCCGATGGCATACAAGCAATATAGTATATTAATGAAGTAAATTAGCGTGGGACTGCGTTTAATGGTTGCCAAATTGTGGCGCTTCTTCTCGCAATTTGTAGTCCGTTTACTTTCCGTCCCGTGTACACGCCGCCATTAAACTTCAAACCGGGGAAATTAAAACGAACAGCGACCAAAGCTACACGAACGCCGCAAAATTGCTGGTCCGGCTATAACGCTATAAATGCGCTCTAAATGCGCGGTTTAATACTTTATGCCTCAGTAAAACAGAGCGCGGGCGGTGTCCGGCTGGGCGGGGGGAGGGTAGTGGGCAATTTGTGCAGCATATGCCCAACCGAACGCCTGGTGACGGCTGAAGCCATACCGAATCTGGTGCTCATGCCAATTTTTTCCCCCCTATTCGCCTATTTTATGTTTTTCGGAAAGTATATTTTCTTGAATGAGTGAGTGACTGAGTATTTATTATTTTTGGGTATTCAATTATATGTGATTGGTCCCGTAAGTATAGTTCGTATTACATCCTACTTGCCCCGCTAGAACGCGAGACCTGGCACCGACTCGCACGTCAGCTGGCGGGATTTTCCCTGGCGTCGCAATGTCCCAGCTCAGACACTGGCCGACATCCCGATCGCTCTTCTAGAGTTTCCGGAAGAGTGTTTGTATGTGTCTGTTTGTGTCTGTGTGTTTGTTCGTGTGTGTGCGTGTTTGTGTATGTGTAAACGTTAAACGACATTTAGAGGAGAAGTGTCTGCATTTAAATTTTGATATTTTAAAATTGTGGGCCTTAATATATATTAATTATTACAAACATTATGTTAAGAATGTGTGCTCATATGTGTTTTACGAATTATTTGTGGGGTGTTAACTCTTACGGCGTTCTTTAATTAAAATTTCATTTAACATATAGACGATAAATTTCATGTTATCATGAAATTGAAATTTGGCTCCCGGACTCTTAAATATTTCCTATCCGCCCCTTAGAATAAAATTTGCAGACCCCTGGTATACAACATAAGTCCGGTAGCAATAGACTCATGAAATGCTTGAAGTAAATTAGTTGTTCGTGAAAACTCTCTCTACAGAGTGCAATTAAACCAGTAACATGCAATGCAATTCAATTGAATATAAACCTGTCCACATGTTTATATTGTTTTACTGGAACATATATTGACAATTCTAACCACTGAACTTTATGTTAATTCGATTAATCAGTTCATCTATCGTTGTGATTCATCTATTTGTTGATAAGTGTGAAGTTCTTCAGTTTCGGTTTTTTTAAAGGGGATTCGGGAGGTCGCACACCCCACTGAGCCATTTACGTAAGTATTCTTAATTTGAAGCACTTGCATTACGTGCATTTAAACCATTTGAAATGAGGTATAAATTCTAATAAATGTTTTGAAATACTAACATACTGCTTAATACGTAATTTCGGTTTTGCTGCGTTACTGAATAGATGTTTGCGATGGGCACAGATAGGGTTGATGTGTGGAGTGAACACAATCTAAATAAACAAGAGCTAGTATTACAAAGGAGAAAAATATGTCTTGAAATGAAATAATGTATATTTCTGAATTAAAATATTCATTAGGTTTGTAAACTTGAAATATTTAAGTCACATAGAACCTTTAAATCGTGTACTATCTTATGGGGTGTGTAAGACCCCAGTGTCCCATTTGTGTAACAAAATGGCGGTTGCGGGTTATACGGTTTACGGACACTACCGGAAGGACAAAATTTGAATTTCTTTTACTTAGAAATCCCCAACTATTCTTAAGATAGTTTCTTTTTGTTGCTCCCTCGCCCCGTCCTATCCTACTCTGCTCTGTGCGCCGGGTGATTGGCGTGAAACGTGCAGTCTCTGTGCGTCTTTCGAGAACCCTGGCTCAATCTACGGCTGGGAGCCGAGAGAGGCTGGTGTAGGAGGGTGTGCCCTGGCTCGCACATCTGACTAGGCCTTTCACAAAGATGTCTGCATAGCTGCGTTGTTCAGCCCAGTGGGAGTTATCTCTTGCTACTGGTAATGATGCACTTCACCTTTACCACGATTCCGTCTGTTCTTATCAATTTTTTAATTGGTTGGTTGGTTATTCATTCCGAGCGCGTCAACAGCTTGGTTATTCCCGTTATCTTGGTGCGTGTTTTTCCTCGGGAGAGGGCAGTGATCTTCCCCCACTGTATGGCGTGATCCGGCGCCGACCTACCGTCGGATAGCGGGGTTTTTCCCTAACCAGGACTCTCCCATCAGGAGGGCACCGCGCCAGCCTGAACGACCTCTAAGTTCCGTACCAGTCTCCTGGAATATGTGATAGTGTAGTGCATGTTCGTGTAAGTGTGTGTGTGTGTGTGTGTGTGTGTGTGTGTGTGTGTAAGGAGAGAGGATAGGACAAGAAAGATGAAGGACAGATCGCGCGCGGTCCGTGGCCCGTTTGGTAGGGTACTGCTTCGGCATTCGCCTGGTGTTGATCGGAGAAACCACAGTAAACTAGCGATCAGAACAGCCGGCCGCTAGAACTCTCCTCCTTATTGTAGTTGTGCGTAAGACGTCAACACTTTTTTTAAGTGTTGAAATTTCCAATATTTAGGGATTGTAACAAAAAATATGAATTTATCAATATTTTAAGCGTTCTTAACTCTAACGGACGACAAAAATTTAGAGCCATTTTTTAGAAAATTTTGAAAATATTGAGGCTTTATGTAAAGTACCCCCAAAATCAGAATATCCACTTTAAACTAAGAGTTCCTTGAGTTGTTTTAAATCAATCGATATGTATGGATTTGGCACTGGCGTCAGCGTTGATCTTGAACCGACGGTCAGAAGGACAAATATTTTCCCATTAATAGATTTTTCGGTATCAAGGAACAAAATGTATACAATTTTTCGTTACTAAGACCGACATTAAAAGTTTTTCTGTCCAAAACTGTCTCTTTCCCGACACAGGTTTCAATAATTTCTCTTCTCAGGAAGTACGAAAAAGTAAAAATAAGTGTTTGTTTCAGAAATATTATTTATTTAACAAGTAGATTTTTTTTCAATTCTTTCTCTAAAAATGATTTTCCTCATTTCTCTCTAGTAGTTTCACACTCTTTGAGTAATTTTTCCGAGTAAAATTTCATGTCGATGGACATTGTTTCTGCTATCAAGATCTAGTATTATATTCAGCTCATACCTACTGCTGGCAGAACGAAGTAACTCCGTATTGTTTTCATTAACCTTCATGAAAAGCAGCCTGTTATATCTGCAACAAAATGCAAACGCTTTTCTGCACGCTTAACTTTTTATTTCGAATCCGATAATCTCTGCACATTCAATTTCATCGCACATTTGTTACTTTTCAGCCAGCCAAATGTAATTCAATTTTCCCTGCCGCATGAGAAAGCAGCAGCGAGTAAAATCCACGCCAACTGGGAATCTGAACGCCTGACGTTCCTGGACTGTGGCGTGACCCCCTGCATGTTGTACGCCAATTTTACATTCTGTTGAATTCGATCTTGTGCTCCAAGTATGAAATTACAGATCGTTGTATTTATTATCTACTGCCGAAATGACCATTGTTTTTGTTATGCATATGTTCATCATGTGATATGTGTAATTCGGGTTCTCAGCATATTGATATTTTCAATTTCTGGAAACTGGATGGAAATGTTTAAATTTGTGTGCAAAAATGTGTAATGTGTATTCTCACATTCGTATTATTCTAAGAAGTACATTGTTTTGTAGTATACATATACATTCCAGTATACTAATTTAGAATTTCATTTAATATGAATTGGTGTTGAAATAAAATTTTTTTTTATTGTTGCAAAACTCGAACTATTCAAAAGTGGAAGTTCGGACATTTATAAAAGGCTAACTTAAACTTGTAATAGTCAAAGTTCTCAGCTTAGTTAGAAGCTCGCAGAGTTGAACCATAATTCACAATTCAATTCAATTTAATAATGCCTTACTTTACGTGGCAAGGTCTGCTCTTCCGCGTGACCATGCAAATGTCGCTTCCCTCGTTTATCCATTAGCAGAGAAAGAAGGTATTTCCTCGGAGTCGAAACAGGCGATTTGAATGTACCTTATAGGATTCTTTTAGGTTCGCCATTCTTCTACATGCAGAAATGTACATGGGACAGTTGGCTTTATTTCCTTACCAAAGGAAGGCCTACAAAAGATGTTTTCTCCCTTAAAAATCCAGGGCTTTTATTGGATTTCACTTGAACCCGCGAATTGGGTATACAGTCCCATACGCTAATCGTTGCACCACTGAGGCTTTCCGTCAATTCTTCACATAGCTTATGCGTGCGTATCTTTTTACTTCAATTGACAAAGAAACGAGGCATATTCTTATGTTTTCCGTTTTATTACATATTTTTTCAATCTGGCTTTGAACTTGAAAATACAGCAAATTTTTAAATGAATTTAGTAAGAGATCATATCATTGTTACTTCATTTCACGAGAAAAATGTACTTCTTTCATACGAAAATGTACTTTTTAATTCTCGGGAAATAAAATGATGCAATATATTTTAGGCTGCATACTACGTTGATTCATGTTACGAAGTGGTTAATTGTTTCCGTAAAATTAATTTTCGTAGGAACTTAACTTCATTTATTACGTTTTAAGTTACGCAAAAGAGATGCAAAAGTTCCCTCTGTATGGATTCGTAACTTAATAAGAGTATTTTCGTCTCGGAATTCATATTTTAATTTTTGACTTCATTCAGGTTTCTTTAATCTAAAAATAATAATGCTTTCGGACTTTATGGAAGTTTTAACAGCCACAATAGGATATTTGGAACCGACATGAACTCATTTGGTTTTTCATACATGAACTTTGTTTTACTTTGCATGTACCTCCGAAAACATATTTTTCAATCCTTTTTCTTATATATTTTCTCCTAAAACTTACCGTTCCTTGAACTTCCTCTTGTCTATTCATTTTCTAAAATTTTCTTCACAACGATAACTTTCTTGTAAGTTATCGTTAATTTTTTACTTCACACCGTTTTCTCTTGAAGTGATGTGTGGAGGGCGATCTTAGTTTAATTACCCCTGTCAAAAGCAGTCTATTCCATTTTAATGAAGAAATGTTCAGTATCTCCCATGATTTCAGATATACCTAAAGTAGTTTTAAAAGAGGCGAACACTGCTTGTAAACTTCGTTCTCATTGAACTCCATTATTTGTCATCACAAGCTTTCTTCGTATTCACTGGTTCTCGCAAATTCATACCCTAAAGAAGAATTTTATACCAACTTATAAAGCAATAATATTGAACCCACTATCATGTTTTACTTTGTTTTCTAAATACAATTGAAACTAAAAGAAAGTGAAATTGATGATAAACTGACAACAAAGTGCTATCGTTTCTATTTTAACTTTTCAAATACTTTTTTTCTGGGTTGAGATATCTATGAATAAAGAAATTGATGTAATAAGGAAATAATTATAATTTAATTAAAAAACGTAATAGTAATTACTAGTAGGACCACACACGATTATATTGCGCAGAAATTTTAAAACCGAATCCATTTACTTGTCCGTATTGTATGTATCGTGTTATTCTACACGGATATGAAAATGAATGCATTGTCTGTAGTGTATCCTATCCTTAGTCTGACCTACCGTGCCCCACTCTGCCTTAGACTTGTGTTGCCTTTCCTGGCGAACTGCTCTAACCAATTACTTTAAATACTAACTTCTGATAACTTACAAGTTTATTCACACTACTTTCAACATGTAGGGCGGCAGTCATGATAAGTAATATCGTCTCTGTGTTTTACTTTCTTTGCTGTACCAAGTTTATTTGCATGTCAATGATTTCTTTGCGTTCTCGGTACGGCAAATACTACTCTGACTTTCCTCACCTTAAAGCAACGCTTTACAATAAAAGCAGTTCGTACAGTGAAAGTATGCAGTGCTTTCCATGGTCGAGTTCTGGTCGCGCTGGCGGAGGTGGCAAAGTCGGCATCCCAGGCAGGCGGCGTTCCGCAAGGGTCAAAGGTGGAGCGCGCGGGCGACCGGAAGAGGCGGTGGGAGGAAGAGTGCGCAATCTGCCGCCGCCCGAATCCCTTCCGCCTCCGCGCCCACGCGTCCCTGGGGCCCCGCGCCGGCCCCTGAGAGCGGAACTTCCGGCCCACGCCCACCACGACACGCCCCCGCCGCGACTACAGGGCGAAGGAAGGAATGGCCTGCTCTTTCACCTTCTCCTCCCCTTTCATCCCCTCCCCTTCTCCTTTTCCTCTTTCACCTCTCTTTCCCCCCCTTTCTCCCCCTTTCCCCTCTTCCTCTTCCTCTCCTTTCCCCCCTTCTTCTACTTCTCGCCCCCACTTCTCCTCTTTCACCCCTTTTCTCCTCCTCGTTCACCCCCTTTCTCCTTTCACCCCCTTTCTCCTCCTCTTTCACTCCCCTTTCTCCACCTCATTAACTTCTGGTATTAGAGATGAAGGTATTTTAGGTAAAGAAAATAGTCGAGTTCAAATGAAGCAGCATCAGAAGTTCCAAAATCTAATACACACCGTTTGAAATGTGACATTGACCAATTTAAACAAAACTGATTGTTGGGTTTTCACAAAAAAGGGTATTTGATTCGCTGCATCAACGCTGCAAATATTTCTATTTATGTGTATAGAAATAATAGATCTCAAAATGTGCTGAAAAAAATTATTAAAAAATAAAATTATTGACGGTTTTCCGTATTTCATTTACTATCGTTCATGACCTGCAATACTAACATATCTCGAACAAAATGAAAAATATATTTTTAAACTCCTATATTTTTCAGTTGTGGCATTTTTAAAATAAGTTTATTCATTTTATATATATATATATATATATATATATATATATATATATATATATATATATATATATATATATATATATATATATATATTAATGTAAAACATGTGCAGCTGATTTCATATTAAAGATGAATTATCGTATTCTAATTGCAACTACCTATTCACGATTATTAAACTTTCTGAGCACCTACAGTGGTAATAAATGACAATATGCAGAGGAATGAGTGTAATAGGGATCTGTTATATAATAGTTGGGGGCTGTTAGATGACGAGCTTGGAAGACCGAGTTTATGTCAGAGCCCAACTTAGTTGCAGCCCATGGTGGCTACGAGGTGCCGCTGTGCTGCGCATTTCCCAGCAGCGCGCGGGATCTCCTCGGCCCCAACCTTTCAGGCGCCGCACCTTTTCAGCTCCCACCCCGCCTACACTCTCCGCGCCTCCCCCCCGCCCCCGCCCCTCCCCGCCCCCGCCTCGCCCCCGCCTCGTCCCCGCCTCGTTCCCGCCTCGTCCCCGCCTCGTCCCCGCCTCGTTCCCGCCTCGTTCCCGCCTCGTTCCCGCCTCGTTCCCGCCTCGTTCCCGCCTCGTTCCCGCCTCGTCCCCGCCTCGTCCCCGCCTCGTCCCCGCCTCGTTCCCGCCTCGTTCCCGCCTCGTTCCCGCCTCGTTCCCGCCTCGTTCCCGCCTCGTTCCCGCCTCGTTCCCGCCTCGTTCCCGCCTCGTTCCCGCCTCGTTCCCGCCTCGTTCCCGCCTCGTCCCCGCCTCGTTCCCGCCTCGTTCCCGCCTCGTTCCCGCCTCGTTCCCGCCTCGTTCCCGCCTCGTTCCCGCCTCGTTCCCGCCTCGTTCCCGCCTCGTTCCCGCCTCGTTCCCGCCTCGTTCCCGCCTCGTTCCCGCCTCGTTCCCGCCTCGTTCCCGCCTCATCGCCCAGCCCCGCATCACCCCAGCCCCCCCACAACGCCGTAGCCCCTCACGGACCCGCCTCAGCCTCCGCCTACGCCCCCACTTTCGCCCCGGACGAATGCAGAGCGCGGGCGGCCCCTCCCTCGAGACGACGCCCACGCAAACCCTTTGCTCCAAATTTACTCCACAGCGTTTGCACTTTTCTTGGGCAGATGGATTTTCAAACTTGGAGAAACATTCTGCTGGGGATTATAATTCAGTACTAATGCTCTTCAGTAATATTCTAAAATTAAAAGCACCTTTTCATCCAATTTCTATATACTTGACTACATTAATACAGGCTTTGGATACCAGTAAGAAGTGCAAACAACAGAAACAAAGTGTAGGGTAGCACGGTAAAATAAACGCGGTCTGAAATTAAGAAAACAATGAAATCACAATTCTAAAATAACAGCAATGTAGTACGAGGTAAAAATACAACAATTAGCTAGTCATTTCAAAGAAGAATGTCTTTGTTCATCAGAAAATTAAAATTTTAAGCACCAAAGAGATTTGTATAAACAAAACAAATTGAACCATTTGTGTATATATGCAGGTATATTTGAATGAAATTTATCAACTCCTCAACGTATTAATCAACGTTTCAATATTTGACATTTAATCGATAAGTATACGAAAGATAACAGTTTCGACTGTTATGTAATTATTCTCTAATGAATAAAACCCTGTTTGATTTGTAGGTCTCCTATTCAAACCCTACATTCAAAATAAAAACGGCGTACATTCAGGAAAAAAGGCAAACATTTTCTAATCACTATTATTTTTATTTCCATTTCCAAGCCGTGCACTATCATCTTTGGCAATGGCTCTCTCTCTTTGATCACTATCTCGTCCACTCTTGATGTATGTTTTCGGCGTCCTCCAGCCAACGGTCGGAGCACACAGTTGTGTTGGCCGCGACGCCCGAGTGGTTGTCCAATCACTGGAGACGTTACGATTTTGTAAAAACATTGCTCCTGTTCTGTTCATGTCAACTCCTGCAATTTAGTCTGCTGAAACCTAAAAAGAACTATACAACCAGCTATTACAGGTCATTATTCTCAATTGCTTAAGTGTTGACTTTAATGACGGGATGGTTGAGCTTTGAGTGACGTTTACATGAAGGTATGTCAACATAATACAAGGAAGCCCCAATCCTGCGGCAAGACTTTCACGTTCATTCTTAAGAAGTTTTTCCGTAAAGAGATGATGATCGATGAAACATTAATCAGCAGGAATGAATTTTCACATCGCAATTCTGATTATTTGTCGTCCGACATATCTAAACTGTTCAGAGGCATTGCTTTTCAACCCCGATTGAATTTCCAACATACCAATCACAACTCCAATAATTAGGGTACATATGCTTTGAAATTGTGATGAACACGATGGCATGCGTTTGTCAGGTAAAATGACTAACATCAAACCAGAAGGGAATGGACCGTAAAAATGGAATAGGAATGCCCATTCCTCAACGAGGTATCTCCCATCCGCGGGGCATCGTTTCAGCCGGAACAAACTCTAAGCCCCCAACTGATTTCCTGGCATGCGAGATAATGTAGTGCACGTAAGTGTGTGTGTGTGTGTGTGTGTGTGTGTGTGTGTGTGTGTGTGTAAGTGAGGGGTACGAATTGGACAAGAAAGCGGAAGAAAAAGTCGCGCGCGGCCCATGGCCGGAGATGCCCTAAACTATCGATTAAAACAGCCAGCCAATACAATTTTCCTGCAGACAGTGGCTGAATTCGACCTACGGAAAATCTTCTACCGTCGAGACTCGAACCCTTGAACCTCCCGGTCAAAGACATTAGAGAGACATCAATTGATACTCTGTACAACCTAAACCGATGCGGACCAATCAGAGGAGACGTCTCGGCACATGTTTATTAGTCCAAAACAATCGTTATATCTCCTACATGATCTCGAAGTTGTAAGATTTATTCTAAGACATCCGTACAATAAATATACCTGTATCAAATGTCAATTGACCTAATAACGAACGAGTACACGCTTTGCGGTATTTCCGTGATTCGCCGATCGCAAATGTATGATCGTGGCAAAGATTTAACTCATTCGTTACAGCACCAATACGGCTATCACATTGCACTATTCTCTGTCCTCCAAGAGAATGGCATATTCGAAAACTCGTAACGAGAGAGAAATGTTTAGCAATTTTAAAATGGACTTAATCACTAATTAGTTATTCCTTGACAAACAATACTTTCACCACACGATTCCTAAATTATGTAAATATCTCCACAAGTTTCATCCACTCAAAATACAGGAATGGTATCGCTCTTCAAATGTCTTCGATCGACCACACGGACGGCAAGCACTCTTCAAATAATCCCTTGAAAGAATTAGGAAAAATATAAGCCCTCAGAAATATACTAAATATACAAAGAAACTTTGAAGTTATGGTGCAGTTACTTGGTCAATAAATATTTGGTAAACGGTAAAGAGAATAAATAAAACGTTCATTTGCCATTTTATTTGAATAAAATATAATTAAAAACTCTTTTCAATAAAAATGAGAAATTCAAAGATGATTTTTTAGGCTTTGTAAATTTATTTTTCTTGGCATATTTACAAATTGAATCAATAAATCGATAAAACGTAAATGTCAAATAAATGCGAATAGCAGAGAAGGTCTGCAAAAAACACAAGAAAAGTAAAACGTCAGTAAAAGCGAGATAAAATCGGCTTCATAATAATTTAGTCTAAATGTGTGTTTCTACTGCACTTGTATATACGGTTCGAAATACTTGCGCTGATATTTCCTGCAATCACTCAGCATAAGATTCAAAGAAGTGAAAATGAAATTTGTGGATGTTATACAAACTGTAAATTTCAGTTCTCTGCGGTTGTTGATTCATCATGCAGGCAAAGTCTCTTCAATATTTTCTGCTCTACCACACTCTGGTTGCGTCATTCTAAGTCTTCATTTACGGTCGGAATTAATTTTCAAATTTTGTTGACTTCTCTCCAGCAGTGGTCTTTCAGTTTACACAGCACTTGGTTGAAGTTTTCATATAAACCTTTTTTTTTCTGTGTGTGTACTTTGATATTGTGAATTCATTACTTTCCTTGATAATTTCCGAAACAAGACGTCTTGTGACTTTTTCCCCCTCTTCCGTGATTAGCAGTAACACATTTTGGCTTAACAACGTCTTGCGTATAGATTGCAAAATCTTCACTTCCCATATTGAATTTCACTATCAGGCAAACAAGATTTACTATTTTTGTAACTACTGTACTTAATTCGTTGATTCCTTAATATAAAGTAATTATCAAAAAATATTTTAAATCTTTTCTCAGACTCTTTCAGACATATTTATAATATTCAATATTATCACGGAACGTTCTGTTAACTCGACACTTTCGCAGTGGTTTTTATCATTACTATTAGTACTGTTAAATAGTGATTATGAACCTGCATTTTTATAAGGAGAGAGATTTCCTTGTTCTACTTTCACGGAATTTCTTAGAATTCCTTTATTCTGCGGTGTCCAATCAAAACCATCATTTCCTGACGTGCTGCCCGGCCGTCGCATGCTTGCAAATCCTACTGGAGTCCTTGTTACAAGATTGATTGATTGATTGATTTTTTCGTGTTTCCGGGCGCGTCAACTGCTTCGGTCATTAGTCCCGTTAGTGTAGTGCATGTTTTTTTTCTCGGGAGATGGTGGTGATCTTCCTCCGCTGGATGGCAAGATCCGGCGCCGACCTACCGTCGGCTAGCGGGGTTTCCCCCTAACCAGGACTCTCCCACCAGCGGGGCACAGCCCCAGTCGAGACAAGATTTAAGCTCCCGACCGGTCTCCCGGAATATGTGGTAGTTTAGTACATGTTAGTGTATGTGTGTAAGGGGAGATGATAGGACAAGGAAGAGGAAGGAAAGTTCGCGCGCGGTCCGTGGCCCGTTTGGTAATTTACTGCTCCGGCATTCGCCTGGTGTTGATCGGAGACACCACAGAAAACTACCGATCAGAGCAGCCGGCCGCTAGAATTCTCCTCCAGACAAATCGAAAAAAAAACTGCCGCCGTCAGGACTCGAACCTAGGACCTCCGGTTAGAGGCGCTGCAGTGACATCAGTTGATGCACTGAGCTACCGCTACCGGTTCGTTACAAGATATTCTTATGTTTCAACAAGATGCGAAAAAACATCCTTTTTGAAGTTTGTGCGCGTGTCAATAGAGATGACGTACGAGTAAAACGCAAAGCAAATTCTCGATACCCCTCCCACCCAAAGTTCCCGAAGCTTCGCCACCGCCACAATATCCACAGTGCGCCATTCGCGACAACGCTTTCTGGCGGGGCGGCGCTCCTATCAGTAAATTGGGGCCCGTTGAAGAAACATCCAGCACAGCGGCTGTCTCTACAGCGACTTTCCCTAGGAGGTCCTAGCGTCTGAATCAGGAGCAGATCCAGCTGATCATTTGGGGAGGAAGGAATCGTAGAATTTTGTTAAATAATAAAGATATTGGTTATTATTTTGTACATTATTTATATAGGGTAGATATGATACTATAATATATTCGTGTTTAAATAATTACATAATTCGAACATGAATAAATATTTAAATTAATTTGACCTAATCAAGGAAGGTAGACAAAAAGTCAGGCCTTTGAGGTTCCATGGTCTTCATGGCTCCCCCCCCCTGAATCCGCCAGTGGTCTGCGTCCTGGCGGTGGCGAATTTTCGACACTACCTCTACAGAGGTGTCGAATTTATCCGCCGTCTGGAGGAAAATTATAGCGACCGTCTGCTCTGATCAGTAGTTTTTTATAGATTCTCCATTCAGCACCAGCTAAATACCATGGTAGTCGTCTAACGAACGGACAAGAAATTGTGGGCGATGTTACCTTTCTCTTCCTTGTCCTTTTCTCAACTTTTACACACCACTAGGGAGACCACTCGTGAGCTTCGAGCTTGTCTCGAGTAGAGCGGGTCCTCTCAAGTAGAGGTTCCTGGAGGGAGGTTTTACCCGCAACCGACAGGTAGGTCGACACCGACCGGGCGCGGTGGCTCAGTGCATCAATTAAGCGTCTTCACTGCACGCCTTCACTGCACGCTGAGTCAGTGCAGCGCCTCTGACCGGGAGGTTCTGGGTTCGAGTCCCGACGGCGGCAGCATTTTCGACACTAGCTTTTCAGCTAGGTCGAATTCAGTCGCTGTCTGAAGAAGAATTCTAGCGGCCGGCTGATCTGATCAACACCAGGCGAATGCCGGAGCAGTACCCTACCAAACGGGCCACGGACCACCCGCAAATCTTTCCTTTTTCTTCCTTATCCTATCCTCACCCCTTACACACACACTTACACTAACATGCACTACACTACTATACATGGCGGGAGATCGGTCGGGGACCTAGAAGTTATCGCGGCTGGGGCGGTGCCCTGCTGGTGAGAAAACCCCGGGGCGCCTGATATGGCTATCCAGCGGTGGAAAGACTCCTGGCGAGGAAAAACACCCACTACACTTACGGGACTAATGATTATAGTACTAGACGCGCCCGAAATAACTAACAATCGATCAATCGACACCGTCACCTGCCGTGATTAATTTACTAACTAACGGGAGTAATGTCTTTAGCAGTTGACTCGCTCGGAATCATCAATCACTCACTCAATCGGTATCTATAATGAGATTTTAGTACTTGCACCTTTCTGATACGTCTATCCCCTCTCTTATCCTACCTCCTCTTCTCGTCTCGTGTTTATCCTCTTCCTCGCTCGACCGCCTGCCGCCGCCTGAGGCCGGCCTCCTTCCGTTTCCGCTGTGTGCTTTTCTTCGCCGGCCGGGAAGAGGCAGGAAAACCAACAAGGCTTATTTACACACGCGTGCGTGCGTGCGTGCGGCCGCCGCGCACGGCCGAGTATCTGCGCCGCGCAGCCGCGAGGGGGGGGGGAGCCAATCGGCGCGACCTCCGCGCTCCTCCGCCCTCGCTCGCTGCTGCTGCTGCTCCTCGCAAAGGAACGCGACCACTTGGGGGTTCGCTCTTGTTACATTCGCGCCCTTGCGTGCGGTACAAGAGACAGTATTGTAATCCTGCGCCGAAAAACAACAAAGTTTCGACACAAATTCTCTTATTGCCGGACTCTGGTAACGAAAACGTGAATACATACTTTTATCACAATATATATATATATATATATATATATATATATATATATATATATATATATATATATATATATATGAGACGAGCTCTGATATAGCCCCAGCGAGGAAGCAGAACCCCAGGCAAAAACGCCCAAGCTAAATCGCGGGTGTTTACCACTTCGAATGTGGCGCGTTAGTACGTCATCATCTGACGTCAGCCGCGGCTGAAGTCGGACGTAACGAGTGGTCGCCAATGATTTCCCGGGGCGATAAGCGTTGGAAAAGTAAATCCTGCGATTGGCCCGTTGAAAGAAAACGAGGGAACAGTCTCCGAGGGGAGGAAGGGTTCCCGAGAAACCAGACAGTCAGAGAAAGACAGTCGGGAAGGACAGTCGGAGAAAGGCCGCCGGAGAGTTTTGGTAGCAATCGCGACACATTCTGAGAAAAGGCCGAACAGTCTGATAGAGATCGCCGAAGGGTCGAGTAGACTATCATTACGTCGCAACTACGCCGCATCGCCAAAGCGGAAGGCTGAGGCGACATTCCTGGTGCAACACAGCCAAAGAAGCAAGTTTGTTGGGAACGGAAGACGGGCGTAGAGGCACGGCCGTCCTACGGGACGACTGGAGAAGATTGTACTACTTCACGAGCGAACGGAGGAGCGGGCCGAGCAGCGCGGACCGGCGAGCGTGTAGCGCAGCGAGGGGCGAGGTCGAGCGTCACGCGGCGCGAGCGCCGTTCGCAGCGATAAGCAGCTGAGGTCAGTCACTGCGTTGGTCGAGGTCCAGGTTACGTGTTCCCCAATCGCCGAAGCGTGAGTACCCGTGCGACATTCAGACCGCGAGGTCGTAATATTTCCAAAGGTGTGATTAAAAAGGTATAACTAGGAAGTGTTCTTGCCGAACGCATAACACGGGAATTCAGTTCAATCCAACATAGTGGAACGAACAGACTGAAAGAACATTTTAGTGCTAAGATCAGTAGGTTTGCATAAGCAATTAAATTGCCCGAGTATTGTAATTAGCGGGCAAGATATGATTTTTGAGTATTTAAGGTAGGGAGGTTATTGTTTATTTGCACAAGATGGAGCAAGAATGTTAATCCAGAATTAGGATTATAATTATCATAAAAATAGGATTGCAATTTGTTATTATAATCTAGTGTGTATGTGTATGTGCCTCTGGAAAAGTTTCAGAATACATGCCTAATTTTACCAGAGCCATCCAAGTGTTTCATTAGAATTCGATCCATCCTGATTCTATCCATTGCAAGCTACCTCTTATTTGCCTCTCACAGGCAAGACGAACGAACAACCTGACAGGCCTGGTGTCGGAGCGACAGTAGGCTGCCGCACGGCGCTGGTAACGCCCGAGCGGTGCTTCACACCCTCAGGGCTAACGACCCCTGGTCAAAGACAAGGTTGCATTGTGTGCGGCGCGCCGGAGGCCAGTCCACGGCGTGTGTGTTCCGTCACATAATTTGGCGCCCGAACAGGGACCCGCATATGTTGGCATTTACTACGGAGCGCGATAGACGTGCATCCATAGCGCCCACGCGGGTATTACCTTATCAAGTAGTTTTTTTTTGTTTCTACGCGTGTTTCGTCAGTCATTTAGCGGACGCGCGAGGCGCACATTTTGGAGGAGATTTCTTATCTTATTATTTTCAAGACCTGGATTTTTCCTCATTGAAATTGTGTCAACCAGTTAAATTTATTCCTACCTAATTGCAAAATTGGTAACATTTTTACCATTCCAATTAACAGATATTGGGTAGAATACAGGAAGGTCACGAATTCACAGCGGCAAACACCTTACATTGTTGTACCGCATTGTGGAAAATTGTTTTTGTTTTCAGCAGTGAATTATTGTATTTATTCAGTGTAGTGATATGTTGTGATTTTTGTTATTTTTAAAAGTGTATAGCATGCAGTGATTCATTTTGTTTATTCAGTGCAGTGTTGTCTTGTGATTTCGTTTTCTTAAGTGTATGCATTCATAGTGTTTTTGCAAGGTAACATTGTGATTCCTTCAGTGATATTTCTTTCTGTACATTGTGGAGGTGTTAGGGTGCTTGGTGAACAACTTAATTTTTGTGGAAATATTTATTACTTGTAAACGGGTACTCAACTTCTCGCGATGGCGGATAGATTTATGGAATCTAGGGGGCTAGTGGGAGAAAATCCTGTAAGCAGTGATTCAGATCAGGATTCGGAAGGACGGGACCGCGGAGTAGGGGCGTCGCCGCAGG
Source organism: Teleogryllus oceanicus (assembly GCA_964035755.1). NCBI lineage: Eukaryota > Metazoa > Arthropoda > Insecta > Orthoptera > Gryllidae > Teleogryllus > Teleogryllus oceanicus. The sequence goes on along the minus strand of CAXIVR010000012.1, from coordinate 11,767,675 downwards.
AAGAGGGAACGCCGATTGAAGCGGATCGTAGAACCGAGAATCCAGAAACATCATTGAACGTGCAGGGGATGGAATCACCACCAGTCAATCCGAATGACCCCATGCTAAACCTAATGAGGGCATTATTGGGTAATTTCCATACAACCCTTACAAATAAAATGGAGAATATTCAACAACAGAACCACGCCATAGCTGCAGAGTTAAAACAAGAAATTCAGCAAGTACAAGAAAATATTCAGCAAGAAATAAAACAAGAAATTCAACAAGTACAAGAAAGTATTCAGCAAGAGTTAAAACAAGAAATTCAACATGTACAAGAAAATATTCAACAAGTACAAGAAAATATTCAGCAACAAAACCAGGCGTTAGCTGCGGAGTTGACGACCAAAATAAATACCGTCAACGACAAGGTCGAAGCTATTCAGCGCGCGCAGGAAACCTGGGCGGCCGAATTAAAGAACGAAGTTGATAAGAAGTTGGAAGCACAAGCGGAGAAGTTGGAAGAACAGGCGGAGAAAATAGAAACTGTACAAAAGAAGTGTGAAGAAATGAACACTAGAATAGATGCAGTAACCGACTTCGTCGAAGCCCGCGCGAAACAACATGAAGACAAGGTCGTACAAGAATTGAAAGTAATTTCAGATCGGGTGGAAGAAGGCGCGCAAGAACGTTTAGAAGTGCAAGCGAAACTAAACGACTTACAAGCAACGGTGAATACCATGCCTGTCGCCGTAGGTTCAACGCACCCGTTAAACGTAAATGTGCCGCCTACTTTGAAGTTTTCGGGATCTCCCGAAGAGCATCCGTATTCTTTCTTAAAGGCACTAGACAGTTTTATGGCTCTTAGTCATCTGCCGGAGCAATATAAAACTCATTTGTTATATCAGATTTTACAAAAAAACGCGAGAACTTGGTTAGAAACTCTTGAACCGTTTCCTCAAACAATCCAAGAATTTAAAGTAAAATTTTTAAATAGATATTGGAGCGAGGAAATTCAACTCAACCACAAGATGACAGTCATGAACGCGTACTACAAGCCGACGCTTGGCAGCATGCGCGATTATGCTGCAGGGAAAATCGCCGCACTAAAGTTATGTTCGCCACCTATGGAAGACAAAGAAATTATTTGTTTGTTGACCAGACATTTTCCATATGGCATACAAAACTTAATAAGAAGTATTGCTCCACGTGACATCGAGGCATTTCAGCGATTGTTAAGTAATTACGATATTACGGCAGATAATATTGTAAAGGGAGGTAAAGCTAGCACGACGACGAACGCTATCATTACGTGCGTGGGAGGTTCAGAGGCGAAATCAACCAAACTGGGTGACCAACCAAACAAGAAAAAGAATGATCGAGGTGCGGAAGAAAATAACTTTCGAAATGAAACGAAAGACCGGACTTCAAAACAAGGGGTGGAGAAAGCTAATAGAAGCTATCCACAAAACAAACGCAAGAATAAGGAGGAAGAAAATAATGAAGAATTAGGTGATAAACACCAACACCAGCCATCAACATCGGGAAACGCCACAGTTCGAATAACTTTCGAAGGACCCATATCGAACTCCGTTCAAGCATACTACAACGTGGTTCCTATAATTTCTGTAGGCGATCCACCAATGGGTGTCGTGTGGAATATGGCCATGACGAACGACTACCCGTACCGCTGCCCAGTAATTGAAGTACGCTGTGGTAACATGACGATGAAGGCGTTAGTGGACACCGGCTCCATGGCAACCATCATGGATGAAGACACCTACAATGCGCTAACGGACTCGAAGATTGAAATACTTCAATTGCCAGTCAAGAGTACGCGAATTACAACTGCAGTTGGAAACAAGTCAAGCCCAATAAGAAAGCAAATATATGCACCGTTGGAAATAGGAGGCAAGGTCTATGACACGCCATGTCTCGTCGTAAGAGGACTTACGTATGCACTAATTCTAGGCATCGATTTTCTCGTTGAAAATGATGTAATTGTAGATTCAAGAGCCGCTATGATTCTGATAGGTCATGGAAATGCAAAAATTAACACAACGATGAAATCAAATGAAAAAAAAGTGATTGAAACTAATGATGAAATAGATTTATGTTCATCTGAGATAAATGACTTGAATAAAATGATTGAAGAAAAAGTTAATTTAGCTTCCCTCCTAGACGACGAACAAAAGGCCAAGTTATCGAAATTACTCATCAGCGCCAAGAAGGTGTTCGAAAAAAATCGAGAGCCAGTAAAAAATTACGTGTTTCGTATCCAACTCACGGACGAAACGCCGTTTAAAGGACGCAGCTACCCTATACCAGTGGCGTACCAAGAAGAAATTTCAAAACAAATTGAAGAAATGTTACAAGAAGGCATAATAAAAAGAAAAACGACAGCTTACGTAAATCCAATTGTAATTGTGAAAAAGCAGAACGGCACTTTGCGCTTATGCTTAGACGCGCGTCACTTGAACTCGCTGACAGTTCCGTTTAGAGATGTACCGCCTAAAATTGATGAAATATTGTTACAATTCGCCAATAAAGGATACTTCTCGTCAACTGACTTCAGCAAGGCATACTATCAAATGAGGTTACATCCAAGAGATCAGAAGTACACGGGATTCGTCTACAGGGGACGAAGCTATGTTTTTCAACGTGTTCCATTCGGATTGCGCAACAGTGGTGCCGCGCTGGTTCAATGTTTGGACGAAATCATGAACAATGCTGGGTTACGAGACACTACCATTTACGTAGATGACGTCATCGTTCATTCAATAGATTTTGAACGACACCTTGAAGCATTGGGAAGATTGTTATCACTATTAATCAAAAATAACCTGGTATTGAATCTCGAGAAATCGCATTTTTGCGTACCACAGATCAAATTTCTCGGGTATGAAATCACGAAAAATGGAATCAAAATGGGATTGGATAGAATTAAAGAAATTGAAGCCATACCATCACTATTAATCAAAAATAACCTGGTATTGAATGAAAGAGTTTTAGGAGTTTGTAATTACTTTAGCAGGTTTTGCTACAATTACGCTCTAATAATGGCTCCGTTATATGAATTATTGCGAAAGGATCAAAAATGGGAATGGACAGAGCGTCACCAGAAGGCTTTCGACGATCTCAAACATATGTTTTTGCAAACATACACGATTTCCCACCCGGATTTCACGCAGACGATGTACCTACAAACAGATAGTAGCGATCTGGGCGTGGGAGCAACCTTGTACCAAATCATTGATGGGGAAACGAAAATCATCAATTTGGTCAGCACTGCCTTGAAAGGACCGCAGGTTCGTTTCACGACGGCGGAAAAGGAAGCTTATGCCATTGTTTGGGCTCTCACAAAATTAAAAAAATATTTGATGGGGAGGAGTTTCGTCATCAAAACCGATCACAAAGCTCTGATCTTTTTAAATCGTTGCAATTGGCAAAACGACCGGCTGATGAGGTGGTCACTGTGGCTGCAACAGTTTGACTTTCGAATCGAGTATGTCGAGGGGAAGAAAAATGTATTACCTGACTTACTCAGTCGTCGGTTCCCAGCCCCGGAGGCAAACGTCACCCATTACAGCGTCGAACAGATCAATGCAATCGATCTAAGGATTCCTCAAAGTTTTTTATGGGATTGGTCCACATTGGCAGGCATTCAAAATCACGACGACGAAATTAGCAAAGTCAAGCGTGTACTCGAGGGAAGAGAGCAACCGGAAGATGAGGAAGTCGCTGCAAAACTGCAGAGAGATCCCGGGAGATGGAGGTTGACTAATGACATGGTGCTGATCCGAAGGGACACCGATCCTGTTACCTACCGGATCTGGATCCCAAAAACGCACGCGGAGGAACTCATTAATTATGTCCACTCGCGAGCTGCGCACTACGGGTTCGCGAAAGTTAAAAATATTATGAGCGAATTATGCTACTAGAAAAACAAAGAAGGAAAGGATAGAAGAGGGCCTGTTACAAGATTGTTTTTCCATTACCTTGTCAAGTCAAGATTGCGGAAAAAAATCTTACTGGTTGGGGGGCAATGAGACGAGCTCTGATATGCGCCCCAGCGAGGAAGCAGAACCCCAGGCAAAAACGCCCAAGCTAAATCGCGGGTGTTTACCACTTCGAATGTGGCGCGTTAGTACGTCATCATCTGACGTCAGCCGCGGCTGAAGTCGGACGTAACGAGTGGTCGCCAATGATTTCCCGGGGCGATAAGCGTTGGAAAAGTAAATCCTGCGATTGGCCCGTTGAAAGAAAACGAGGGACAGTCTCCGAGGGAGGAAGGGTTCCGAGAAACCAGACAGTCAGAGAAAGACAGTCGGAAGGACAGTCGGAGAAAGGCCGCCGGAGAGTTTTGGTAGCAATCGCGACACATTCTGAGAAAAGGCCGAACAGTCTGATAGAGATCGCCGAAGGGTCGAGTAGACTATCATTACGTCGCAACTACGCCGCATCGCCAAAGCGGAAGGCTGAGGCGACATTCCTGGTGCAACACAGCCAAAGAAGCAAGTTTGTTGGGAACGGAAGACGGGCGTAGAGGCACGGCCGTCCTACGGGACGACTGGAGAAGATTGTACTACTTCACGAGCGAACGGAGGTCGAGCGTCACGCGGCGCGAGCAGCCGTTCGCAGCGATAAGCAGCTGAGGTCAGTCACTGCGTTGGTCGAGGTCCAGGTTACGTGTTCCCCAATCGCCGAAGCGTGAGTACCCGTGCGACATTCAGACCGCGAGGTCGTAATATTTCCAAAGGTGTGATTAAAAAGGTATAACTAGGAAGTGTTCTTGCCGAACGCATAACACGGGAATTCAGTTCAATCCAACATAGTGGAACGAACAGACTGAAAGAACATTTTAGTGCTAAGATCAGTAGGTTTGCATAAGCAATTAAATTGCCCGAGTATTGTAATTAGCGGGCAAGATATGATTTTTGAGTATTTAAGGTAGGGAGGTTATTGTTTATTTGCACAAGATGGAGCAAGAATGTTAATCCAGAATTAGGATTATAATTATCATAAAAATAGGATTGCAATTTGTGTATTATAATCTAGTGTGTATGTGTATGTGCCTCTGGAAAAAGTTTCAGAATACATGCCTAATTTTACCAGAGCCATCCAAGTGTTTCATTAGAATTCGATCCATCCTGATTCTATCCATTGCAAGCTACCCCTTATTTGCCTCTCACAGGCAAGACGAACGAACAACCTGACAGGCCTGGCGTCGGAGCGACAGTAGGCTGCCGCACGGCGCTGGTAACGCCCGAGCGGTGCTTCACACCCTCAGGGCTAACGACCCCTGGTCAAAGACAAGGTTGCATTGTGTGCGGCGCGCCGGAGGCCAGTCCACGGCGTGTGTGTTCCGTCACAATATATATATATATATATATATATATATATATATAGAGATATATATAGAGAGAGAGAGAGAGAGAGAAAATTATAAATAGATAAAATATAAAAATTATAATTAGATTTTTTTAATTTAAAAGGCTCATGGGCAGAATACTAGCTTCCCGTGCTGTGGTCCCGGGTTCGATTCCCGGTTGAGGCAAAAATAGAGTTGAAGCTTTCCGTAGCTGTTGTTTCTGTGGCTGTGTTACGAAGGATAGCTGAAGCAGGCGGATCGTGCTAGCGACGGTGAAGAGACTTCGTCATGTTTGCTTCGTGTCGCTCTTACCTCCAAGCATGGGAATTTACCAAGAACCAGCCATGGGGGACATCGTAGATGGCCGGCGAAGTCGGACTAACGACCCAATAACGCCAAAGACACACGCACGAACGCACGTACACACACTCACACAGAGTGTATGTATGTGGTAAACTACTTCCTCTAATATGTTGTGTAGTCACAATTCATGTTTTGTGGGTCCTTGATACCGAAAAATCGATTGGCGGCAAAACGTGTGTCTATCCGACCCTCTGTGACCAGCACCAGTGATTAAACTGTTCAGCCTATTTTCTCCAAAATTGATATTCTTTGGTCGATCTGACGGAAATCGATGCTTTGCCAGTTTGAAAGGGATACTTTAATTTTTAGAATACTTTACGCAGCCTGGAAACCACTTTCAAAACTTTTTGAAAAAGGCATAATTTTTTTTATTAAATTTCGCCCTGGGATTGCGTAAAGGACATTTAATACATTAGAGCAGTTTTCACTCTCGTTGAAAACGGATTTATTTTTAGAAAAATGCAAAACTAATTGCTTTCAGCATCAACCTACAACTGAAATATTGAGGATTGAGATTTTTTATGACTAAACTATATTTTCTAATGACGGATCATCAAATAAGGTCTTGTACAATTTTTGGAACATTTTCGCAATTTTCGCAAAATTTTGCGTGAGATATGGGCGTTATTTATTTATTTTTGTCAAACGCTTCCCTTTTTCCTTTGAAATTTTTTCTCGTGTATATTAAAGGACGATATAAAAGAGTGCCAGTCGTATTTCTGGCAAACTCTCTATATTTTTGGAAATTGAAAAAAATTAATTAAAAATTGCAAAATTGAAGATAAACATGTTCTCTTTAAACAAAATATGCTCTGAAATAAGCTCTTTAAAAAAAGCCATGTACAATTTCGTGAAAAAAGAGTATTTTTTGCGCAATTTTTGCTTAAAATGTATGCAATGTATACTACAAACATTTTTTGAAAAAACACTCTAAATTTATCTTTCAATTTTTTCTGCTGCGAATAGTACAAATAATTCTTCAAAGAATGGCACCAGTCTCATTTCCACTGAAATATCTTCATTTTCGAAAAGCTTTTAACAAATGAGGAAATAAGGCGAGAAAGTACGTGTGGTTACCGCAGCACTAGTAGTCTTCGGTGTTATGACTAATACTATAGTGGCACAAGTAAGGGCAATACAACAGGAAAGCTTGAAATATATCAAACCGGTTGTCTAGTAAAACGATTGGCAGACGACGGCGATTTTCGGTGCTAATTTAATATTATTAACTTTGCTTATGTAATATAATTAATTTCAAATTCTTTCTATATTTTGTCCAACAATGTTTAATAATTTATTAGGTATTATACGCGCACGTTTTCTTTAGCCCCGGAATCTCTACCCTCACTCCTTTTCCAACATTAGTTGAATTAAGAATGAATGATAGCAACGAGCGTTGTAGACAAAATCTGAATACCATAAATATTCGCTTCAGAGTAATAGAAACCACTTTTTATCGAAAAACGAGCTAAAAATTTATATAAAATTCCTTTAGTGAAAATAAAATAACTACCCACTCCTCTCGCCACTAGCGATGTGATGGCTCAAGAAAACGTGTGCGGATAATTCTAATACTCCATTGTCGAAATCCAGTACATCAAACGTAGTAGGTACATTTTAATTATATTTCCCGCGAATATCTGAATCTGACTTCTCTAGTATCCCTTATTTTGCTTCCTTGAATTTCTAAAATGTACAGACAGCAGACCTGGTACATAAGAGATTTATTTGCACAATAGTTTCGCTTTGGAAATTAGAAGATAATAGTGAGGGCATTCTTCCATTTTCTTACAGTCCTTTTCTTGGTACACGCCAATCCAACACCTCTCCGTTTTTAATCACGTTACTTCAGTATTTTCCTGAATTCGCCCCAGCACGAAGTTTCCAAGAAGAGTCCGTGATTTATGGAAGTTCGAGGCTCGTGTGGGGTGCATGAGGTGGGATAAAACGCACCTCTGGGAGGATTTAAGTTAAATATATATTTCCGCCGCAGTTGATAGAAAAGCGTTTACAGAATGAAGGTGAGATGTCGGTAGCATTCTATTGAACGGCTAGAGAATCTTCAGTTTCTAAAAGTCTGGACTTTAGATTTTGCTCTAATCATCTTCAATTGTGCAGCTCTGAATTGCAAAAAGAGCGCTGGTGTTTTTATCTATGACTTCTGAACTTTCAAAACATGAAATAGTTTTCGACGCACTTCTACAAATATATTATTTAGGATTATATATACACATAATATATATATATATATATATATATATATATATATCTTATTAACATCTTTATTACATCTTTAAAATAATGTCCGGTACTTTTCTTGAAAAATATGAACCACTGTCACCTTTTCAGTTTAATGGTGACAGTTTAAAAAACATTTCTAGTGAATATTGACTCGATAACGACTCTCTGAAAGGCACCCTGGATAAGATGGTAAAAAGTTTCCTAAAATCAAATGACATATGAGTAGTTGAACTATAATTATAACAATTATTATTTATGTATCAGATAGATGGCTCGTTTCAATTAGTTATGGACCATGTAGGATAAATTTTATGAGAATCTGTTGAGGAAGAAACACAACTATTCGAAAACTATTATTTATATTTTTATATATTTTTTTATAAGTTTGTTAACCCCGTACCACCATAGCCACACCATAACAGCCAAAAACATGATCGTAATTGTTTTCACGTCAACATCTTTAGCACCGAGAAAATATAAAAAAAAATACTATAAATTATTTTCTTATTTTTCTTGTTTTATTCAAATAAAGATCATTATATTAAAATGTAGAAAACACATTAAAAACATGTTTTGGCTGTAAAAATGTTGAAGTGGTAGGAAGGAGAACTAAAAAGTTTTTCAAAATTATTTTTTGTGTTAGAAGCTTAGTTTAGCTGCTCATGTGTCATTTGTTTTTGGGGAACGTTATACCATTGTATTCCAGGTTACTCTTTATTGTTTAATTTTTTGTTAGAATAAGGGAAATATTATCTTAATAACTTTACATAGGCGAGACCTTACCACTCATGAGGTTCACGGCTGTTTGGTTTTCTCATTGAACTGATTCTCTACACTATTCTGTCACGTTGGTAGCATTGGAAAACCAACGTTTATCGTCTGCGCATGGAGTAAGCTGTTTTTAACTTACATTCGTGACATGTTAATCTATCATACACATCTTCAGAATGTGTTGTAATTGTTAAATTTTTTTTTTGGTTTAGTTGCTGTTGTTAATCTCCGATCACGAGTTATTGATATTGTATTGATTGATGTATTGTACCGGAAGAGAGATCTTTAATGGTCCACAAAGCTGTTTCGATACTCTGTCCGAGATCTCTTCTACTTACGTTTACCACTAATTTGGAACTTTGAGTTACTACACAGTACTCTCGAAATTCACTGAAGAATCATCTTCACGCCACAGTAACGGCAACACATTGCTCCGGGTACACACTCCCACCACTGATGAACCCTACGTAAGGATAGTGGAATGAAACAAGTGGTGCTATTACAGTACGTACTTTTTCGCCCGTAATTTCACGCAAAAATAAGCGAAAATTACTCAAATATTCAAAGACTTGTGCATCAATTAATTTCAAGTTCTATTTTTAAGCAACAGATTATGTTAAGGAAAAAAGTTCTGCCTTCATAATTGTAGATGTAGGAAGAGGAAAAAAAATTTTTTTTGCAATTTCAAAACGTCAGCTTTTCAGCGAAAATGAGACTTAAACGTCCTTCATCATCACCCGAACTATTCTCTTAATCTTTCAGTACCCTAACAAACGGACTACGCACCACGCGCGATCTTTCCTTCCTCTACCTTATCCTAACCTCACCCGTCACAAAAACACTTACACTAACATGCACTACACTACCACACATTCCGGGACAGCAGTCGGAATCTTAGAGCTTATCCCGGCTGGGACGGTGCCCCGCTGATGGGAGATACCTGATTGGAGAATCCCCACTAGTCGACGGTAGACCGGTTCTCACCATCCAGTTGAGGAAGAACACCGGCATCTCCCGAGGAAAAACATGCACTACACTTACGAGACTAAAGACCTCGGTAGTTGACGCGCCCTGAATCACTAAGAACCAACCAACCAGAAACGTAAAGCGTTGTTCGCAACCTACTCGTGTTTGAACACCTTCTTCCGTCTTTTCCAGAAATCCGTACCTCCCTTCCGGAGTCGCATCGGCCGAGCCGAGCGCTTCTCACAGCCCTCCTGCGCTCTTATCTCTCCCACATCCCTCCTGCGCCCCCCACCCCCGCCGAGAACCCCGGCCTTCAGCCCGCCCTCCAACCGCCGACGCCCCGGCCAAACATTTATTATTCATATCTGACTGCTGTCTTTCTGCGCGGAATATGAATTCGTATATGTGGATCTGCGTTTGAAAAGTTTCCGAGGGAATGTCGATAATTCTCGATTCCTGACGCTATGATTAATGCGGTGGGTCGACGTCGGAGCGCGCGCCAGGCGAGAGGTCGCCGGTGCGGGGGGAGGGGGAGGGGGGAGGGGGGGCGTGGGACGCGGCAGAGCGAAGCTAGCGCACCAAGGGCGCTTCAACCCAACATCACGCACGACTTGAACGGGAATCGAATTCCGGACCGGCGGTGCGGAAGACGGGGCTATTACAACGTTAGCTCTGGGTTGCTATTTACACGAGAATGCAAATAAGGCAAATAAATACAATTTCATTCCGTGTCGTGTGGAGGTAGGGGAGGGAGGGTCGCACTAAAATAAGGGAGAATAAGGGCTGGAGAGTTTGTTTTGGAAAGGAGTGAACGTCATAATTGGCAGCGGATCGTTACTCGGTGGATAACTCTGCGCCGGTCGGCGTCGATTTGCTTTCCTTCGGTGTTCTCGCTTCCGATATTGCTCACCGGCTTGTATAGCTCAGGGCAACAGTTTTCTTTTATTTTACATTTTCTCATACAGGCAAGCAAGCGCTTTAGAAGAGTGAATAGAACTGCAACTTCACACGCGTAGTACTTAGAGTCACAAACAGGAAAGCGAGATTCTCCCACTGGAGACCTCAATAATCAATAGTTATTGTGTGTGGTGAAAATAAGGGTGTAGGTTACAATTACAGGAAGAAGAAATTGCAGAATGTAAGCCCAGGAAATCATAGCTCTTTTGGGAGTAGGTTAAATTTATCGTTTGAGAACGTAGATATTATTCTTCGGTGTTGATTGCAGGTTTTTCCTAAGATGAATGTGGAAGTTGCACGGGAGGATAAGGAAAGCAAAACATTATTTGATTGTTGTCTGATAAGATGATCAATCGTGTGAAGAACAAACTCTCTGTGGAGTGACTTGTTTGACACGCATTAAGGAGAATTGATGGCAGTGCGAAGGATTTCATTTCGGAATGCAACATTTGATATCATTGCAGTGCCTCTGACCCTGAGGTCCTAGGTTTCCATCCCCGACCGTCGCAGAATTTTAAACACTAGGTAGATAGCTGTGAGGACGAGACTTTCAGCGTCCAGCAGCTCTAGTGTATAATTTTCCTTGGTTTCTACGATCATCAGCAGGCGGATGTCGGAGCAATACCACAGATGAGAAAATCATACCATCTTCCTTCATGTTCTATCCACACCTCTTATTTCCGTACCCTTACATTTACATGCACTACTCTACTACACATGCCAAGGGACAAGTCAGAAGCTTTGAGCTTGCACGGCTGAGGCGTTGCCCCGCTGGTAGGAGATACCTGCTTACGGAAAACCCTGCAGGCCGACGGGTATTTCTGTATGAAATATCGATATCCAGAGTGGAAAGATCACCTCTACCTCCCGAACGAAAACATGCAGTACAGTTACAGAGCTAATGACCTTTTAGCAGACGCGTTCGCAATCACTTATCAATCGATATGGTTCTCCGCCTCTCCTTCACACGGTCCCTTTACCTCATCTTTGCTGGTTACTCAGCTGCCTGGCGTGGCTGTCTTCGCCAGTCTCTTATATCTCGAGCAGCCGAATCTCGTTCATTCAGCCTTGGAAATGTTGAGCAGTTCAATTTGGAGGTATCTTATTGAAAGTAATTCAAGGTATCTCATTTATGAAATTATCTGCAAGTCAAAAAAGAGAAATAGGAAAATGAAACCACTGATCTGTCGGCTGGAATGAGGTGGATGCCATATGAAAGATCTTAAGGAAACCCTAAAATGCCTTACTCTTGAATATACTAATAAGAACAATTACCATTAGCTTTGAAAAATAGTAAGTCCTTAAATATTTTGAAACACAAGATAAAGATTTGGATTTTAAAACATGATGATAATGATGTAAACAAGTTAACCAAAATATTACATTATACCTGTTTGCTGTATAAATTAAATATAAATTTATTTATGGAATTATATATTCTGTCTAAGGAAATATACCTATTGCATCTCTATAAATTTTCCCTTATTGTAAGATTTACAGCTAAGTTTTTTATTTTGTATGTTCACAAAAACTTCTATTGTAAATAAATTCTGTGGTGGCAGCGGAGATTTTGTGGTACTCCATGATAAACTATGGGGTCAATGAGGTATCTGGTTACTTCGACGACTATCCATGAAATTATGCTTTTAATCTGTTAGTTGGAACCACTGAGGATGGGAAGAGTGTTCCGGAAACACGTGTAACACATATGTAATCATATTAAAATTACATTTAATAACATTGTGGTAGATACCTCATTGACCCCAGGTATTTTATATTGTAAATGGTAAAAAAAATAAGAATATTGTTAAAAGCACTCCACACAAAAAAATACTATGTAGAAGTAGACAAATAATAAATTATAAATTCATAATTGGTAACCATCACAACTGGTTACCAAACAACAATGTACATTATCTGTAAAACAAGTTGGGAATATATATATATATGCCACATTTTTTTATTTTAAATTCATTCTTCCCTTTTCATTAATTACTGAAACTCAGTATATCTAAAAGGGAAATAAAAATAAATTCACCCATCGCTTTAGCTTCAAGAGAATGTAGTTAAACTCTATTTTCAATCTCCGTCATGCCATCTTCCATTTTCTCTCCTCCGCCTCCTCTCCTGTAATCCCATCAAACCAGCCCTTCTCACCATCTCGATCCCTGACCCGTGTGGTTTGCTAGCCGATGGAGTCGATAACCTACGACCTGCGGTACATAATGTATCTTCATTAATGGGGGCGATCCTTCAAAAGCTATTATTAGGAAATGAATTACACATAATTAGAACATCCTGAAAGCCTATCATTTTCTAATAACAAGGCAGCTCCTCGCTGCAGCTAATTCAAGCAGCACTCTGGGAAGAGGAGATTGGAGCAGCAGGGTTGGAGGGCAAGGAAGTGCAATGCTCGGAATGTGAGAGATTTAGCCTTTCAAGAGACTGACGTCCTTCATGTATCTTCTGTAAAATTGGAAATGCTCGCACATTTCAGTTTGAACGTTTAATTAATCCATTTTTTAAAATTTAATGCTTATGAAGTATAGGAGAGTGCTTGCGAATTAAATGTGATTGCATAGTATTATTCTCAAAGAACATTTTCAATGAAGTTTTTTTTTTCTTGAAACTTTTAAAAAAATATGAAAAGATAATCCTCATGCTGCTGAGTAAATTTAATGTTTCCTCTTCTCATTCGGAAATAATTCTTGTTGAAGTTTCCGTTTATGTTGTTTTGATGCTTATCTATCATCTTAAAAGTTGGATGCAAATTATTTTAAAAAATGCTAAGCAAGTGAAAAGCGGTGAAATACTAAATAGTAACTCAGAAGCTTAGAATGTTTGTCATGTGAATGGATTATTTCGTAAGTGAATTATTTCGTAAGTGTTCAAATGACGCAAATTCAAGTGATAAAAAGTGTACTTTTGTATTTTCCCCGTTGATAAATAGTTACTCCAATGTTTAACTTGATTTATTTAATTTCTTTTAATAAAGTTGATAAGAATGCTCTTAAAAATTGAGTGGCCAGTAACTTAAAGAAAATTATTAAGTGTTTTTCACTTGCTTGTTCAATTTTATTTGCGGACATTTTCCTGTCAACCTATCAACCAACCAACCAACCAACCAACCAACCAACCAACCAACCAACCAACAAAAATTTTACTAACTTTTTATACAATTAAGAACTAAATTAATGGTGTATTTTTTGCACATATATAACCTGCTTTACTTTTCAATTCCCACAATATATGTGATTTTCGCTTTAAAATATATTAGGAGCCTCTAAGGAAAATTTTAAAGAAAGGTTTTCCCACATTGTTAAACCGGTAACGGTAGCTGAGTGCATCAACTGATATCACTGCAGCGCCTTTGACCGGGAGGTCCTAGGTTCGAGTGCTGACGGCGGCAGTATTTTCGACACTAGCTTACCAAGTAGGTCGAATTCAGTCGCTGCCAGGAGGAGAATTCTAGCGGCCGGCTGCTCTGATCGGTAGTTTTCCGTGGTTTCTCCGATTAACACCAGGCGAATGCCGGAACAGTATCATATCAAACGGGCCACGGACCGCGCGCGATCTGTCCTTCCTCTTCCTTGTCCTATCCTCTCCCCTTACACACACACTTACACTAACCGCACTACACTACCACATATTCCGAAAGGCCGGTCGGGATCTTAGAGCTCGTCGCGGCTGGGGCGGTGCCCTGCTGGTGGGAGAGTCCTGGTTAGGGGGAAACCCCCGACGGTAGGTCGGCGCCGGATCTCGCCATCCAGCGGAGAAGATCACCGCCATCTCCCGAGAAAAAAAACATACACTACACTAACGGGACTAATGACCGAAGCAGTTGACGTGTCCGGAAATACGAAAAAAACAATGAATCAATAACATTGTTAATATTATTCGGTACTCAAATATGCGTATCAAAATCCACAATCCATGTGCCTCAATATTGTGTCTCTTCCAGTGCACTCTACTCGGCGCCTCTCCGCATTATGGTCGGATATTCGCCGAGCCCCTGCCGCGCCTCGTCGCGAAGGTTCGATACTGCATTGACGTGACAGCAAACACATTCATTGTGAGCCACCGCTCGCGGTTGTCAAGCGACGAGTGCTGCGCGGGCGCCTCCAAGCGGCCGATACGTCAATTAGGGCGCAGACGGAAGATGACGCTCGCGGGGCGACGCGCAGCACGATCGGTTGGGGAGGGGGGCGGGGGGGGGGGGGGGGGAGAGAGGCGAAAGGGAAGAGGGGGCGAGGGAGGGGAGAGTGGAGTTGTGGAGAGGAAGGGAAGTAGAAGGGGGGGGTGGGGTGGGAGGCAGGAGGGACAGGCGAGTGGGTGTGGGAAGGCGTGAAAAGGGGAGTCTCAGGGAAGCGGGGGAGGGGGGATAGAAACGAATGTGGGGGAATGCGGGGCAAGGGGTGGGGATAAAGGAAGAAGGGTAGGGCGGTGGGCGAGGGAGCGGGGGCGGGGCAGTGCGTCGGGGAGCGTGGCTAGAGAGCATGGGGGCAGTGGCAAGGTGGGGCGTGGGGGTTGGCGGGCGGGCGTGGGGGTTTGTGAGCGAGGGGTCGTAGAGGGGAGGGTGCGTGTGGGCGAGGGAGTGTGGGGGCGGCGGGCGAGGGGGCGAGGGGGCGCGGAGGTCGAGCGCTGTGCCCTGACAGGCCTTCGCTCGTGAGCGCCCTTCGGTAACGCGCGACACTGACACTGAGTGGCTGCAGCGCGGATGCGAATATTAGATTGTCGCTTTTACGCGTCTAGTAGCCGCTGCTCTGTCGTCGGACCGCATCTTGTCTGCGCGGCGCGGGGCTCCGACAAGTTCATTCCATTGCAGCCGACGTGCGGCTATTGGCTTCTCTCTCGTTTTCTGAGTAATAAACTGGTATGTCACAACAAAATGTATTCAACTCCACAAAGGTTGAATCTTATTTAACATGCCAATGAAATTTGAAAACAAACAATTGCACAGAATTTTGCATATAAAAGTGACAAAAAAATAAATAAAAATGTTAGCATTGTTCGAAGTTGAGAAAAAATTTTCTCTCCTAATTTCCTTAAAATTACATGTTTAGTTTGGTTGTTCTTTGAATGTGCCGTACATACAATTAAATGCGAAAATGAAGCCCTAAGACCATTGCGTAAAGAAATTAAAAAAGTAGCTCAATTTACATTCTGGTGTAAGTAGTACGTACATACGGAGTAACATACGTAATGAAAGTTAGGAAATACCGCGACAAATTTTCAACTGACAAAAAGACTCGAATTGTGAGGCCCTGACATAAAAAAGGAGATAATTTTGTTTCTAAAATATGTAGTAAATTACTTCTTCAATCACGTTGTGTAGTAACGATTTGTGCGACCATGATACCAAAAGATATAAGTAGTTTTTGCGTCATTTTGCGTGAAACTTAGGCAAATTTTAAACCACTATTTTCTTAAAAATAGCTCCAGATGTTTTTCATTAAATATGTTCCTCACATGAAGCAATGAACACTGAAGAAAGTGCTGGTAGTCGTATTTTCGTTGAACTCTGTCTCACTTTATAAAGTTGCAAATGTTCAAAAGTTTTAGGAGTATATTTATGCACGCTTCCTACACCTAGAATACTGAACATAGACTTTTTTCTTAATGAAATTTGTTCATAAAAAATTAATCTTGAAGGTCGTATACACTTTTCGAAAATATGAATTGTAGTTATTGTGCGAAACATATTTGTAAACAATACTTTTTAAACAATTATTTTCTCAAGAAAGGCTCCCAATTCTTTCCTCGTATGTTACAAGGAACGGCAGAGAAAGGGGTCCTGTTTCAATTTTCGGCAAACTCTCTAATTTCCCAAATTTGCGAGCAAATAATCAACATTGCAAAATAATATTAATAACAAATATTTTTGTTAAAGGAACTCTGTTCTAAAAAATCTATTCTTTAAAATCGATCATGTACAATATTTTGAAAGTATTAGTAGCTCAGTGTAATTTTGCAATTTTCAAAATTACAGGTTCTAATTTCCCGCTCTTCTTTTGCTGGAATCTTTCAGAAGTTATCAGGATGCACTGCAACTAGAGGAACGTCGCAACGCCGAACGCCGGCAATTTGAAATTCTCAGAATAACTTCTCATTGTTGGGCGGTTTTTCTGGGTGAAAATAACGGTGTTTCGAATTGTCGAATTTGTGTTGATGCATTAGCACGTTTTCGCGCCTAATACGCTACGATTATTTATAACTTTTTTATGTGATGGTTGAAATACGTTATTGTGAGATGAAATTGGGGTATAAAATTTTTCCGTGTCCGTTTGTTCGGCGAGAAAGTACGTTGTGGCACCACTAGTTTTACCATAACACTCTGAGCCCCATATATAGTCAATGAAATAAAATAATAATGAGTAGACAATTGGTTTTATGATGCATTACATTTGAACAATGCTTTCCATAGAACAGTTTGTGTCTGATTAATATCATTGTTTTTCGATCTCGTCTACTCTTATATGTAATTGGTTTGTTTGTGACTCCGGGCGCGTGAACACCTTAGGTCATTAGTCATGTAAGTGTAGTGCATGTTTTTACCTCGGGAGATGGGGTAATTCTACCCCGCTGGATGGCGAGATCCGGCGCCAACCTACCGTCGGCTAGCGGGGTTTCTTCCGAACCAGGACTCTCCCACCAGGGGGGCACCACCCCAGTCGGGACAAGCTCTAAGCTCCCGACCGGTCTCCCACAATATGTGGTAGTGTAGTGCATGCTAGTGTAAGTGTGTGGGGAAAGAGGATAGGACAAGGAAGAGGAAGGAAAGATCGCGCGCGGTCCGTGCATCGTCCGTGGCCCGTTTGTTAGGGTACTGCTCGGGCATTCGCCTGATGTTTATCAGAGAAACCACGGAAAACTACCGATGAGAGCAGCCGGCCTCTAAATTCTCCTCTACACCGCGACTAAATGCGACCTGCAGTACCTGACCGTATTATTATAATCACTTCAAAATTTTACTGCAACTGTCGCTACTGCAATTAATTAAAAGCAATAGTTTGAAAAATTATAGATGACTTTGGTGTGATTTATTTATTTTTTTTACTACGGGAAGGATGTGTGATCTTTCTATCTGTTCAAAAGCTGAAATATTAATTTATTTTCGTAATACAACATTATCACACACACACATGGCGGTTAGATTGATTGTACATCAATCATCAGTGTGCGATAAAAATAAAAACCTGGAATATACTTTTGTAATTGATCTGGGATGTGTTTTGCAAAAAAATCACCACAAGACTTCAGAAAACTTGGAAAACGTAAAAAACAATAGAAAAATGCACGCAGTTCAGATTCCAAATGATTATCATGGAATGCTATTCAAGTATCATCGACGATTGTATGACCTGAAGTAAAAGTGCCGTAGTCCTCCTCGGAAACCCTTGTATAACAGACATAATGAGGAAGAAACGCCTGCTTTTGGCAAAAGAGCACAGTCATCAAGAGCACACAGAGTAGAATTATTGGAAAAAGGTATGTTAGTGGCGCATCTGTAGAGTCAATATCCGTATCACCCTAAGACCCCCGACCAGAGGAACTGTAGTGAAATCAGTTCACAGACTCGACCACCCTGCCAGTGTTAACGTATGCTATTCATAAAAAACGCTAGCGTGAATTCAATTCGACCTCCTCTGAAGTCGGGTGATGTTCTCTCGTCCTCCGAGGCGTGTTTCCTTTGTTTCCAACTCAAGGCGAGTTGGACCGTCTTCCTTGACGAGTTGCACGGGCAGACGGCCGCCGCCGAAATGAGGAGCGGACGCCGCACGGCCCCCGATGCGCTCGGGTAAGTAACAGCGGCGGCGCCCTTCCGTCGGAGGACGCGGGGGCGGCTAGGCGAGAGCCAGGCGACCGCTGGGCGGGGCTCTAATTCGGCGGCGCGGGGCGGCGCGGGGCGGGGCGGGGCGGGGAGGGCGGGGCGGGTGGGGCGGGGCGGGTGGGGCGGGGCGGGTGGGGCGGGCGGTGGGCGGGCGGGTGGGGCGGGGCGGGGCGGGGATGGGCGGGGCGGGGATGGGCGGGGCGGGGCGGCGCGGGGCGGCGCGGGGCGGCGCGGGGCGGGCGGGCGGGGCGGGCGGGGCGGGGCGGGCGGGGCGGGGCGGCGCGGGCGGCGCGGGCGGCCCGGGCGGCGCGGGGGGGCGGCGCGGGGCGGCGCGGGGCGGAGCGGGGCGGGGCGGGGCGGGGCGGGGCGGGGCGGGCGGCAGCCTCATTAGCAGGTCGGGCGGTGCCGAAAGGGCGGCAGCCAGGATAATTCCGTTAAAGACGCCACCTCGGCAACCACGACCGCCGCCGCCCTCGCGGCCCGCGAGGCGCGATCTAAGCCCGGATGAGCTGAGAGGAGATTCTTGTAATGCGCGCAAATCCTTTTGACCGGGTAGTGAGACGCCGGCCGCGCCCTGCCCGCCCCCGCGCCCTCTCGCCCTCCGCCCAATCACGACTCTTCTTTCCCGCTGCCCAAGGACGCTCGTGCACTTGGTCCGCGCCCTTTTTTAGGATCCAATCTTCCCCACGCGGGCGAGGGTGTTATTTTACAAGGTTTATACTGCAGCGCCTCTGACCGGGAGGTCCTAGTTTCGCGTCCTGATGGCGGCAGGATTTTCGACACTAGCTTTTCAGCAAGGTCGAATTTAGTCTCTGTCTGGATGAGAATTCTAGCGGTCGGCTGCTCTGATCGGTAGTTTTCCGTGGTTTCTCCGATCAACACCAGGCGAATGCCGGAGCAGTGCTCTACCAAACGGGCCACGGACCGCGCGCGATCTGTCCTTCCTCTTCCTTGTCCTATCCTTACCTCTTACACACACACTTACACTAACATGCACCACACTACCACATATTCCGGGAGGCCGGTCGGGAGCTTACAGCTTGTCCCGGCTGGGGCGCTGCCCCGCTGGTGGGAGAGTCCTGGTTAGGGAGAAACCCCACTAGCCGACGGTAGGTCGGTGCTGGATCTCGCCATGTAGCGGGGAAAGATCACCATCTCCCGAGGAAAAACTTGCACTACACTAACGGAACTAATGACCAAAGCAGTTGACGCGCCCGGAAACCCGAAAAAATCAATCAATCAATCAATCAAGGTTTAAAACTGAATCATGGGGAGATCTTTCCGTGAATGTGGTCTGTCACTCCTAATTTTCTAAATCTCTTCTGCGTGTTTCCTTTTCGGGAACTTTTAATAACGTTTTCGCTCTTAACGTAACACCTTTGTTGTTCTTGTATCTGCACTTAATGCGTTATTAAAATTCACATTCTGCTTGTCTCAATAACTTTCTTTTAATTAAACTTCCGAAATGTTTGCAAAATTCTAAGTAACTCCAGAATACCTATTTCATAGTAACAGAATGAACCATTTCACGTGAAAAAAGTACTCTCGTGTTCCAAACAGAATTAGCAATAAATAATACCTAAGCTGCTTTTGTCACAGAAGCATTGATTTCCGTAGAAAGAGTCTGTATTTTTTCCACTTCGTCGCATCTTGTGTGTGTCTGAAACTTTCTGCAAACTTTCCAAGATTAGAAGCGCTGTCTGAAACTTTCTGACAATGTCCAAGACTCGAACACAGACAGACAGGCTGACGGACGAAAGCTTTGCCGTCAATCGATTTTCGGTAACCAGAACTTCCCGAACGGGGACTGCACAACTTGTTAATGGAGATTATTTACTACGTTTCGGAACAAAATTTATCATTTTTTTCTTTACCTGAGCTCTGCAATAAAAGTTTTGCTCTCGAAAAATTGCTGATTTTCAGCGCACAATTGCAATACTTTGCCTTCTTACGAAGTAAGCCGAAAAAGTAAAACGACATCCGCAAAAAAATGTTTCCAAGTAACTTATTTATTTTTTTTCAGTTAAATGTCATAAAATACATCTCGTCATCTGAGGGCAAGCATAACTCATAAGGAAATTGGTGATTTTTTGCCTTCAAAACGTATGCCAACCTCCTACAACGTGAAGAAATAACTATTTCACGGCATACCAAATACCAAATTTTCCCATAACCATATACTAGGGAAAAAACCTACCCTACACTTTCAAAAATTACATTAAATTTAATGTATGTTTAATGTATGGCTACATAAATTTTAGTGTATCTTGTACATTAAAGAGGGATTAATATTCCTGCACATTAAATTGAATGCTTGACCCATTTAACAAAATTTAATTCACTTGTTGACATTAAATTTAATAGTACATTTGAATTAAAGTTACTGTACGTTTACATTAAATTTAATTTACGTACATGAAAATTACTTTCATGCACTTTTACATTAAAAGTGATGCAGAAATTTTTGATAGTGCACGACGTACCTTTTGCAATTGCTCGCTGAACATTAGTCACATCCTCCAGGAATTACCCCAATACAATTCCATCAGACCTCAATTTTTTGATACGGAAACTTTTAGTTTTAAGTTATAATACATGCCAATGTAATGTAATATAATTTTGTATAGAAATAGGTGATTTGGGCAATATTGAACTGTATTAGAATAATGTAGTCTAATTTCCTTCTCTTTTCTGTAACGTAATTTTAATGATTTTTGTAGTGCCAATGTGAAGTGTAATATATTGCAATTATTTAGTCACTTACCTGTTGATGCGACATTAAAATGAATTTAATAAATAATCTTTTGTTGAAAGAGAAATCGAGAAATAAAGTTATAGGCAAATTTTTAAAAGTGCGAGTAGTTACAGTGTAATTTACCATAACATGTAGACAACTTTTGAATAATTGTTTCTTAAAAACCGCCTCCAACATTTCTATTTACTTTCTTTTTAAAGAAGGAAAAAACGTTCAGGTATAATTTTGGTAAATATATTTTTGCAAAAAATTACCATTGCAAAAATTCAATATTGATTACAGAGATTTTGTCTTCAAATGTTTCAAAACTTTAGTTCTTTATAAAAGTTCTTGTAAAATTTTAAAAAGTTCTCAAAACTGTCTCCAAATTTTTTCTTTAATGATTTTCCTAGTACAACAGACGCTTAAAATGGCACAGGCCTCATTTTCGTTTAACTTTCTGAAGTTTTGAAAATTGCATTGGTTAGAAAATATGGGAGAAATTAGCTGAAATGAGCGAGAAATGAGAGTATGTTATGTGGCAGCGTCCTTAGATTTTTATCTGTAATGACTGGCCCTGCATACACAGGTACAGCTTTATTTACAAAAAGAAGTATTAGCATGTAAGCGGATTGCACTGTGGACATAGTTTTCTAGATTTCTGTTAAATCCCACAATATGAACCTTGTTAAATCCACACTTTTTTACTTACGCTCTTAATAGTGAAATGACAAATTCGTGTGAACTATAAACAAAAGTTACAACCACAAGCTAGCAAAATTAAAAACAATTTCAACACGCTGATGTTTTTGCGTTGTTTTGCCCATGTTCTTTGTATGTGGCATTCTGTGACCTTTTCCACGCTTGTTATTTGTTGTAACCTCGAAATTCTACGTCTCTTGTAGCTACTATGTTACATTCCCAGAATTATTGCGAAAATAATAATTATATTATGAAGGTCTAAATTTAATATTTGCTTTCTGTATAACCTCTCAAAATGGTCACGTTGTAGCTGTTTACCAGATGAAATCTTCAGTTTGTTAATCACTCTTTTTAATTTAGTTTTTTTTAAAAGGTAGTTCTTAACGAGAAACGGTATTAGCAATTTATTCGCTTAAAAGTTTTGTAACCGCCTTGATTGGTGCGAATATTTATCACTCATTTGGCAATACTTCGAATTTCTGTAAGTCCAAAATAAAGAAGTTTCCACGAAGGGTTTTATTAAATATATAAATCCCAAATACGCTAGTCTGTTTTTTTACTCAGTTTTCTCGCATCGCGAAAATGGCAACAAAGCTTGAAAAGAGAAGGGGAATTTTGGGAATTACGCAACTTTTGTATAATGAAATGATTTTCTTTTCTTCAGTTCATGAAATGATCTTTGCATGCCAATATTTTTTATTTATTTTCTTTTAATCGACCATTATAAACGACTTTTTCTAATGCAAGAAATCGTTCATAAAAGGAAATATTGCGGCACAAATTATGGCAAATTATCGTGTACGGAACGAATGATTGCATCATCACACATTCAGCCAATCGCAGCGAGAGAATCGTGGGGAGGTAATAGTAATCAGAAAAGCCGACCACTCTTTTCCCACACACATGTCAAACATCCGAGACGTCACAAGAAAGTTGTGCCGCAAAATTGTTTGATTCTCTTATACATTTATAATGCTGTTATACAAAAAAAAGTAGAGGTACCATAACGTTAACTCCAATAGTGGTCGCTAAATGACCTAGATGTTGATGCGACCTTAAATAACCAAAAGAAGTAGAGTTGCATTCGTAATGTTGCATTCGTACAAATTTGAAAACTCGTGTCACTCAATTTTAACACATGTACTCATGTAATAAAGCTTAACATTATAAACTAATTGCATAAACTACAAATATTTGTACGGATCACTGGGTTTGTTAAATTAATCAGAATAAAAGATTGAAATCAAGTAAAATGCTGGGAAGAAATTATAATTATTTTGTTGCAATTTGGTACCACAGCCGAATTCAACTTTGGACTTACGAGGTCTGTAGAAAAAGATATGTAATTCTAAAAAAAAATAATGTCGAGATTTTGACAGAATCACCGTTTTAGGAATCTTTGATAACCAAAAAATGTTTATTAACAACTATCTGTTCGTCCGTACCAACAACAACGTTAGCGACAAAATTGTTATCCAAATTTCCCCGATATGGGAATTTCTCGATCAGTGTGGCTGAACACAATTTACGAAAAAATTAAAAAATACTTTTGGTGATTGGAACTTAATAGGTATCCTATGAAATATTTTCATTTTTTTCAAAAATAATTTTAATGGTTTTCATGATTTTTTTAATGAAATAGTGAACTTAGAAATAGTTCAATAGTAGAAATGGTATTCGATCAGTTTTCATCAAACCCTCCTTTTATTTGAAATGCGACACCGATTATGCTATAAAAATAAGAACTTCGTTTTATGCATTGAATATGAAAGATGTTTTATACATTGATTTTGTAAAGCCGATGCTTTCTTAATATCGATGTTTTGGGCTAGATGTTTTTACGTTTTGATTTTTTGTTTGTGAATAAAATAGTCCCATTATTACAATTTTGGAAAAGATAAAATTTGAAGTAATAACTTATGATACCTCACGCTGTTTGTACCCCCTTCTTTGAGCAAACCCTCTTCATACTGTTCCGAGTAGACCTTCAGCCGACTCCAAAGACTGCTAAAGGTGTACAAATGATAAAGATCTGTTTTTGATGAACAGATTTCTTGAAGGAAAATATTCGTATCTTAAACAGTGTAGTTTGCAGAAAGAGAACTTTTCCGATTTTCAAAAACCCTTCCTTTAAACGTGTTTCGTTCTATCGGGGGAAAAATATAAGAAAACAATTAGAGCCAGTTCTCAGAAAATGTTGAAAATATTTTTGAGGCTTCTTGTAAAGTACCCCCGAAATTTAAATATGCCTTTTAAATTCACGGGGTCGCGATATCAGCCAGATCGTTTGGAGATTATGAATTTTGCTGAAAATCCTACTTACGGTTTAGCTCCTAGCGTGATCACAAACAGATGGACAGACGGACAAACATGTTTTATCGTCATCAATTTTTCGTTATCCAGCGTCCACTAAACTTGGATTTTGACTATACAACGCGTTACAGGCAGTAATTTACTGCACGTATGAACATGATTTATCTACTTTTACGTTACTAGAGATCGGCAATGGGTTTTCTGTCGAAAACGTCATTTTTATGGGCCACATAACGATAGTTTGTGTAAAGTACGTAAACAGGATACGAGTAAAGTAAAAAGGCCAATATCTCTAAACTTAGAATTTTCAGTTGTGGGCTTTTAGAGCTAGCTGGTCGATTTTTTCTTCAGGAAGTAAAGTTCGGGCTTGCTCAGTACACTTCTCACATGGTTTACCCACTCATTGTTAATAATAACCAGAAAGCAATAAAATTCAGAACAACACCGCACAATAAACATGCAAAGGCACCTGTTTGCAAAAATGACAATTACACTTCACACTCAAACGCGACACTCGGCAAAAGACACCTTGCTATAACAAGAAGAAAGTACTAAGTACTACAGATTTGCCACTCGGTACATCCTGTCGCAATTAAACGCTACGAGACACCACGGGTAAGGTACCGCTCTCTTCTTCTGGTAACAAATGTATATTCCCAAAAATCGCGTATCGTCATTCATTTGTTTATATTTCTGTGTTCTGGTAACGGACGCTTTATTCTGATAACATTTGTATTCCATCGAAAGTGGTGGCTCTTTAATTTGGGTAATACTTCTAAATTAGTAACTATTTATATTAAGCGATTTAAGAAAATGTTTGAGAGTTGAAATTTGAGGCGCTTCTTTGAAATGCCTCTTCGAATATCTGCCTCTTCCTTGGATAGAGCTACTGATTCTTTAAAAAATGTTGCAGGTCGCATTTTCGTTGAATACTCAGTTTTCGAAGATTGTAATTTCTTAATTTTTCAGCGTCATTCTACAACTACAAATTTTTTTTTTAAATTTATTTTTAAACGATAATTTTCTGAAAAAGTCAACAATATATTTTACTTTAATTTTTCCTCGTATGTAGGAAAGGGCGCTTAAAATGGGCAAAGGTCTCATTTTTGTTTAACTCTCCAAAAATTGTAAAATTTACAAAAATTCGAGAAACTAAGTAGTTGTAGTAATTATTTACATTTGCCAAATTATAATTATTATTTTATTTCATTATTCTAAAAAGATGTTAATTTCCGTTTAACACCTGCTAGATAAAGTAAATGCTTATTAAAATTTAACTAAACCCCAACAAATGGATTCTCAATGCGTTTTGATAAGATATTCTACAAGTTGAAGCAGAAAACAGAGACAATAATGAAGCAAAATGGTCCGAAAGTTCGTCTTGCATCTCCGGTACTGCAAACACTTTGCCTCTTGATTTCTTTTGTAATTCCTTCTTTTATTTTCTCCGTGGGCATTTGAACAGAATTTGTTTTCATAATGAAAGATGTTGATGAAGAAAGTGTAGATAACTTCCCGACACTAAATACGTCACCACAATCTACCTGTAGAAAACAAATATGAAATTTTTTTAATAATCAGAAGCATTCCAATCCATTCAATTAAAACGATATGCAAGAATTGGCAATTGGTGCTTATTAGCAAATAATAATTTAAATAATTGGAGTGACAATGAAATATTATAATAGGATCGTTTAATAAAAATAATAATAAGAAGAAGAAAATACATGCACACAGCCCCAGTAACTAATGCAGTCGGTGTAAATAACATAGGCAGGGTAAATAAAATTATTTATATTTAAAGACTACATGATTTATAATGTATTTATTGTATAAATTATAAAATCACGTAAGCGAGATAAATTAAAGTTGTAAGTAGGATTTCTTTAAATCTTTCTTCTAAGAAAGGGTATTTCCTATTTACCTAATTAATTCCTCTGAACATACATTATTTATTGCAGAGTGAAATATGGGATATAATAAGGAGAGAAAGAGAG
Source organism: Teleogryllus oceanicus (assembly GCA_964035755.1). Classification (NCBI taxonomy): domain Eukaryota; kingdom Metazoa; phylum Arthropoda; class Insecta; order Orthoptera; family Gryllidae; genus Teleogryllus; species Teleogryllus oceanicus. Next base: position 11,741,450 of record CAXIVR010000012.1, on the reverse strand, counting down.
AGATAGAGAGAGGGAGAGGGAGGAAACGATAAGAGGATAACTGGAAACGAAATATACATGAAAGAATGGTACGAATGGTTTAAGGAAAGACTTGAAGGACATGATAACATGGAAATGAGGAAAAATAAAGTCAGTCCAGTAATAATTAAGAACTTCATGAGAAAAATAGGCAAGAAAGAAATAAAAGTTCTGTCAAAGGATAAAAGAATAAGAATGTAGGAGCTGTGAATATTTTTGCTACATATTCAGTTACAATTGTGTTCGACGGTGTGATTCAGCTAATTGCTGCGTGCTACGCGTCGCCAGTTCACGGCCTCCCCAATTATCACTGAGGTCTCAGTAGTTTTCATTGCAAACATCTGAAGCCCGATAGGCCTCCTTGCAACCTTGCTGAAGATACAGTCGTATCTACTCCAAAGAGTGTCGGACCAAATGATAGAAACAAACGAAAGACAAACATTCCAGCCAGCGACAACTATGCTTTTAATTATAAACTGCTTTAAAGTTTTCAACCGAGTTAAGGCGTAATGAGCAACTTATGTGTGTCTCTTGGGAAATACAGCTGCTTGAGTTTTTCGTGAAGGCCAAATATGCCAAAAACGTGTAGGATGCCTACTAAACTTGCGCGTAGAATTTTAATGTCGTAAGTGACTTATTCGTTTGCAGTTATCACAACTCGTGGTTTTAATTTCAATATGCGTCTTTTCATACTTTGTATAATCAACAATTTAATGAAATTTCACAATCCGTAGTGGTTTTTACAATTTATTAGTTGCTTAAGCAGGCATTGCGGATTCGTGCACAAGGAGTGTAATTCGTTATTCGCTCACAAAATGTTCAAAGAGTAAGTATGAAAAACATAATTTTCAGTAATTAATAAGAAGATATCTTACCGGCACAATACTGTCCATTATGTATTTTAGAAGGGTTTTCATCACTTCTACACTTTCCTCACCGCATCCTGTAGACGTTTTGACGTAATAGCAGTTAGCTATATCACTGTAGGTTCTGGAAACATCAGTGAACTTCAACATTCGTTACTTACACTGATTTTCGTTTACATTCGTAAATATTTATCCTTTGAAAAAAAAATCCTTTGAACCCTGATGATTTGGTAGTAAAGAAATATTAGTGGATTTATAATAATCTTTCAAAATAAAACTTTTCAAGAATCTTAAATGTATTAAAATACATAGAGAAAATGAATTTTATGTTACATCAAAATTAAAAATAAGAAAATTCTTTACTGATGGATCACTTTTCATATGGTGTTCATATGTGTACAATAATTCACTTACACAAGCTAAAAGATTAATATTTCACATTAAGTACATGCCTGTAATATAAGTAATTCGTTCTTTTTGTTTACGTATGACATTGAGGTTCATAATTTTATTTTAATTTATAATTTTAAATTCCAATTTTAAACTGTTAATAATTTGTGTAATTCAATCACAAATTTCAATTTTAATTATAAATACTAAGTCGTTATTTGAACATGCAGGGTAAAGTTGCCTATTTTGAACAAGATTTTTATTTTTAATTTCCATCCTCTCAATAAATATTCAGTTGAAACTAAATATTTACCAACTGAACCACTAATTTACGTAATATTAATATAAAATATTATATTTTTACTTTGATTATGGTAAATAAGAATTGAAACAACTGAAAGTGAATAAAAAAAAAGGTGTTATTACAATGTATCTAGACGATAAAGAAAAACGAACTTTGAGAGCTTTGGGTAGCTTTCTTTAAAATGCTTCTTGTTACATGATTATTATTATTACTATTATTAATGATATTATTATTATTATTATTATTATTATTACAGAAAACTGGCCCACGGTATTGCAAAATGTTTCAAATGCAAACTGTGCTTCCTGGAATTCTTAAAGATTCTTTTTATGCAAGTAATTTACTCGAACAGAGACGTCACATGAAAAACGTAATTTAAGAAACTTTTATTTATATTAATAGATAATAATTCATAAACGTTTTGAGCAAGTTTGAATCTCTCAAAAATTCAAATCTATTAATCACTATTTTTTTTGTAAATTTATTTTTCCTTTTGTGAAACATCACAAAATGTCTTGTGATTCGGACAATTTGTGTACAACCATTTTTCAGCAATACAATACTAACTTGCAAATTGCGAATGGATTTGGGTCTTCCACCCAATCAGATGGGCCCACGCAGTCCTTGTAATCGTCGTGAAGTAATGCAAAACACGGAGCATCCTTCAGGAAATCTGAAATATTAACGCCATTATCTCTCCTAATATTTATCACGCTACAAAATATCTAGACTACAAAGTTAAACCACAGAGGGTTTCTGTTCAGAAAGTCTTTTGAGCTTTCTACTAAAAATAATTAAATATTTTGAATACAAATTAATAAATTTAATGAAAAACATCTTTTGAAAGGTTGTGGTGTTTCCATTTCTCACAAATTGATTCTTTAACGCTCTGACAAAGACAAGAATTAAACAAGAATTATCAAACAAGAAATTGCTTACGAAGATGGAAAAATAAATGTACCATACCCATATAGTATATCACATATTCAAGTGTTCAATTTTTTGTGTTTTTCAAGCATTCGCAAAATGATAATGTTGCCATTTTAAAACTCAGCTTTTAACATATTCATCATATATTCTAATATATCGTTTATACAGTACCTGACCGAAATTTCTTGTCCAAACAGACTTTGTTGCTCAATGAACGTACTCCTCGAATCAATTGCAAATACAAGTCTTTTTCTGAAGTAAGTGAGCAGCCTCGAAGGTATGTGTCGATGTTGTCTAGGCTATTAATGGTCCTACTGAATTGAAAAGATCATATTATTAAACCAATCGCGAATATTAATACAAATACAAATTCATACTTTAAAAAAGAAATCGAATATATGATGTGAATTAATCAAAATGATGTACATTTAAGCTTCCATGGTTCGAGTCAGTGACTTCTTGGCTGTCCGGGTGACGCCGCGTAGTGGGCTGAGAGGCCGACGTTTCGCCTGACATGTCGGAGGCTTCCTCTGGGCTGTGGCTCCCCTGCCTGTCCAGTCATTGCCCTGAAGAAGCCTGCGACATGACAGGCAAAACTTCGGCTTCACAGCCCACTACAGTTGTCATCCGGACAGCCAAGAAGTTATCAACATGAAGTTGGAAAAGACATACATATTATTCATTCAACATTTCACGTACTAGCATAGGGCATCTACATCTTGCTGAGTTGCCAAATTAATGATGCTCTCAGGATTCGTTGCTTGTAATTCCGCCAGGTATGTCATGAGTTGCTCCATGTCACAAACGGGAATAGTTACATCCCCAAAAAGAGTTTTCTCGATACTTTCGGTATTATATCTGTTTGACGAAGTCTCGATCGCATCTCTTTTGACAGGTCTTCTTTCTGTGTTTATTAAAGCGAAACTCTTTTGTTGGTAAGAGTTTTCATTAGAACGAAGATTATTTCTTGACCATTCAAGAATTGATTTATAGAAACGCTTCTCAATATTATCTGTTACACTTTCAGAGTAACTAAGATATTCAGGAAGAGCATTTCTTTTTTTCTTTAAGTTTTGTTCATGCGTTTTTCTACGCGCATGGAAATTGAAAAGAATGTCATTTTGAATTTCATCTATATTGACATATGGTATTGTTATCCCATTTCTTCTGGATAGTTTGCCTTTTACAATCGCCATGGTCAATATGCTCAAAATAACTACAGTGAAAAAAGTAGGCATTGAATGTTTTAAATTCTTCATTCACAAGATATATTGATGTTGAAAAGTGAGATACAACATATACAATAATTCATCAATATAAGACATCTTACCCGTAATTTTCGACCAAGTGCTGTGCATAATTATCCTACAGTAAAAGTATTACAGAAAGTTTTAATATTCAAAATGATTTTCGGTCGTATTTTCTATTACAGATTAAACGTATATTCAATGATTAAATATGCTTGTCTACTACCATATACATTGCCCTGAAAACCAGGAAACGGCGTTATACTATTCCTCAACAATTGAAAATCCTTACAAAGGAATTGTTAGTTTAATAGGTAACCAAAAGATACTGGAAAATAATTACTTTTCTTATCATATATTTGATTTGATTTGATATATCTTCGTCAAAAAACAATAAACCTTTATGAGACGTTGTGGGAGAAGTATAGTTTGCGTTCTTAATTTTTACCTCCAGAATTCCGTTCACATAGGTTTTTACACATGTGAATAATAAATCAAAGTACCAACAAAGAATTATTAGCAACATCTGAAAACTGAATATTTTTGCCCACTAGTAAAATAAAACTGATTTGCACTGGTAAACGAACGAAAGGCTTGATGCTTATGAAATAGTTTAATACCCTTCCGGATCTACTCCTACAACAATTAGAACGTAATGGTGATTCTACACCACATATTTTCTCGCAATATTTCTGACAATTTTTGGAAATTCAATGAGTTGAACAGTTTTGAGATCTGCCTAAGTTTTTAGTTCTTTATTCTGTCCGTAATAAAAGAATGAATGAATGAATGAATTGAAAGAAAACAATTGTGGCCGTTTAAAAAAAATTAAAAATACTTCAAAAATTAACTTAAAAAATAACGCAAAAACTACCCGATCATTAAAAACTTTTACATGACCTTATTTAAAGAATCGATTTTTAGAACATTTCATTTAAAAATGTCTCATTTGCAAGTAATGTACTTTTGTGATGCTAATGTTTGCAATTTTCGAAAATACAGGGAGTTCCCCGAAAGTGGACGCAGCACTAATTTTTACGCCCTTTGCTACAAACGAAAAATTTACGGTATCCAAGAACAAAGTTTTAAAAAAATTGAAAATATTTTTGTGACAATTTTGCAAATATTGTTGAAGCTTCATGTAAAGTACTCCAAAAAATCAAAATATCTGTTTCCAAATAGAGGCCTCGAGTTCGTTCAGATGAATCCACGAATACAAATTTTTGAATAAAATTTGTGAAACTTTTGCTTGCGGCGAAGCGACATTTTTTTTATATGTCCTTATGTACTACATAAAGAGTGTTCACTACTTACATTATTTGAATATCTATAACAGCTGGGACGTGTTGAAGGTCGTCGCTTGCGCATTTTGAAAGAAATGCTTAGTTGAAAATGATTTTTGACGATGATTATTAACTGTTTCTAAATGTCACAAATAACATATTTCCGTCGGCCCGTTGGCCGAGATCGCAGAGGCAGTAGTGTCATAGGGATCTCGGACCGAAGGTTCGCGGGTTCGAGTCCCGCCTCGGGCATGGTTGAATGTTTGTTCGTCCTTTCATCCCTTATCATCACCATTTCGTTTCATCTTTATAGTTACCATACCGTTCACTCCAATAGTGGTCGCTAATGATCTAGATGTTGATGCGACCTTACATAACCAAAAAAATCATATTTCCCTCAGAGAGTCGAGTCGCTATTATCATTTGCTTCATTGCTCGCGATCGCTCCTCCCCAAATAGCCGCAGTCATAGATTGATCACTGCTTTCTCAGTGATTCAGAAAGATGTCAGGATTACTATTGATAATCACTGTCAACTCTCATTCACTAGCTATTGATTGTTTCTTTGAACACCTTACACCTGCGTTCGCACTTACCCCACAAGATAATTAACATTTAATAGCCTGAGAGATTGAAAGTGTTTTCATGGGGGCAATGAGTAAATGAGAGGGAATTGACTATAGAAACGAAATATACTAATTAATTTTTATGACTGATAGTTACCTCGCTTTCTTTTCAATCTCCTTTTCGGAATAATTCCATTTCAGAGGAGAGAATGTAATCGTTCATAACTTCAAAACACGATTAACAAACAAATGTTGGCAGTAACATCTAACTTACGGGATTAAAATGGTGCATCCTCCAGCCTAGTTACATACACAGAAAAGTACATCACATGAATGTTTGTTCATGTAATTTTCACTACCCACACGCCATTCTTTCTCTCTCACTCTTTCTCCTAAAGTCTCTCACTCTCTGTATCTCTCTCATTCTCTCCTTATCTTTCTCATTCTCTCCTTATCTCTCTCATTCTCTCCTTATCTCTCTCATTCTCTCCTTATCTCTCTCATTCTCTCCTTATCTCTCTCTCATTCTCTCCTTATCTCTTTCATTCTCTCCTTACCTCCTTCATTCTATCCTTATCTGTCTCATTCTCTCCTTATCTCTTTTACTCTCTCCTTATTTCTCTCATTGTCTGCCCTTATCTCTCTCACTCTCACACCCTCACTCTCACTCCCACTCTCACCTCACTCTCTCATTTATATCACTCAATCTGTCACACTCTCTCACTCCCACTCTCTCCTCTCACTCCTTTTCTTTCCTCTCACTCTCACTCTCCTCCACTCTCCCTGACTCGCGCCAAGACGATTCGAAAGGCAGTGACCCCATCAAAATCCACTTTAAGCCTCGCCGTCACCATGGCAATCCAGCGTCCCCCAAACGCAGGCCGCCCCCGAGGCCAGCTCTGTCACCCGCCCCCGCCCACGCCACACCTGGCAGCGCGGCGGCGCGGATTATATTGAAAACAGCTCTTTGTGCATTTACGCGCCATAAATGATGCACTGCGCGCCCCGCTCCTGCCTGCGCCGCCATGTTTCATTCACGCGCTCCTGAATATTTCCGCCGCCGCTGTGTCTTCCGCAACGTGTTGCAGGCGGTTTAATATTTAACCGCCCTTGTGACTATTAGTTTCTGAGCTTTCTGAGTATTTTCTGTGGCTCAAAAGTAGGAGCTTGTTTACTTGGATACATAAATGAAATGCGAGGTGAGAAATGTTGTGTCATGCCTAATTAAAAATGATGAAATACTATTTGCTATTGTAATAGTCCTTAATGGGGAGACCAATTCTTCAACGTTTAGTTTTGAGTATTACCTCAAAAAAATCATTCTCATAACAAATTGAATTTGTAATAAAGTACACACATGATTTGTGTTAATCGTGTTGAAATATTTGATTTTGAAGTATAATATTTTTATTTAAAGTTCGAAAATGTGAAAGATTCATGTACTAAAGGTTCAAAAATTGCAAAAGTTAAGAGTTTTTGTAGACGTATTCGTACAATTATAATATTGAAGATATATTTTTTCCTCAATGAAATCTGTTTTTTAAAGACAGATCTTGAAATAAGGTCAGGTAGAATTTTTTGACAGTACGAGTAGTGCATGAAACGTACGGAATTTTGAAACCATTATTTTCTTAAACATGCTCGAAATTTCTTTTTAACTCTTTACGGGTATAACAATACATGGTAAACAATACATGGTCCTCTTTTAAATAAACTCTCTGTATTTTTATGTATAAAAAATTCTCAAAGAAGGCTCTTATTTTTTCTTCATATAGAGGAAAGAATACAAATAAATGAGGCATGTCACATTTCGGTTGAACTATCTATAGATACTTTTAGTAAAAATTGGGAACCAGACTACAATATTAATAGACGTGTTGTTTTTCCTTAATAAAATCTGTTTTTAAAAATAGATCTTAAAACAAGGTTAAAGGAAATTTCTGAATTTTTGAATGTAGCAAATGCAGATACTCTACTATTTTTAAAGCATGTGGGATGATGTATTTAGCCTCGATGCTAATGGTGTATAGATAAGATAAATGGTGTTATTATTATTAAGAATTTAAGTCTGTATACCAATGCAGAAAAAAATTCCTGCTTTGAACCTTTTTTACAGATTCATGTATTATTATAACATTGAGTTGCAGTTACAAATAATGTGAGAAAATATGTGTTCTTAAGCCCCATTATTTTAATTTTTCTTTAAAAGAAAGGCAGTCTAATATCCAATAGGATAGGCTTAAAGTAATATTAAAGTAATCAAGGGAATTTAGAGGTGCATAAATATTCAAGTTATGACTTGACTTTGACTGGAGTTTTTCGTTTACTAATCGAATCGAGTTTATGTACAGTGAACATTTGTCCTATTCAACAAGAATGTAATGATACGAGATATTAGTTTCATTTCTCATTCGATGTGAAACTCAATATATAAAAATGTATTTTTAGACTATTACTTCGTTAGTATTAATGAACATGGCAATTAACTTTTATTTTGTTATAGTTCTCGGTTTTCAAGCATCTTTCATTGATCCCACGCGGACAAACACGTTGTCGTAATTTACGTTCAGGTAAAAGCGATAAACGCAGTGCGTTTGGGCAGAGTGCAAGTCGGAATGCGGGCTCTTTTGGAGCACGTTTCCAGTTGGTACAACGCAGCGTTTGCGCAGCGACCGTTGTTGGGTCGTTGTGTAGTAATCATGAGGTCACTTCCATTGACCCCTATTTGCTAAAGCGGCTCCCCCCACCCCTCCACTCACAAGGACACAAAAGAGGCTTTTGTAGAAGGAATGGTGGCGACGCAGTACTTCGGCTCCCAGCTTTAAGAATGCTCTCGACTTTTGAAAAAAAAATCAAATATAAAATTCCGATCTTTGGGTTTTCTTGATTTAGACCTTCTAAATCTATTTTTACTTTCTCACCTTGCTTTGTATGAATAAAAATATTGTGGTCGGGTGCCGAAAAATCTTGTGCGTAAATTGCAATTTTTCGACTGAAAAACTCTTATTTCCGGATCCTGGTATCGAAAATGTGCATACATCTTCTTCTTACAGGTAGTACGTTACTTCCTCTAATACAATGTTCAATCAGAATCCACATTTTATAAGTCATTAATAAAGAGAAATCGATTAATGGAAAATGTCTGCGGGTCTGTCTCTCTATCCATCTGTCTGCGGTCAATACTAGCGCCTAAATCGTTCACAAGATTTTCTCCAATATTAGAATTTCCCGATCAATCCGAAATAACTCAGGGTCATGAAAATTTGAAACGGAGAATTTGATTTTGAGGGGTGTTTTACATGAAGTCTCACTAACAGTTTCTAAATTTTCTCAAAAATGGCTCCAAATGTTTTGATTAAACTTTGTCCTCGGATAGCAATCTAATTTTTGTTTAAATCACTGATTTAAAATTGCAAAAGTTCAATTTCTTTGATACATTTTTACAACTACAATATTGAAGATTCAATAATTTTTCTTAATGAAAATGGTTCTTTAAACACAGATCTTGAAATAAGGTCACGTACAATTTTTTTGATAATATGAGAAATATTCGTGAAATTTTGCGTCAAATACAGTTTTTCAACATTTTTTCTCAAAAACGAATTCAAATTTGTTCTCTAAATTTTCTCTTCCAATGTATGGAAGGGCGAATAAAAATGTTGTACACTACATATTTTAAACGAGCACTGTATTTTTTAAAATTGCAAGAAATTAACGTTGCAGCAGTTTTGCAACTCGCTGGATAGTACATAATTCCATTTCATGTTTTAAGATTCTTTTAGAAGTAATCCTCTTTTGTATTATCTCTTTTTTAAAAATTTTAACTTCGATATAACACATAACCTATTAATAATTATTACTTTAAATTTCTAAGTCAATTTTTCTGTTTCTGTTTCTGAACAATGTTTGAAATTTTTAAAGACGAAGCATGGTTAAAGAACATAATAACAAAATAATACCTATTTTTGAAAATATTATATCAATGAAAATTTTCTGTGAACTTGATTGAAATGATTGAAGGCGTTGGCATTGTCAACGTCTTCAATCATTTCCATTATGTAAATGTCAACTACTGAATCAATTTCTGTGAACTTGCAATATGTCTAATACCATCTAAAATATTTTAAAACGTGCCAATGAAAATTATTTTAAAACCTACTTCAAAAGAAATAAAATCGAGAGTACAGAATTAATATTGGAAATAAATAAAAATTATAAAATGTAAAATCACGGTTTTCTCCCTGACAATCCATGGAATGTCTCCTTCCTTGTACCCCTACTACTTACCCGTTTCGTGTCAACGATCTGGTAACCCTAAAATACTTAATATGCTTATTGAGTTTCAGCTGAAATGATTCTTTAAAATTGTCTCGTCATGGCAGCTTTCTTTCTCAATCAAATTTTTACATATTTGTATTATCTACTATTGTATAATGTTATAAATGTAGAAAAAACTGAACTTTGAATAAGTAGTAAAACAAACTGTATGACCTATATAAAACGAAGATGCCTATTAAAATTCCAAGAAATTAGTCGTGATACTGAGTTAATGTCACAATGTTCTTTCAACACTAACCATAGCTACTGAGAAAGAGACCGTTGTGCAATGTGTAAATACTTTTGCGTTTGAAATACGCATCTCTGTTGATAGACGGGTTTACATTGTTTTCTATTTTTTTTATCTCGAGCTTTATTTGTAGTATACAGATATGGGTGTCGATATGAAAGTAAAATCATCATAAATGGTTGAAATTACGAACTCATTCATATACGCATGCCTTTCCCTTTTATTCATGGACATGGAAATGTGTCTTTTGTAGTTTTACCTCATTTTCCCCTTTAAAATTGGGTGGTCCACTCTTATTTGCATATATATACGCTATCTTTTTTAGCAATTTCCTTTATCTGGACTTTTTGTCTCAATTTTCTTTGTTGTTAAAGTCATCCTCATGCATGTGAGAAATGTTCATAATTTATGTATAGAAGAAATGTATATATTTATATATACATCTTTTGTGTACTTTCCTTTTCTCTTTGCAAGTCATAATTACTACGAAGCAGGGTAGAAAATTTTCATAATTTTTACTTTCTTATTTCCGGGCACTGATAACGAAGTAATGGGCAAACCCTTTTGTTACATACATAAAATTACTTCTTCTAACACGTGGTGTTACCAGAATTATCTATTTTTCACGAAATGCGCAATCCAAATGGCAATTGATATATAAAATGAGATTAAGTTTTCTTCGTGTGTGTTGTGTAAAATATAATAATGAATAAAAAAATGTAAAAATAAAATAATGAAAAAGCTTTCTTCGGGAATTGTGTATTTTTTGTGTTTAAGTGACGCACCATTAATGTACTTCTAAATATATTTGCCATGTTATATAATCTAATTTGTAAGAAATTTTACTGACACCATCTCATCATTAGTACTCTGAGACAAAAGCATCAGGTTTTAGAGAAGAAAACAAATGAAACAATTTATAAGTATTGTTGGTAGTTCCTTAGTAATCCACTTAATATTTATTTTATCTACTGTGTGACAAAACGAACAAAAGAGGGAGCTTCGAATTTTAATGAAGCTTATTCTCTAACCCAGTTCTGGTAATATTATATGTAAATGTCTGTAAAATCAATGCATTGAATAGATAGTAAATAAAGATGTTACTTATTGTCGAATTCGCCTTAAGTATCGTGTTTCAGCGTCCGTTATTAGAGATGAAGTTCACGGGATTGGTCGAAATATAAACAATAAACAATTAGTTTACCAGCATTTCGGAATATTTTAATTCCTTCGTCAGGTCTAGTGTACAAAAAACAACAACAAACAAAGCATGAAGACATCAAAATAAAATTAAAATCTACAATAATATGATTTAACACAAAACAAACGTGATAGAAAATTGTACACACTTTGCTAATAAATTTTATAGTCGTCCGTTATTGTATATTAGAGGACGGAGCTGGTGTTTCGTTGTACGTCAAGGTAATAGAGCACTGTCAGAAATTTCTGCATTACTTTTAGTGTAAAAGAACATGAAACGTAAATTAAATTTAATGTACACGTACAGCAACTTTAATGATAGTGTACATTAAATTTTAATTACGTGTACAATTAACTTAACTTACTTGTGTACATTATATTTAAGAGTCGTACATTAAATCTACATTGATATTAATTTAAACATGAAGTTTAATGTATTACATTAATATCCCTTTAACGTACAAGGTACATTAAAATTAATGTAAATCGTACATTAATATACATTAAATTTAATGTAATTTCTGAGAGTGTGCTCAGTCCCAGCCAAGAGGTGTCTTCGAATTCACGGGCGATCTCGCGTCTGACGACGGGCTGAGCGAGGGAACTTGGGAGCGGGGGGCGGGGCGGGGGCGGGGGCGGGGTGGCGTCGCTAAGAGCGGACGTTGTGGCCACCGCACGCTCTCGCGGAATTAACACCGGATAACGATATTTACCCAGCACCGCGCGGGCTGGGCGGGACGGGGCGGGTCGGGCCATACGTCATGCCTAGCGGAATTTGTGCATGGCGGTCGGGTGCGAGCGTGCATTATATCGACTACTTGGCGAAATAACTATGTTTTCCGCGTAAAGTGCCGCACAACAACGCGCGAACATTCTTGGTATCAACCCCGCCCATCTAGAGAGTTTGCGTTTCTAAGCACGAACTTCGCGCACTTCCCTTTTCCGGTCCCCGCCGCCTCGCTCTCCAGATTTCGATTCGCAGCAGCAGTTGGATGAGCGTTGTCGACCATCGTCTAGCAATCCATTGTAGTGCAAGTTTCTTTTTTTATTTATTAGCTACCCGTTCGGCTGACGCATTTGGGCATTTGAAGTTTACATGCATAAAAGAAGATTAAGTTGTTGGCATACCCTCAGGTGAATGTGGTATGTAAGGTAGTCTCGGTTGCAAATTCCATTTTCATAACTTTTGGAAATCGCAGGCGTGCGTCAGGATGTGAGGTGTTGGATAGTTGTGGGTGATGGTAGATAAGAGTGGAAGTCAGCATTACTATGGAGGGCGAAAGAGGTCTTTCAAGAAGCGAGATCAGATGCAAAGTGGGGGGTTTGCATTTTTTTCCCCAGGAGGAATATAGCGGTGCCAGGGCATGACGGAAGAAGAGAGTAGAATTTTTCAGATGTTACAAGTTTTGTTCTGAGCTCTACTCTTTAAATCATCGTTGCCATCAAATTATATATACCAAGCCTCAAAACGGTAAGTAATGTTGATATTAACAATGACATTTAATGGAATTTGGAATTTATTCACTATTTAGATTGTAAAATTATAATAAAAGTCTAATCCTGTAACAAGTACTGCTGAAACTGTGCAACTGTCACTAAAAAAAAAAAAAATTTTCCAATTAATTAAAATTAAAAAGGATAAAATTTACACAAATTCACAGTAATATGACAATTTTCATGTTTTGTAAAATCGAACAATCATTAAAAACAATTTTCAAGGGAAGGTGAAAGAGTACAAATGCAACATTTAAAAATGTATTAACGCGTGTAAATGGAAGAGTTGTCATTTACTATCAGAACGAATCGATGGTCACCTATGTAGTGTAAATAACAAGTAATTTGAAAGTAAACTATCTGGGGTCAATGAGGGATCTACCACAATAGAACATCATTGTCCCAAGCTAGTTTGTCATGGAGTACCACAAAATCTCTGCTGCCACCACAGAATTTAATTTGAAAGTAGTTGTGAAGCAAAACCTCGAAAATAAGTGTTTCTATCTACATACTTTATACACACCCAACTTATTTTCCCTTGAAAGTAGTGATCTTGAGAACGTTGTGTAGCAAGGTAACAGATCTCTTATTTTGGTAAGCTATTCTAATAGTCATGATTTAAATTGGGGTTCCGAAAGAAATTAGTCCAGAAAGAAAATAGTCGGCAAGTTTATGGAAAAGAAAGACCAATTTTCTATTTTATTGAATGAAAGTAACAAACCCGTTTACTGTGACAAGTGGAAGAGAAAATATTATCGATCTCATTTTCCGCACTCCGAATATTGCTAAATATCTAGAATGGAAGATCTTGGAGGAATTTCAATTAACACGCTACACCTACTTTTCATTTCTGTAAAAGTATTTTTATACTGTTTGTTTAAAAAACATTTTCAGATTATTTTATTTCTGGCGAGTCAAATATCTTTTTCGAAAAAGCTTTCGAAATATTGTAGAGAATTGAACTCTTATCTAACAGAGATTTCCGAGAAGAAATAGCGGCCGTTTTTACGAAACTTTCGTTTGAACGTGTTCAAAAATATGCCATTTGATTATTTTCGAAAATTAAAAAAAATCAACGTTTTTTTCGCCATCTTCCTACAACTACATTATTGAAGATAGATTTTTCTGAGTATTATGAGGTTCAAAGACAGATCTCGAAATAAGATCATGTGCAAGTAAATAGTTTTCCCCTAATTTCCACCAAAATATAGGACATTTTCAAACATTCGTTTCTTTAAAATTTTTACATGGCCGGAGCAAAACACTGTTAAGGATCCTCAAGTCTCATTTCTGTTGATTTCTCTGAAATTTTTAAAATTTAAAAGTTAGAAATAATGCGAGAAAGAGCTGTAGTAGCTTCACTATTTATAAAATATTACAAGGCTGTGGAAGGAACATTTTGATAATTTCGTAATAGATCCAACTTTCTTAAAGTACTTTTCTTTCAAAACTTCAATTAATAGTGGTCTATGAAAAGAACTCTTTTAAGTATTTTTCGAAGACGTTGATTTACAATTAACCACAAGAAAAAAAACAGCTTAACCGTCATATTCCAGTACAGGTGCTAGAGTATTTATTTATTTATTTTACGTCAAAAAAACAGTTAAAAACTGCGTATGACGTGCTATGGGGAAAAGTGAATTGTGTGCACATTTTCAAAATTCTGTAATCCCTACACTAAGTCATATACTACTTAAATTTTGAATTTTGAAAGGGAGAAAAAAAACAAAAACTCCCATGTAGTAAAATCTATTTTCAAAAATAAATAAGCAATAAATTTTGGCTCTTATTACTTCCTGCCGCGACAACATGGAAACGATAATTTGAATAATTGTATTTCCCACTGAATTCTAGAAGACGTGCACAGGAAATGAAGTTACATTTATGTCCAGAAGCAAAACAAGGGGCCATCTCAGCATTTGCTCAATGGATCAGGGAAACTGGACAGGGAGTAGTTGTTTATCTTTGCTTCACTTTGTAATAGTTTGCTTTCCAAGTTGAGTCTGGTTGTGATAAGTGGAGATGGGATATTATATGATATGATAAAACCACTCCCGTCACATGTAGAAAACCACCCGTATGAATTATATGTGAATTGATCTCTAGCCTGTACACCTCTGGACAAAGCTCCAAACCCTTTCGCTACAAAAAACCGATGGAGGAACATTATTCACTGATAAAATCGATTCCAATTCATTATGAAGTTGTGAAACTATTGATTTAGAATCCTTAGAACTAGGTTCCTGATATATAAATGATGTGCTCTGCGGTATTAACGAAGAAGTAATTATTTTTTCAGACGATAGCAACGTTCTTTAGAGGCTATAATCTTCAGTCGATTTATTGCAATCCGTTACAGGAGGACCAGCAATTCTTTCGAGACCTCTCTTTCATGACTGCCAACCGAGACAATTCCGTATGAACTGCAGGTGAACTTCACATATCATCCCCCAGAGGTCTGTGTGTGAACACCAGTCATAAAAAGGCTGTTTGTGCGATGTGACCGAGACTGTTTCAAGGGCCGCTGGAGGAACCGGCTGAGAGATTTAGTAGCATCGCGCGGCGCTCACTTGTCGGGGACGCCGGCGCCGGTTGGTGACTCAGCGCCTTCAGACTCCGTCGGCTGCCAGAGGGCGGGGGTGGGGGCGGGGAGGGGAGGGGTGGGGGCGGGGCGGGGCGGGGCCGGGGCCGGGCGAGGGCGAGGTGGGAGCGGGGCGGGGTAGGGGCGGGGCAGGGGCGGGCGGGGCGAGAGCGGGGCGGGGCAAGGGTGGGGCGGGGGGCGGGGGGGGGGCGGGGGCGGGGCGGGGCCGGGGCGAGGGCTGGGACGGGGGAGGGGAGGGGTGGGGCGGTGGCGGGGGCGGGGGCGGTGGCGGTGGCGGGGGCGGGGGCGCGGCGACCGTTCCGGCGCGGGTGGACGTAATTCTGCCCCCGAGAATTGCAGTCGCCTTTGCTCTCGTTTAATCGGGGACTCGCCCACCGGAAGGAGTCCGGCTGGCGGACAGCGAGTGCCTCAAGTGGAAGAGACGGCCTCGGCGGTTGGCCGCATCGATTGTCGCTGTGGGAGGGGGGGGGGCGCGGACACAAGAGTGCGACTGTTTGAGGCGGAGGCAGTTAGCGAAGGGGAGCAGAGACGTCTTAACAAAAAAGACTTCCGGAATTCGTTTTGTTTTAATGTTGAAAATAACTGTCAAAATTTCCGTTAACTGACCATTCGTTTGAGGGCAGAGAAACTACAAAGAAGGCGAGACTAAGTTGTTCATAAATTGTCTGATTATACAGCACGATAAGATCAATTAAATTTGGAATCATTCAACTAAAAAATATGAATCTCTTTCCTGAAAAATGCAGTTACTTGGGAAGAAATGAGTCCGGTTGACGAGGAACGATGAGCCATGAAGTGCAGGAGAGAGAGCGGAATTTAGTAAGCAGTGGTAAACAGTGACAGAGTGGCAGCAAATCACTACCATGGTCATCGGTATATAAAATAAAGAATCAAGAGATGGGCGTCATTTAAACAGTTTACGGGTAAAGAAAAGGTGAGGGTAGAACAAGGAAGCAAAAAGAAAGATTGCGCGTGGTCTGTGTACCATTTAGTAAGTTAGAGCTCCGCATTCATCAGATTTTGATCGGAGAAATTTGCACTACACTTACCGGACTAATGATGTTAGTAGTTAACGCGCCCGGAATTACTAATCAATCAATCAACCAATGAAACGAGTAGGATAAGTTGAGTGCCGAGCGATATCTGGTCCTCGATACCCTGACTCTCGATTCTGCAGTCTCCTTTTTGCATTTGGCCTTCTCTAATTTCTCCCGGGTTGTACTACGATTATCACTGCACCTCCCGCCTCTCTCAACGCTCATTTTGCA
The DNA here is from genome assembly GCA_964035755.1 of Teleogryllus oceanicus. Classification (NCBI taxonomy): domain Eukaryota; kingdom Metazoa; phylum Arthropoda; class Insecta; order Orthoptera; family Gryllidae; genus Teleogryllus; species Teleogryllus oceanicus. Next base: position 11,724,716 of record CAXIVR010000012.1, on the reverse strand, counting down.
GGTAGAGTCGACTCCGGTTGCAGTGAACTTTTAGGGACTAACGTTTTTGGTTCATTATATCCGAGGTTCACTATATCCGAGGTTCACTATGTCCGTTGATGTGCAAATTAAATAGAATTCTCTCACAATGATGGCTTTTATTAATATAAAGATACAGCAAAACAGCAGGAACTGAAAATTTAAATATCTTTATTTTACTTTAAAAAATCAATTATTTTCAATTGTTTGCTGTGTACATTTTTCTATTAGTAATTTTTCTAGATACTTCTCCAGAGTTCGTGCCCTCTTTATATTTGATCTGCATTGTCCACTGTCTTAAAGTACCCTAAAGGCAGGCTTGACGCCCTTCAATGCTTCCTGTACGGTTAGATCACCTTCGTTTGTTTCTTCAACACTCATCAGTAAGTCCCCATTGTGTCCGCTACCTTCACCTCAGGGGAAATTTCTTCGATGATCTTTGCGTGACGATATTTTTTCCAAGCTGTCTAGTGTTCGAATTTGTGGCAATGAGGTGATATATTTTTTCCAGGAAAGAATAAATTTCCAGGACGTTGTATTTTCTACGCTCACTATAGTCGAGGTTCAGAGTTGATTATAACTGAATCTTGTGTAGCTTGTGTGCAATGTAAGTTAAAGCGGACCAGTGACTTAAATACTATAACCAAGAGTTAACTACAAACGGAGTCGACTGTAAATGTTTAGAAAATGTTTTATACGTCTTAAATTTAAAAAATACTTTATGACTTGTTGGTAGAAATGAGTTTAGCAAACTCCGATTGCTAAACTAAATGGTACTAATGCTTGCAATCACCCAGCTAAAAGTAGTAACCTTTTACTTTTGGCTTACCCTTTGCCTTTGGCTTGGCCCTTTTACTTAAGAGGAAATCAACAAATTTCAAAATTCTTTGAAAAATCAATCATTGTTTGATAATTAACTAAAAACTTTCATCTTAATTTCACCATAAATCTAATAATTTTGTTTTCCGATTGTTTTGCCTATATTCCGAACGTAGACAATAATTTAGTAATTCGTGTTTTTATTTCTAATTCCTCATAATTACTTTTCTTTCCCTTTCCTCTTCCTCATTATATTTCTGTCTTTTTCGTCCTTTCCATTTTCCCGCAACAATTAATACTTGTCTAATAAAACGCAATTCTTATTGGAATTCTTCTGGATTTATTCAGAAGCTTACAGTTTGCCAATATCGTCTCTTGCTTTAAATTGTCAGATGCAGTTGTTAAGTACTTACTTATGTGTGAAATATTAGATTTTATACTAACAAAAATATTGTCGTGTGACATTATCATGCTTAGGGAGCTTTCTGAGTGAAATTGAGTAAAGTCGCCTGAACAATCTAGAATGAGATCACCTCTAATTTTTTTTGTTGTAGGTTATCGCTTATTAGAATGCTGTTAATTATCTATAAGTATGTAAAGCAACAACAAAAATTTCTTAAAATTAGTAAATGGAATATTTTAAGTAAAAAAGTAACATCTTCATGAATTTGAACATTAATCAATCCAACATATATGGTGAATAATCACTCTGTTTATTCACAATTAACGTTTTAATATTTTTAGTGGTATCATTTTTGACCTCACAACGCCGATTATTGCCTCAAAAATCACGACTTTGGTTGGTTAGACAATTTTTTGAGCGGCAGAGCTCAGATATATATATATATATATATATATATATATATACACACACACGTATTTTCTTGTAAGTTGTGTACTGTTTAATTTATCTTTGGACAAAACCCCAAAATCAATTAAGAAATATATGCAAGATTTACTACATTAAATACTAGCAATTCGGTCATCAACTTTATTCAATCACACTGGTACCATCGAGTTCCGTAGATATACTGACCCAAGAGTAAGTTAATAGGATAATGCCTGGCTGGAGTCGAGTTTCCCGGAAATTGCCGTTTGCAGTCGGTTGCCCCGGAGCCCAATGGCTCCGCACGCAGATCGTTGCGTCTGCCCTCTTGGCCCCTGTTTCTTCAGTAGGCTGATACAAATTGGTTGTGTAAGAGTATCCGCTAATTATCTCTCTCCATTTGAGCAAAGCGACGCGGCGGCGGACCGCGCGTCTATTTGCGCAGCCCGACCTTTCGGCCCTCGTCCGTCCCCCCCCCCTCCACCATCCCGCAACGCGAAAGACGAGCAGCGAGCGCATTTAGTGACTAACGAGGGCTCAATTCTCTGCGACTGGCTGATTGGCCGCTCATCTCGTGTGGCAGGACTTTTATTTCATCGGTGCCCGCAAAGCAAGCGACGCCAGACTGCCCGAAAAAAAACCCCTACAACAATTAACTTTTTTGTTTGCTCAGCTTAATTGAAAGAGCTCAGAGCCGCATCTTTCGCGGGAAACCCTCGTCATGGAGGCAGGCGATAATGAAATGCGTGAATTATGAATGGGAGTAAAGAGTGATCTTGCGTCGTCAATCTTCTTTGGCGCTGTAGCACTAGGATTGTTATAACTCACAGAAATACACCTTGATTTCTTTTATTGGGTTGTAAGAAATATTAGAAAATCTCTAAAATCTTCGACAAAAATAGTTGTAGTTTTGGTCATCTCTTCTTTAAACTTCCCACTCGACACTACTGGTCGAGTTCCATTAATATTTTTATTTTATTTCAGATATCATTAGAGTATAAACATTGAGAGTGAAGACATCGAGTAGTTATATAGTTTGTAGTGCAATTTTTAAAATAATGTAAGAGTGCATTTTTATAAATTGTTTGAAATTTTTATTCTCTGGTGTAAAAGTCATTTTTTAAATTTTGTTTCAGGTAAGATTCACTGCAAAGACTCTTCATACCACATTTGACAAGGAGATTTGTGAGTACAGTTACAAATATTTTAATACGATTTCTCTTGAACACCTCTTTCATTTACTGGTAAGGTAAAATATATTGGAAATTTTTGTATTAAAGTTTTCTGTGCCAATCCGGTGGGCTATATCATTAAGGCAGTAGTGTCGTAGCGATCTCGGACCGAAGGGTCGCGGGTTCGAGTCCCGCCTCGGGCATATTTGTGTTCGTCCTTTCACCCCTTAACATCATCACATCGTTTCATCTTCACAGTTACCATACCGTTAACACCAATAGTTGTCGCTAATGATCTAAATGTTGATGCGGTCTTAAAACGTTTTCTGTACCTAATTTTATGATCGAAAAGGATTTGTTGAAAGCAAAGGCATTCTGTGTTTGAACGAACTTTTTACGGGATTAGTAATCAGATTTTTAACTACCTTTTTTTGAGAAGATCTTTCATCTGTGTTACTAAATTATAATTACTTGGTTAGTTTCTCAAAAGGAATAATCCTTTTAAATGCAATGCTATAATTTCAGTTTTGTTCATCGTGTAAATTAGTTCAACAACGTCGCATTGCCTTTAGTTATCTCTAGAATTTAACTCTTAAAACACATATTTTAAAATCACAGAAACTGTGTTATTTTAAATTTATTTTAAAATCTCATTAAATTTTATATTATCTCAATAAACATTTAATTTTCAGAATGTCCTTGGGTACCAGAACTATTTTCAACGTTCTTTCGTGTGATAGTTTAAAGGATTAAACAAGTGGTGTTAAAATAACATCCCGTATCTCGCTCATAGTAACGGTTAATAATATTATTTCACCGCAATTTCTATCCATATTAACATATCTCAGTCATTTGTAAAACATTATAAATCGTATAACTTTAGGCGCGATAACAAATTCTTTTACAGATAATATCAGTAACAATTTAACATGAAAAACTGAGATTCATAACATCTCACATCAATGAGATTCTCAGAATTTTCAGCTTTTTTTTTTGCGCATGGCGTGCGGCATTTGATTTCATCTTGTCAAATCTTCTGATGCTAGCAAATGGAGCGCGTGAAATTCGAATTTGCAAACTCAAAAACTTGCAAAATTACGCTAAACTATTCATATTTTTAAAACATTTCTTCACTTCAAAAAAAAAAAAAAAATTAGAAACGATTTCCTTTAACAAGAAACCTCTATCATCTATATTGTACTTTCGCAAAGCTTTTGAGAAAATAATTGTTAAAAATTGTTTAATATTTTTTTTAGATTCTCTACGTTTCATGCACAATTGCACAAAAACTACGAATCTTTTCATAAAATTGATCACGACCTTGTTTGAAGACGTGTTTTGACGAACGCATTCCACTAATGAATTTTTTTTATCTTCATTATTGTAGTTGTACAAAGACGCCGAACAAGTTTCAACTTTTGTAATTTTCGAAAAACTGTGTACTCGTATGTGTAACAAAATTGCAATCTACGCCACTTCTTTATGGTTCTTGTGTTGTTTTAAAGAAAAAATATTAAAGAAACAATTAGGAGCCATTTATGAGAAAATTTGAATATGTTCTTGATGCAACATGTAAAGAATCCCCCAAAACCGAAGTATCCGTTTCAAACTCGCAGAGATCTGAGTTTGTCCAGATCGTACGGGTAATAACAATTTGGAGAACATCGGCTGAATGGTTTAGGCGTTAGCGTTGACTACACACAAACAGTCAGACGTGCAGCCTTCAATCGCTTTTTTTCTGTCAAGGACCCATAAAACTTGGATTTTGAGTACACAATTTTCTAAATGCTACATTAAACAGCATATACTTCCGACTTAAAGTCGTGGTAACTAAGTAATTCCTATGCATTTTAGTATTCCCTGTGTTTACTTGACTTTCCTACGGATCCAAAAAGTTCTTTTTCTGCATTTACTACCAGCAATGGTAAAATGCTTCATCGTAATGTTTGAGTCTAAGTCCTTCGGCAACGGAGAAAGTGGTTTCCGTGAACACCACAGGGTCCGATTTCCGGACAATCTTCCCTTCTATGAAGTTCTTGATCCGTCATGATGCTTTATTCGTGCTGAGTTTGTAAAAATGCACTGACCGAGGATGTGATACACGATTTTTACCGCTCTATTGCTTCCGGCAGTATACATCCTCTCTGGGCCTTCCTCTGCTAAGACTAGTTTTATTGGCAGCGGTATTTGATATCAGTTGGAGTGCAGTAATAAAAAGGTCAAGTTTCAGAACATTATAATCTTTCAAAAAGGCATTTCCAATCGGATCGTTTATATGCGCCTTAACCGCTCACCGTTGGGACCCCAGCTTCTCCCAGGCGGCTAAATCGTCATCGGTGCATTTCTTCTTATAAGCCCATAAATCGTGTTCATTATAGGGCCAATTGAGTCTCAATGCTTTGGCGGTTTTAAATGTCCGTTGGTAGGAAATTGGACAGGAGCTCAGCCATGTGAAAATAGGATCTGCAGATTTTTCTAGTCGTAATCCTAGGCTCAGCGCTACCCTAGGAACGTGTTGGGCGTGCCGCAACAATCCCAGTCCTCCATCTATCTTGGCCAGGTAGAATAAGCCAACTGCAGTACTCATATGCAGGTGTAGGAACTGTTTGACTGCCACAACCTCGTTTGACTGTCACTGCTGTTAGAGGAAGTACTATACATAGGAACAAAATATATCCCCAGTTTCGTTAACAGGGGCGGCCGACAAGGGTTTTTCTGTATAAAAAAGGCCGTTTTTTCTGCAGCTTTACCGCGAAAGTAGTTTGCAAGAAAAAACAAATTAATGCTTGTTTTCCAATTATCAATGTTTTTGTAATAGTCTTTGAACAGATAATATGGATTCAAAAACTTCATCCACTTAATACACAAGCTAATTCCAACATCAGTGTTATAGGTTTTCCAAAATACTCGGTCTTCCTGAACTTTGGAACAACAATATGTAGCTCAGTGTATCAACTGATGCCACTGCAGCGCCTCTGACCGGAAGGTCCTAGGTTCGAGTCCTGACGGCGGCAGGATTTTTGACACTAGCTTTTCAGCTAGGTCGAATTCAGTCGCTGCCAGGAGGAGAATTCTAGCGGCCGGCTGCTCTCATCGGTACTTTTCCGTGGTTTCTCCGATCAACACCAGGTGAATGCCGGAGCAGTACCCTACTAAAACGGGCCACGGACCGCGCGCGATCTTTCCTTCCTCTTCCTTGTCCTATCCTCTCCCCTTACACACGCACACAGCTACACAAACCTGGTCTACACTACCACATGTTCCGGGAGAGCGGTCTGGAGCTTAGAGCTTGTCCCGGCTGGGGCGGTGCCCCGCTGATGGGAGATACCTGCTTGGGGGGGGGGAGCCCACTAGCCGACGGTAGGTTTGGCGCCGAATCTCGCCATCCAGTGGGAGAAGATCACCGTCATCTCCTGAGAAAAAAGCATGCACCACACTAACGGGCCTAATGACCAAAGCAGTTGACGCGCCCGGAAACACGATAAAACCAAACCAAACCAAACAACAACATGCCCTCGTGTCTTTCCTTCTCGAGTATATTTGCGTTCGCTGATCCGCCATTATTGCATATCCCATTGGTGCGCTGGGTACGATCGCCCGACCTGAGCGTATGACGTCATTCCCGGCACTGCAACTCCGCAGGGCATTACGAATGCATCGCACCTGTAGGAAATAATCATAAAAGTATATTGAGTTTCATATTACACCGCCCTGCTTTTTTTCGCTCGCCGAAAGGCACAAGGGCTCATTTTTACGCGGAGCTATGCGCGCGGACACACTCATTCGTCCGAATAAACAAGTGAATAATTTAGCAGCCATCTTGCTGAGCACACAGCGCTGCAACCACCGCACTGGCGGGCGCTAGCGAATCTGAATTCAAATAATTGGGATTTATTAAGGCATTTTTTGCGCCTGTGATATGTATAGGTAGAACATATCGCGCATCGAACTTAGTTATGAAATGGCGTCAGTGGACGTTGTAAAACGAGAGAGGAGGTGGCGTTGCTGGGAGATACCTGAAATTTTCAATCTGCAGTTTGTAGTGGCCCTTGGCATCTCTAATCGGGGTGATGTGACAGATATTTCGCTTTGAGACTGCTTTTGACCAAGAAATTGACGTAGCAGTTCTCTTGAACTTTTCGTCTTTGTGATGAACTATGATTGCTTTTTGCCACAGTAGAGCCGCTCGGTCGGTATTTTTTCGCAAGATGCTTAGTTATTTTGTAATTATACATTCATACCTCAATTTATAAAAACAAATTAACATAGAATTTTAAATGCTGTGTAATAAAAAAGTAATGCAATGAAGTTGTGTTATTAATGTAGTTGTTCACGCATTGTTGTTCTATTTATTGTTTTATTATATTTTTAAACTCTAAATATTGCACCTACTATCATATTGTGTTCGTTTTGGGCGGTAATAAAAATATGACTTGCGGGGTGGGGGAATATTTCAGCCCAAACTTTGGGAAGCATCTAGCAAAAGCATTGAAGCTAATGTACGAGTAATATTTCCTAAAAGTATGAACCATTATTTTCCACTCCTCGACGAAGCGGAGAAGAAGAATCTCTTTTTAGAGCAGTCCGTAGAGGTCTACGACCTAGCAAAACTTTTGTGACGCGGTTTCCCTATTAATTCTTAAATATAACACTTTAATATATGTAAAAGTACCAATTATTGTTGTCGGGCATGTCTTGAAAACACCATTAAATATGGCGAAAAACAAAATTACTTTGACTCCATTATCTCTGATTTCTTTTCCGAGATCGTTTCATTTTAATGTTTTCAATAAAATAATATGTTAACGTGTTCTTTAAGAAAATTCATCACACACTATTTGGTATCGGGTACTGTTTTTGCATTTTTGAACAAGTGAAACAAGTTGCTCTGGTTGTGTACAATGTTCATTTTAGGAAAAGTTTGAAAAACTACCTTCGGAGATCACCTGAAATTTTGATGCCATTTTGTGTGCCATAATGTCTCAAAGGAACTTTTGTGATACTTTATATTTATAGCTAAAATAGCTTTAATTATAGCTGTTTGTTTGATCCGTGCAACGTCGTTGTTCTGAATGGGTATTGTATTTTTGGCAAATTTGGAAAACAATATTTCCTTCTTTATTATTGCTTAAAAATAAAACCGAGCTAATTTGAACAACATTTTTGTTGTATTCAATGGATCTATTATAATTTTTTCATTTATTAATTAACGCTGAGTAAATTACAGAAACGTCGCTCAAAAACTTCCCAAAATTAGCTTAAAATTGCTATCAATTTTAAACCAATTTGTGAGGAAATGGTAAGAGCTAGGTGGTTAAAATTATGCATTCAAATCAATTTTATATTATGAACCAAGTTTTATGTTTTTTATCGTAAGCTATTCAAAGATAAGTTTGGGTTTTGTTTTGAACACTTATTTTTCGGTAACTTTGCTTCATTTACCCACCGTGTATTAATAAATGAAAAATAATAATGTGAATATTATGTTATTTCCCGTCGTCTTTAATCTTGCCTTCAGATAAAACCGAATACAACAATTTCTGGCACCGTTACTTTTACATGTACAAAGTTGACGTAATTTAGAATGAAAAGAGAAATCACATTAGAAAGGTTTTATATACTCACATGCCTCTACAGCCTCGTCTACTAATGGTTTACAAGAAATCTGATGTATCAAACAATTTTTTTGGCAATGGCAACGATATCAAAAAGATTTATCATATTGCAAGGAATGCAACATGAAATGGAAGTCAATAAATCTGTAGTTACTGGAGAAAAGAGCACAAAAAGTCGATTCAACTCCACTAAAATTCGATATCGGGAAATATATCAAAGTCTTATGAGACTTCATTTTGCGTTTGGTTAATATTTATTGCCTCAGAATATCGTAAAGCTTAAGTTCATAAAGGCTGATCATTGAGAAAAACCCAAATTTAAGACGCTTTAATGTTCTTGTACATTACATTGAAAACATACCAGAGTACAAATATTATGTAAAATAAATGCGTAGGCATGATTTGTGTGACAATAATATCATGTAGACATGAAGTGTTCGGAAAATACACTCGGAATACTAGATAACCTCAGATAGAACAGTATTTAAATAAAATTTCTATTAGTAATTTCCAAGGCAGGTCTAAATTGAAAGAAAACTTTACAATCTACGGCCATATTGAGAAGTGTGTATAGTTTCATTTAGATAGCCAGTAACCCGAGAAAAATTCAAACAATAAAACAGTTTGTGTGTTGACAGAAAAATGTAAATATGTTATTCTGTTGCTCTGCTATTCTCTGTTATTCTAATACTCCCCGTACCGACTAAATTTTCAGAATGCAACGATGCACCTGACGTATGACTGCCAAGCTCCGAAGAAGAAGTCGCTCGTCATTAGAAATTTGCATTGTTGGAACAGCAACTTCTGGATTTTTTTTAAAATTCTTAATAACATTTGGTTTGTAAAGAAATGTGGTACTGTATGTATAACATTCCATGATATTGCAATATCCATGAAGACTGTTTTATTAAAATATTTAATTTACTGCAATGTTGATGAGTATTTTATTTATTGTTCCTAAGCTGCTTTATAAAAAAAAATTTAGTGTGTTTTGTTCAGCAGAAGTATTGGGCTGCAGGCAAGTAGTTAAATTTAATTGCGTAACAGTAACGTTGGTGGCAATGTAAAGAGAGGATGGAAGAAGTGCGAGAAAAGAAGAATAAAAATGAAAACGTGGAGAAAAGTAAAAAAAAAGCTATAGCCAAGAGAGTCAATATAAAACTAATGGTGCTACAACTGCACATTTTCTCATATTATTTCTAAATTTGCACTTTTCGAAAATTCAGAGACTTCAACGAAAATGAGATTGCAGCATTTTTTAAAACTGATCCTTAATTATGTATCCTTGAAAAAAGTAAAAGAAAAAATTGAGAGCTGTTTTCGACGAATTTTTTGTTGTTGTAATTTTCATTAACTGCAAGAATAAATTTACGCAAAAATATTAATTTTTTTTCAAAAGAATTGTACATGATGAGTTTTAAAAAATTACTTTGTAGTAGAGATTTCATTGAATACAATATCAATCTTGTATATTTTATATCTAAAATGCAATTTGCAATTTTTGTAAGTATAGGGATATCGCCGAAAAGGTTACTAGCACACTCTAAAACCATCATTTGATACATATTAGGAGAAAATTTAAACAAAAAATTTGGAGACATTTATAAGAAAATAATTGTTTAAAAACTCCTATTTCATACAGAATTTCACGAAAACAACTTTGCTACTTACTACGAAAACGTCAAAACATTGTTCATGATCTTCTGAGAAGATTCGTCCAGAAAGACCAGATTTCATTTTAAAAAATATATCTATTTAATAGTGTAGTTGTAAGAAGACGTTGAAAAAACTTAAACTTTAGCAAGTTTTTAAAAATCGCGGATTTCAACGATTTTTTTAAAAAATTTTTTTTGAAAAGAAAGAGGAGGCGTCATAGTGAAATCAAAATATCCGTTTGAAAATCAGTGGGCATTTATTTCTCTCGATCGAGAAACTAATATCAGTTTTGGAGAATTTCCGCTGAACAGTGTAGAAGGTAGCGTTGACTACGGACAGACAGACATTTTGTCATCAATCGATTTTAAGTATTATCTTATAAGAAAAAGTATCGTATCAGAATCGCATTAGAAATAGTAATTCACATTTAAAGGAGCAAGATTTATTAACTTTTTCGTTACAGATACTGCTTACAAGAGTTGTACTGTCGATGATTTGCCGTTTTTTCGGCGCATGACTTCAATACTTTCTCTTCTTACAAAGTAAGACCAGAAAGTAAAATACCCGGAATAGAAAAGTGTTACATGTCAATCGGAAATAAAGACAGTAGGTAAAAAGATGAAAAAGTAATCATAGGTATTAAAGTTCATTGACACAGAGAAATATGTATTGGAGAAAAGAGTGTGTTAGAAATATTATTTTCGAAAGACGTGAGAAACTGAAAAGTGGACGAAGCTATGTAGACTAAATTTAAATATTTGAAAATTCAACAAGAAAAGGAAAAAAAGCAGACAAGGGATGTAAAATAGTCCAAGTGCGATAATATGAAAACGAGAAAAAGAGGAAAAGTTAGATAATGCGAATAAATGAAATCGAACGAGAAAATGACAAGCTTACGATGAGGAAAAGAGAAGAAAATTTGTATGAAGAATGAGAACAAAGCTAACGCTGAAAGGTGGAAGAAAAGGTAGGAGTTGGATCAGGACCGCAGTCCAAGGTGCCCAAGGACGAAGCAAGCAAGAATATTGACGAGGCTGCGTAAACGAAATAAAAAATTGAAAATTCAAAACAGGTAAAAATAAATATTTAGAATAAAAGTGAAAAGAAAATAAAGGAAAAAAACAAGGATATGAAACTGTCGAAGTAAAATAAAATAGGAACGAGGAAAAGATGTGAAAGGGAGATGATCCGAGAGAGAGAGATTCAGTAGAGGAAGAGAGGAAGAAGGGAAGCAAGAATGGGAGGCAAGAATGGGAGGCAAGAATGGGAGGCAAGAATGGGAGGCAAGAATGGGAGGCAAGAATGGGAGGCAAGAATGGAAGGCAAGAATGGAAGGCAAGAATGGAAGGCATGAATGGAAGGCAAGGCTAAAGATGAGAGATGGAAGAAAAGGTAGAATAAGCCCCGAGGGCAGCACTTCAGGAGTTGGTCGAGGCCGAGGAGGGGGGCGTGGTCCTAGGATCGGCTCGCGAGGGCGAATCCAATTCCACGCGCGCTGTTTGCCGCCGGCCGGCCCCGCCCCCGCCCACCCACTCCTCATGCCAGGTGCGCCGGGATCACGTTCTTTCCTGTTTAACCGATTTGCATAACGGATCTCGTTACGTCGCGGGATATGGCTCGGCAGAGGCGCGGGGGGGGGGGCGGGGCCGAGGGCGGTCGCCCTGCAGGATCAGTGGAAGAAGGCGGCGGCGAAGAGGTAAGCCGGAAATGCGGCAGAGAGAAGTTTGCGAGGGGGCGTTCCCTTGGATGCCGATGCAGCTGCGGTGCTGGGAAGCAGATCATTTGAGAAGAAATAGACCGATGGCGAGGAAGATAGCTCCGCCACAATAGATGGCATGGGGGGAAAGTTACGAAAAGACATAAAATAGGTGCTAAATGAAATGAAAAAATAAGCAAGTATATAAATGAGTATGTATGGGAATAATTTTATAAAACAAAATAAAAAACTTCAATGGAAAGTTGAAAAAAAAATTGCCAAATTGTCGATAGGATTGAACGATCTGAGAATTTGAGGTAAAGATTATTATATTTATTGCGGAGATAAGAACTTGCATAATCTGGTGAAAGAGAGGAGACATGCTCAATGAAAGAGAAGACTATGTAGTAAACGGATTCTGAAGGACCGAACTGCTCCGAACGAAACGATATCAGGAGGCAGAACAATCCGACAAGGGCGACTGAGGGCGGTGCAATCCTCTTCCCTCAGTTCTTTTCCGGGCCGTCTGACGCCGACCAGCTCATTCGGATTCCCGCGGAGATTTAATTACTATTCCTCGCCCCCCCCCCTCGTCCCCGCTGCGAAGGACAAGGTGGAAGTGTTTCGCTGCGCGAGTCGCCGACCTGCAGGTGAAACGTCCCCGCCCCCGCGCCGCCCCCGCGCCACCCCGCCGCCCTCGCGCGCCCCGCGCCCCCCCGCCGCGCCGCCCCGCGCCGCCCCGCGCCGCCCCGCGCCGCCCGCGCCGCCCCGCGCGCCCCGCGCCGCCCCGCGCCGCCCGCGCCGCCCGCGCGCCCCGCGCCGCCCCGCGCCGCCCCGCGCCGCCCCCGCGCCGCCCCGCGCCGCCCCGCGCCGCCCCGCGCCGCCCCGCGCCGCCCCGCGCCGCCCCCGCGCCGCCCCCGCGCCGCCCCGCGCCGCCCCGCGCCGCCCCCGCGCCGCCCCGCGCCGCCCCGCGCCGCCCGCGCCCCGCGCCGCCCCCGCCGCCCCGCGCCGCCCCGCGCCGCCCCGCGCCGCCCCGCGCCGCCCCGCGCCGCCCCGCGCCGCCCGCCCCGTATTGGGAAAAGACACTGGAGAGAACACTACTTCCTTATGAAAGGCTTGCAAAACTGGGTAATTTTGTAATTCGCAATGTCATGAATGCTAATAAAGTCTAACAGAGGAAGATAGCGTCATAATTTGGGTATAAGATTTTTGACCGTAATACATGACAAAGAAGCGGTAGTTCCAAAACGTATCCGCTCCATGTATTTAATACCTTCCGTAGTTAATGCATTTCCTGCATTGTTTTCTTCTGTTCCAGTTTTTCAACAACCTTCTGTTTCAGTTTTTGTAAAAACTGAAAAACCACTTTTTTGAGTGAAAAGCAAATATTGTCTTTTATTTATTTATTCATTTATGAGTTAATATTAATTAGACTCGTACAACTTGTGACTAGAATATGGGATAAACGTGTGTTCATGAAAGTTAAACATTTATTCAAGTAATGTAACGGGTACTCATGTGCGTTAAAACCATGTACAAGGTTATATGCCTAAGTTTAAAATATGTTTAATTTAATTTAAATGAAAAATTGGGTTGCTACAGCACGTACTTTCTCGACCGCATTTCCACGCCAAATTACGCCGCGAAAAGCACCAAAATATTTGGAAAGTTGTTTCATTAAGAAAAAATCTCTATCTTTAATATTTTTGCTGTAGGAAGACACCGAAAAAAATTTGCAATTTTCAAAAAATTAGTATCTTTAACGAATATAAGACCTTCACTATTCACTTAAACGTCTCCAACAACAAAATTTAATAAAAAACGATGGAGAGATATTTCTGAAAATTTGAAAAATGTTCCAGGGGCTTCATGTAAAGAACTTTCCCAAATCCAAATATCAGTTTTAAATTTCAGGGTCGGAGAAATCATCTAAATCGGTTGGGAGATATCGATTTTAGAGAAAATGGGCAGAACGGTTTAGCCACGAGGGTTGTGGACGGGCAGACGGGCGGACGGGCTGACGGACAGACAGACAGACAGACAGTCGGACGGACGGACATTTTGCCGTCATTCGATTTTTCGGTATGAAGAACCAAAGAAACGTGGATTCTGTCTTCTCCATGTTTTGGATTTAGAATATTTGGATAATATTTAGTTATTGTTACTTTCATAGCAATAGTTCTATGAATGCTAAATACATTAATTTTTCGATAACTATAAATAAACGAACCATTATAGTTACTGTGAATGATCTTGGCTGTCCGGGTGACGCCGCGTCGAAGGGTGTTTTGCCGACGTTTCGACCATCTTTTCATGGTCTTCCTCAGGGCTGGTCTGTCCCTGAGGAAGACCACAAAAAGATGGTCGAAACGTCGGCAACCCAGCCTTCGACGCGGCGTCACCCGGACAGCCAAGATCATTCACATGACTCCGGCCGCGGAAGCCTACGACTTCAATTATAACTACTATCCGAGATCAACTTTTTATCGTTGAATCGAAGTCCGAAATGCAAATTAATTAATTTCACGTGTTAAAAGCAGTGAAATTTGTTTGGATATATTTAATGTGTTATTAGTGAAGACGTGTGTTTCCCTTAATTCCTTGCTCTGCGCATTGTAAGATGATGCAGTGTGGTCCATGCCGAATCCGTACCCGCCGCGTCCTCACCGGCGGTGACCGGTGTGATGATGCATGATGTTTAGCGCGCAGATTTGATGCAACTGCTCCCATTGAAATATATATTCTTCTCCCGCAGAGGTTTTTCGGAAGCGCAATATATTGTTGGGCGAGTGATAAATGAAACGCGGGATTTCAGGAGGCTTTGGACGGTTCGTCGGTAATCGGAGCAGCGGAGGCGCGAGCGGTGGGGAGGGGGGAGTGGGGAGGACGGTAGCTGCGTGGGGGTCGGAGAGAACCACCCGTGACGCATGTCGCGCGGTCCGCCCCCCCCCCGCCCCCGCCCCCGGCCTCGCCGCCGCCGCCCCTGCCACCGCCCCTCATCTTGCTGCGAACTTCGTCGCCTCTGTTGGTGTTGCCGCTGTATACATGGCAGAGAGTTTGCGTCCTTCTCCGTCCTTTCCCCCCTCCTTCCCGGCAACTTCCGCTCATCACCGCCAGCGGCGCCACCACCGCCCCCACGGCCGCCTGAGTTTCACCCGAGCAAATGCGTCATAATTAAGTTATGCATCGCGAAACCATGCGAAGTAGTTCTGGATGTATTTTAACCGCAGTGGGGGGTCCTGGATGCGGAGATGCTGGGGGGCCAGTCCCCCCTCTCGACGTCACCCTCGCGGCACCCCGGGGGTCCGGGGGACAGAGACAGAGCGATAAAGAGAAAAAGCACGCCCCCCCCCCCACCCCACCCCACTCAGCGCGTCTTCCCGTCTCCCTCACCCGGAGAAATACTACCGCACGAGTTTCATCTCCAGCGAACATACACGTAACGAAAACAAGATTGTTTTATTGATTGTGCCGTTTTTTACCGTCCGCCCCCCCCTCCCACGTGCCTCGCGCCGCGGGGTGCGGAAACGCGGGGAGGGGGTCGGCGGACGGAACAAAGGCTGTATGAAAGTTTACGATGTTGCCACGAGGGGAGAAGAAGAAGGACGGCCCCGCGTGAGATATCCCCGGGCATTTATTTGCAGGTCCGACGCTCCAAGTGTATTGCGTGGCCTCCCACGAGGGCAGTTCCGCTACTTTACTCACACATCAGGTATGCGGTGGCGTAATGGGCGTCGAGGGGCGGGGCCGGCGGGGGCGGGGGTGGGCGGGCGATGAGAATGAAGATAAAATTGCTCATAAAGCGGCGGCGCGGTCCCCTGGCTTTGATTCCCGTGGAGGCGCCCGCAGGGGGGGGAGAGGGGGCGAATGAAGACGGAGCGAATTGGGCAGCCGCGTGATGACGGGGGGGGGGAGTGGCCCTCCCGTCAGAAACGGCCCTTCTAGGAAGCTCGTGTTTTCACTACTCACTTTCTCCAACGGCAAGCGCTGTTGTTTCGGGTGGTATGGGATGCGAATTGGCCATGTTCGTATTACCGAATTTGAGTGTACTGCTTCAGTAATTTGTGGTTTTTGTGTGACGTAATTGATTCGAAAAAAATATACAATTATTTCCAAGTTCATATTCAAATTCAGAGAGGTTCATAAGTATTTGTGTACATTCTTTTAATTCAAGTAATTTAATAATAGTTTATGCAATTAGTTAATAATGTTAAGCTTTATTGTACGAGTACATGTTTTGAAAACGAGCGACGTTAGAAGCGAATTTAAAAATGTGTACGAATGCAATAAAGGAACATTATAAATGAGTTGCCTACGCTATTTTTTGTTTAAAGCATTAAAAATTTACAAGGCAATCAAACTTAATTTTGCAAAACAACTTCCTTGTGACGTCTTGGTGACTTGACATCTGTGCAATAAAATGGTGGTCGCTGTTCCTTTTACCTCTACCTTCCTCGATTCTGTGGCTGCGATTGGCTGAATGTGTGATGACGCAATCGTTTGTGCAGTCAAATCTAATGCCTGATCATTTGTAACGTAAAATTGCCAAATATGAACGATTTCTTGCAACCCAAAACGTGTTTTATAACGCTGGAAAACAAAAAAAGTGGTTTACGTTAAAAATCTGGTTAATATTGTAAAGGACTTTAGATATCTGGGACGCGTATTCTCTGCGCAAGCGAACTTAACTGAGAGTCGTCAGACCATGAGATTGCACTTGTTTTCTTTAGTAATGCTTACTCTGTAGTATGGCAAATGTACTCCACGTGATGACGAATAAGTGAACGAAATACAATGAAAGTTTTTATAATCACTCGTGTTTATTGTATACTTACAAGATAGGCGTTTTTCAATACATCTGCACGAGATGAACAGTGCTTCTCCGTAGGTTTAAATTTTATGATCTATCGTTTTTTGTCGTAGTGGAAGCTAGTATTGATACATATACTCACTAATAAAATTAATGTAGAATACATTTTAGAATTTTCGATTTTAGCTTTATAAAGATTGAAAACGTAATATTTGCACGAATGTTACTGGAAATTATTATAATTCCATTGAAGGAATGATTTAAATGCAAACCCCTGACAATTTAACTATTTTAGGGTACATATAAAAATCCAATCCGAAGTGTTTCCCAAAATTCATTTACGCTGAATTATGCAGATAAAGTGCATTACTTTTCCTCCGCATATAATTGCCAATTACTTAGTGTATAGATTTTTCATTTTTTTTAAGAAGTATTGTTTTTGTATGACTCTCTTATAATCTAAACGAAATATTAATAAAAATACTTTATAAACTTCGAAAAAAAGTATATTCCTTGTAGGTAAAATTGCAATCATGCCTACATCACACTGGGGAATTAAAATGCAAAGTAATCATTTTATCTGAAATTCTGGAGAAAGAGACAAAATATCCAGACGAAACAATTCTTTAGGTGCACAACCTAACATTTTCATCCTCAAGCTCTGTCGCATATGTATTTCAGCAACTGGAAGCGAATATGTAACGGTTCTCAAACATTTGCAAAGCGTGTCAAGTCGAAAGCACCCACTCGAAACCCAATAGACCGACGACGCGGCAATTGACTCGCACACCACTTGTGAGCAAACACCGCGTCACCATCTGGCATCCAATGACGTGTGTTTTTGCAGACAAAGGGGCGTCGCGAATGGGGAGGGCGGGGCTGTGTGAACTCCGCGGCGGCGGCGCGAAGGCATGATGGCGGGCGCGCGCGCGTTAAATCAAAATATATCCCCCGGAGGACCATCAGCGCGCGCGAGGGGGCGGGGAGCGATGGAGTGAACGCCGCGGGCGCTTGGCGGCGGAGGGGGGCGCCCAATAAAACGAATAAAGGAGCGCTCGTTGACGCTGACGAGCGACAACGCGAGGCCCCCGGGGGCGGTAGACATCAGGACTCTTGGAATAGGCGACGCCTTTCCATTTGGCGATACATAATTTGGATTAGGGGCAATTGCTAGTGAATCATTTTAAATGCGTCATTGTAGTTTTCTTCTGGGTGGAAATATCAACGATTTCTGTTGTTGTTTTTTTGTTGTTGTTTTTTCATCGAAACAACTTCTTTTTGGGTGTGATTGCTAACATTTTGCAACTGGCATAAAGTGACAATTTTGAACGGTGGAAAAAACAAAACACGATGAAGGTGGTGGTAGAAGTATTGGTAGTGGTCGTGGTAGTGGTACAGCAAGTATTTCACACCATTAGGCGTCTCTAGCATCCCAGTTCACACTTAAATCTGTTACAGCAGACTTTTGCAGTTAATCCTCTTCTGGCCATTGCCTTCTCCACTCCCTCCTTTCAAATACTTCTTCCTCGTTTCCAGTGTGATGTTGGTTTGGTAAATCCAGGGCTTTGCAGTCTATTGTTCTTCAGCCATTTAAAGTGACTACCCATTTAAGCGGCCATACCATTTGAGCCTTTTAATTTCAATGGTATCGATAATGTTGTAACTGTTCTTCAAATTTCATCGTGTCTTCCGTTGTCCAACAATGTCAATCCACATCGTTTTTGCCAGTAGTCTATTTCCATTGTCGTAAGTTTATTCTCGTTATCTTTTGATGTTTCCCAAACTTCAGGCCCATTTGTGACAATACTCTCTACGATAGTTTTAATTAACTTCTTAACATTCGTCTTAAGAGTTTGATTCCGTAATAAGTGATGCAATTACCTGATAACTGCTTCCCCTACTTTAATTAAGAGAATAGACCAAGGAAACGTCAATTTTAAAACCCAGATTGCAACATTTGCTTTTCCAGTTCGCACGATGAAGGTATGGTAGAAATAAAAGATGCAATATTTAAAATGAAGGCTTAATAGTTTCAGTGACTTTTAACTAGGTAATTATTGTGGTATCTGGCTGCATTTAAAATTCCCGCTAACTGCTGCTGGAAGCTCATTGGTTGAAGTCGGATACGTTGCACAATAATAGCTCACCCACATCGTTTCATCATGGTTATAAACCTTAATTAACCGTTCGAATAAATTATTTTGCTAGCTCAGTTATAATTTTGAAATCGTATTCTTCCAAATGGAATTTATTTTTATTGTGTGGGCTTGAATATTCACTACTCATTGAGATAGCCGATAATTTTTACATTGATAAATTTCTCTTTTAAACTCTCCTCTAAAAATGAAAAACATTGTTCAAAATTTCTAACGTGCAATCATACACTATTACCCTATTTATTATGAAACTTCTGCTTTGGATTAAATAGAACAAGTCACATACAATAAAACATTAACAACAATTCTAATGAAAAATAAAATCGCATTCACTCCAAATTAACAGTTTGATCATCTCCATTCATTCATCCTACACGCAGATCAGTACATGTATTAACTGTGTGGAATGTAATGGCCAATGTTGGTTTATGGTTAATTACTTTGGGTATCCAAAAATTAAGCAAATTTTGAGCTTTGTACATTTCTCTGCAGTCTACTTGAAATTTCCATCTCTTTTTCGGTGATTTTTATTGTCCATTTGTCCGATGAAAAACTCCTGGCCGCATAGTTTTTCATAGACTCTGTCCGTGGATCAGTTGCATCTTGTACTCCATACTCGACAATACGGATACTAAAGTCTAATTTTAACATTTAAAATTAAACTTCAAAATTGTCTATAATTTCTCGAAAATTGTCATTATTTGTTAATAATGTAATGTGTTTAATCTTAAAACATCAAAACTAATCAATTACTCGCGTGGCTTGGATCTCAACACGATGCGTCCGTAGGGCTTCGCTACCACAAAGTAGTATTTCTCCCTCTCACAATAGTAATAATGACTTTTGAATGGCCACTGTTTTATGACGCAGCGTAGATCACTCTCAAGTAAGTTTCATGTTACTTTGTTCCACGCTACTTTTCATTTGTTACAAAATCCCTGAGTTTACATTGGCAAATTAATGGCTAATTCCCTTAGCAATTCTTTTCTTATATGGTCATGTTACAACCATTAAAATAATATGTTCAGTTATAATTACATTTTCACGTTCTGTTAAATACACTGAAGTATTTTCTTCTTCTTCTACTTCTTCTTCTTCTTCTTCTTCTTCTTCTTCTTCTTCTTCTTCTTCTTCTCAAAAAATGCTCCAAAATGATGAAATTTGCTAAAAATTAACATTGCGAATACTTGTTTTGAAGATTTTTATCTTAAATACAATCTGCTCCAAAAATCGGATCTTTTAAAAAAGTCATGCAAAAGTTTTGGAAAAAACAGCTATTGCGTAATTTCTTCTTGAATATCATTTGTAAAAAATTAAAAGCCGGTCGAAATTTCTTCTTTAACTATTTTTCTCGAATGAAATACAGCACTTCTAAAAAATGTGTGGGACTCATATTCCTAGAACTCTCTGAAGTTTTAAAAATTGCCAAAGATAGAAATAATGAAAGGAAATATATGCCGTTTTAGCACCACTGGTTTTTATTGAAGTCGATTGCATTTCCTTAATATTGAAAAAAAATATTACCAATGAAACTTTCATAATTGGCAAAATTCGCTTTATAATTGTAATAAACGTCTTCCAGAACTTCAATTTTCTAATTGTATCTTTCTTAACGATGATCGTATTTTCCATCCGACAGATTTAACTGAATTTTCACATCTCATTTATTAATAAATCACAGGTACTTCTAAAGTAGAATAATTTGAACATTTCATTGTTCTGAAGAATGTTTGAACGACTTCATTTAACATTTTAAAGAGATGTCCACATAAGAGGCACCGACAGATGAAAGAACAGAGGGAAATGAAGAAAGGGTAAGCTACTGGATAATTTCATAAAAATACTGGTGTATGAGAGAGAAATATAAAGCTAAAAATAATTAAAATGGAAAGAAAATAAAGGGAAGAAAATTGACTTTATTATGCTGATCAGATATCATGAAAAATTGATGATAACAGCAAAGAAAAATAGCACAACAAAATTAAATTATTTTATAAATACCGGAATAAAAAAATATTATTAAAAGCAAGAAAGTAAAAACGAAAAACTAATTGAAATCAAAAAAGTAAGAAGTACGGATTTGATACGAACTTTGAAACAAACATGAAAATAAAAGAGGCAGCAGAAAGCGAAGAGGAGAATAAAAAAAAAGATTGTAGTTATTGTTAGTATAGGATACTAAGTAACGGCTATTAATTGAGCGGAGATGAGGGGGTGGGAAGAACGGAAAAGCGGTTGGCGGCAGAAAAGAGCGCGAGGCGTCTCCGCCGTCCGCCCCTAGGGGCGCTGGCGGCGACAGACAATGCCCACTTCATCCAAAGGCAGGCTCTGAAAGGCGCGATTTACGGCGCCGAAGAGACAAAGCGGGAGCGCTGGCGACCCGCGGCGAAAACGCACCGCCCGAGGGGGGCACTGCCCAAGGGGGCCTGTCCCCCACGGCCCCACCCGCATACCCGTCTTCTCCGGACAGACGTACATGGTCCTAGGTGACCTCGACTCCCGGCGAAGGCAGGATTTGCGAAACTAGCTACATAGCTAGGTCGAGTTCACCCACTGGAGGAGAATTCTAGTGGCCTGCTGCTCTAGGTTTCCGTAGGTTTTGTGGCTTCGGTGGTTTAACGGTTATGATTGAATTTAAATCTAGTAGTTCATATTCGCATTTAATACTTAGTACATTGAGGCGCATACCACACTTGCGAAAAATATATATACATTTTATTATAATCGCTTATCGTATTTATATTCTTATGACAAGCAATGTATGGTGATTTTATGCGATTTTTTTGAATAGCGACAATATTGTGGATGGTGCACAAGTTACACGACTAAAGTAGAAAATTCTTTTTCTAGGAGATGCTTATATTCTTAGGAACATGTTTTCGATAATTGGTTGATGCGATCTTTAATGCAACTAAATTTTAACTCCTATTGGCTGTGTACATTAAGAAAAATCAGGGTGCTTTGGTAACCAGTCTTAAGAATTTCTTTTGGATTCTTACTAATTTATATGTGTTTTCAGCGCCTGCTCACATTGAGCGTGCCCAGGAGAACGATGGTGTGATGAGCCACCCTCGGAGCTGACTGGCTTCAGCGTATTCCTAAGGTGACTCGTCACTTTGAGTACTGCGATTGATTAGGTGACTTTCGGAAAGTTGAGGAGAAGGGGGAGGGCGGCTTACTCAGAAGACGTTTTCCAATAACAATGCACCATTTATTAATGATTAAAAGCAGAGACGGGGAATGGTGGATTGAAGGGAGATGCTTGAGAGTCGAGATTACTGATAGCGGACTCTTACCCCATCTCCCCGTGGACCAGGCGTTACGGCGGGGCGGCAACAGCAGCGGCAGCACCCTGGGAGCGTGTCGTCATCATCCCGAGAGAGAGAGAGAGGTTCGTCCGGAGTCTGGATCAGTAGTCGGAGGAACGAGCCCGTCCTTCCGCACGTCACTGCTCGTCACTGCTCGTCACTCTGCTTGCCACTCTCTGTCACTGCTCGTCACTCCTGCTACTACCATTCTCCGTCAGTCTCCGCCATCCTCCGTCACTGCTACTGCCTGTCACTTCTCCGTCACTGTCTCCTCCTGCTACTGCTACTGCTACTGCTACTGCTACTGCTACTGCTACTGCTGCTTCTGGCTCTGTCGGGCCCGTTTATATTGGGCCGACTTGCATTCGGCAGCGTTTTTTGGAGGCCGCTGCCGGAATGTTTTGAGACGCTGCGTGCCGCTTGCCTTGCGCGTTTTCCTGGCGCGGGGTGATGTGGTAATGGCGGTTCGCCACAATGGGCTAATTATAAATTTGTAAATAGTTGTGCAGTTTTGATTCTTAATGCGGAATGTCTATTTAGTAATTTGACTACTTTTAAATAGGTTTGGTTTTCCAATACCTGATGTGAGGTACTTCATGTTAATATTCTATCTAATTCGACTCCTGTGTATTTGACAGGTTGGTTATTGTTTAACCAGGGGACCAGGTTGGTTTTGATTATTAAAATTGAAGGGATTTAGCGAGAAGATTTTAGCTTGGGATTTGTTTGAATGAATTCTCCGTTTATCAGTCCATTTAGTAAAGATGTTTATATCATTTACAAATATCATTTGTATTTAGGTATTCCAAGGTAATGATCAATTCTAATCGTGTGAAAGGATGGCTGTGTCATCTGCAAACAAGGCTGTTTCGGTGTCGGTCAATTCTAGAAAATATTAAATGACTTCGACGACTATGAGGAGCTTTGTGTAAGACCAGCTGTGATTGTGTGTTTTTTTCGATAAGGGCTCATATATTGTAATATTGTATGATCTGTTTGGCGAGTAACTTACAGTTACATCTTGAATATATTTAGGCACGCATAAATGGCGGATGTTTCACTTCAGTCATGTGCCAGACTCGGTCAAAGCTTTCGTTACATCCAGAAATGGAGCTGACGTATTCTTTTCCTCATGAACATCCTTAGCAATAAAATCCGAAGTTCTTAAAATTTGGTGTTAAGTCGAGTTATTTGCTTTGAAACTAAACGGAGCATCAGGAATGACCTTCGAAGCGAACAAGAATTTAGTTCACCAAACAAAAATTTATCTATCACACACTTTAGTTAAAGAAGGCTAATTGACCTACAGTTGCTCAGTTGTTGTAGGCATTTATTTGGCTTGTTTAATGGAATAATTATTCACATTTTTACAATTGCTTAGGTAATTGCCTAGTCGTAATTATCCATTTAATATTTGAGTAGTTATTAAGTCATGCCCTGCCGCTTTTCTGTTTTTTAATTTGCTCTTTGTGCCTTTACATTTGATTGTCACATCCGTAGAGTACATAAGTTACCTTACGATGTTTAACTTTTCCTCATTACATATATGATTTATTAACAGATTATGTTGACAGGTATTTTCAAAGTGACCAGCAAAAGCCTCCACATTTTCATCTCTTCAGAGGCTGTTAGTACCTTATTACAATAGTGATATTCTAGACTTCTCTCTGGTAACCTTCTTAATGACAGTTCATAATGAAGGTGAGCTAGCGTAATTTGAGCTAAAAATTCCTTGAAGAAACTGTCTCTGCGTTCATAATTCGAAATTTTATACTTTTGAATAATGAGTTTCATTTCAGTTTTTATCAAGTTTTATTAGATATTTCATCAGGTTACCTGTATTTCTCTGGCTAGTCACACAATGAAGGTACTTAGAGTTTCAGAAACGGGGAGAGAGGAAAAGGGGATGTGGGAAGCTTTCGGCCCTAGTTGCGTCGATTGTCAGACGACGCTTTTGTAATCTAGGGTTAACATCGCTTAAATGCAACGCCATCGTTCTTAATTCAACCCCGCGAGTTTATGTACTGTGCGATGTTCGTGCCATAGACTGTGTTGTATGCAGCCATGATTAATATTGGAACTCAATGCGTGCATGTAATGCAGCACCATGCAACGATCGCTCTAATGCATGATGCAATTGCTTTCGTAACAATCAAGTCGCACACACTTACTTAATAACAAACAATGCTCGTCACAGAGATTGCTTTCGCGAGCCAATGCAGAACTCTGCACCACATGATCAGAACCTGAATCTTTAGCCAATCCCCTGTGGCCAAGCCACACGGTCGACATGCCTCCCGTGCTGGTGGCCTCAAAGGGAACAGAGTTGACGCAAATCAACGCGCTCGGCAGCTGGTCACCTCCGCTACCTGCAGAGGCAAGGGATTGAATTGAAATGAATTTGCCTTATTTTACGTGGCGAGACTCAGGCCATGAGGCCTGCTCTTCCGTCTGACCACGCAAATTTCGTTACACTCCTTTCACCAATCATGGAAGAAAGGCGATTTGAATTTAGCTCAGAGGCGTCATTTAGGCTTGAGGATCTTTTACACGCAGTAAATCTACTAACATGGGACAGACGACTTTACTTCCTCCGAAGGAAGGCGTACGAAGGATTTTTTCGCCCTTAAAAATCCACGGCTTCGATCGGGTTTGAACCCGCAAACTTGGGTATAGTAGTCCGATAACCGCTACACCATCGATAACACACTGTCACAAGCTCCTACATCAATGCATTGCTTTTCTCCTGTTTCTGTACATTCTACATGACAAGATACTCTGTGTGTTTAATGTACTGAATTTGTCTCAACTATGTCACGTCAATATTTATTTTCTATCACGATCTTGGTGTATATTTTAATATGTATGTCACGTCATAGTGCATTAAACTCCTTTTCAATTTAATAACACCACCATGGTGTTTTTCAACTTGCATAAGACATCCATTTCAGTCAAGTAATGCAAACAATTATTAGCAATGAGCTGATTCTTAATTCAACATCTTAAGTAAAATTAGATTACAATTTAATAATATTCATTCAACCACTATAAGTTTCGTAATCATTAAGATTTAATTGTACTTCGTAAATTAATTCTACATTTTCTGAATTTCCCTATACGATAGCTCACGCCTGTACAATAGTATGCATGTTGTTATTTCAGATGCATAATAACGTACCCGTTCGCTTACAAACATAATGGTCCGTCGAATCTAATAAGTTATTCAGGGAAGTTGTGAAGTGAGCACTGCCGACAGGAATCCCCAACAGTTCACTGCTCAAAAGCTGCTTTCTCCTCCAAATACGAGTACTTTCTGATACGTGATATCAAATTAAAAGAGCAAAATTTCCTGCAAGAACCTTTGACACTGCGTCTGTGGAAGTTGGCCTTGGGGGTGCCGCCATGGAAAGTGGTGGCAATGAGAGCTAGAGGTGTAATCAATGAGTGGTCTTGTCATTAAGGACACAGGAACAGACTGCAATATTAATGATCAGAATGAAAGCTTTCTTTACATCGATTTATCAAAAGCTAAATTTACTTATACAGATTGAAATTCCATAGAATCGATTTATACCACCACAAAACACTGCAGTCAGTTCGTTGGCACACTACTGTAGATGTACATTTCTGTCGATAGGGATTCAGGGGATAAGTGATAATAATTTATGAATATATTTGTATTTTGTTATTCTGCCGTTAATTTTATAAATTTATTAAGTTTAATTTTTATAAATTTACAGTGAGATGAGTAACAATAATTAATTACTAAATTTCTATATGTAATCTGATGAATTATCTAAAGATATAGTGAAAATCTTCAACATTCATTATCTTTTCTTACGTTTCCTTGGAATGTTTTAAATTGCTGACTTAATCTTACAGCCATGAGACTCGAGCTCTATTCTTGTCAAGTTTCAAAACGACCTTTGCTAGTGTCAATTTCTTTCATTCATTCTTCGTTCATTTCAATAAACGATGTTTTGAAATTTCAGTTAATAGATGAAACGTTCAATTTTGATAAATTGATGGAAGAAATCTTCCTTGCTGGTCGTTAGTATGGTTATTTGTTTCTGTGACCTTGTTGTCAAGACCATGGATTGCTGATGTTGCTCCACTGTCCTTCATTTTTACTCTATCCTTCACATCTTTTGGTCTCTTCTTTTCCCTTAACTGTTTTGACGCGGCGAAAACTACCTTTCTCAAAGTCGACAGTTCCAACAGCTACTACTGGAAAATGTGTGTTTAAAATCACATACCAGACAGGGTTATTTTGTTCTCAAACTTTTATCAAAACATTAACAAATTAGACCATCATTTGATTCCTTTTTTGTGATCTATCCATTGCCAATGAAAAAATATGAAGTTCTATCTAAAAATTAAAGATAAATACATTTCTCACAAACTAAAAATATCACGAACAATATCCCTACGGTATATTATTTGCCTTATGATTGCGTATTGTTGACCAAAAATTTCATTTCGATGTCGTGAATCGTTTGGAAAATGAAGGGTGGTCCGAAGTTGGTGGAACACCCACATAGTTACACACGCTGTGATGGCGGAATACGTATTATACTTTCTAAGGGGCAATATGAGAGAATACTAAAGTAGTTTATAATATTATTTTTTCAGGGAACTTTTTCTACGATAAATCTTAGTATTCGATACTTCACATCTTTTGAAAAATACACGAAATTTGTCTGTCTCAATTTAATTATTATTTATTTTTTATGACCATTAAATGCAGTACTAGTACAAATTTCTGTTACATGTAACATTACATTATGATTAAAGGGCTTGGATCATTAAAGATAGAAGTGCAATAAATGTGGTATTGAGAAAATTCCACTGAAAGCGACTTTAGAAAATAATATGGAAAGCATTTTCTTCCCACCACCGCACGCAGTAACTGATTAAACAATTTGAATACCCTTTGTCCAGGAAATAAAATTAACGTTTAACGTTACACTGGAACTCTTAACTCATAATTCGCCGAAACAATGCAAACATACTCTTTGTGCTCTAGATCCCTTTATTCTCCGAGATATTGTACCTTTCTTCAAAACATTCATTTTTACGACAACCCCTCCATTTTGCGGCAGAGGGGAGTTTACGCCGTTGGGGTTTTGTCTGTCACGTGAAACCGCGTCCTAAAAGGCACAGCGTGGAGGTTGGTTTGTCTTTCCCACTTACGGGCACTCGATGCCTGGAAACGTTTGTCTGTATAAATTCCGTGGTGGTAGCCGATATCTTGTGGCAATTCATTGTAGGTATGAGGATAATCAAACTACAATAAAGAAAATAAATAATATATATTTATTTTATGCCCAAAGTAACTTTCTGGTCTCTAACAAAAAGGAAAAATGAGTGATTAACATAAACAGGAACAGTGGCATAAAGAATAACATAGACAAAAGAAGTAAAATGAATAATACAATGATAAAATTTTGAAAAAATAAAAAACATTGAAATAACTTACTGCCCAAGCAACGTGGATAACACCGAAATATTTTAAAATAAAACCGGATAAGATGCAGAAATGAACCACTAGGGTGGCCGCCATCTTGTAGAATGGTAGAAAGTGGAAGCGCACCCAATGGTGGTGGAGGGGCCCAACAGTGGTTCGAAAGTTACCTTGGACATAAAATAAATATATATTATTTACTTTTATTATTGTGGTTTGATTATCCCCGTACCTATGTTTGTCTGTATCATGTGCGACTGCACGGTTTGCCCCTTTGACCTGCGGGCGCCCTCTAATTGTTGCTCAGCCCTTGTCTAACAATCAGCGATACTATTGTTATCTCCACTGGTGCTTTGCCTTGCCTCCTTCTCCTTGAGCTGTCTTCAACATTTTTTTATCAACTGTTTATGCACAATTTGTTCTTTACATGGACATTCGGTGAACTATTTAGAAATAAAAAGAACTTGAGTGAAGAGTTGTCCTTTGACAGCACTTCTCACATAAAAATGAATTTTTTAAACTTAATCCAGCTATTACATTTTTCTATGACCATTGCAATTACATTGTCATCTTTTGTTACTATTTTATTTATATCTATGGCTGACATCTAGGGGGTGGTGTCGTTTCAATCTTCTGAGGTCTTCACTGTTGTCAAAGATGTTCACTGCAAGGTAATTTGGATGCCTTCAACTTGCATTCTATTATTACTCTGGTATGTTTCTGGACGTCTGTTTAAATTGTTTCGTTCTTTTCGTCGGAGTCTCTCTGTCACGAGAAACTGTGTATCATAGTGAACTGAAGACTGAATATTGCATTATTTAATATTCATAAAAATGAGAAAACCTTGGTCAATAAAATACCATGAAGATAATGAACATGAAAAAATGCGTTGTGAAAGTAAGTGACACAGAGTTTGACTTTATCTCATACACACTATTCTTAATTTAAAACGAACCCTGATAATACGCGTCTTTATGTTGTCTATATTTTATACTTGTGTTATTTGGGTTAAATGTAAGTAATTGTTGATTGAATGAACCAATGTTTTCATTATTAGTGATTTAAAAAAATGATTATAAGTCATACCACGAGTTCTTCGAAAATGTTCGATATCGAAAGTTATTGAAGAATTTCCAAAGCACAAGTGGTATGGCTATTTCTCGAATGAAATTTGAATATGGGAAGCTGTTTCATTAATACTCGTTACGTAAGTTAATCTGCTATTTTTACATATTCTTTAATGATTTCAATTTCTACGTTGATACCTGCATTCTTTGTTTCCTTTTGCAAGGCCGTCTGTTATATTAAAATCTTGAAGAATGAATACTCGTACAGTATAAATGTGAGCAAATAGAAGTTGCATGTAACCAAAACACACAATTTATGTTTTATTCGATTAATTACTTATTAAATACACAATTATTGAAAACACAACCATCAAAATTGATTGGAGCCCATGTTCCATTTCTCTGGAAGTTTTGGAAGAAATTACTTTTTCAAATTCCTTGCATCTCTTGCGTCTTTAAATTCTAAGTCTTTGAATGGATTAATACACAGTGTAATTTAAAATATATTTCTTGGATCAGTTTTGCACTTATATTCCATATTGTTTTCAGTGTGTATTCTTTGTTGTCCATTCTATTTTCTCATATTGACTGCCCAAAATCTTGCATTTCCAACACTATTGGTCTTAATTTCGTAAGTCCAATAATAAAATCCAATACAGTTGAATGTCCTTTAAAAGACAACTTATAGTCATTGCAATGTACTTCTTGTAATAGGAGCGAAATAACGCGTCTTGTGCAGTTCATTAAGACGAGAGCCGTCCAGCGCTTCGCCCTCGCTGAGTAGGGCGTCCTCTCCTGTCCACTTACCCCCTCCACTCTGCCCATCCGCTCTTACCAGAAGTACCCTTACGAATGCCAGGCCATCCTACCTCACCCTTCGTCCATCTCCTTCTTCGAGCCAGTCCAAAACCTCATCTTTCCGCCATCCCTTTCTTAGAACCCATCCCATTCCACGTACCCCATTCTTCCTCCTTCCCTTTCTTCGAACCCACACTACCCCATCGCATCCCACCATTCCTCCATCAGTTTCTTCGAGCGTACTCTGCTTCATCCTATCCACCACATCCTTCATCCATTTCTTTCTTTAAGTCCTCCCCACACCACCTATCCCATCCTTGCTCTATACCTTTCTTGGAGCATACCTCCGATCAACACCAGGCGAATGCCGGAGCAGTACCTTACCAAACGGGCCACGGACCCGGCGCGATCTTTCCTTCCTCTTCCCTGTCCTATCTTCTCCCCTTACACGCTTACACTAACATGCACTACACTACCACATATTCCGGGAGACCGGTCGGGAGCTTAGAGCTTGTCCCGGCTGGGGCGGTGCCCCGCTGGTGGGAGAGTCCTGGTTAGGGGGAAACCCCACTAGCCCAAGGTAGGTCGGCGCCTGATCTCGCCTTCCAGCGGGGCAAGAGAACCCCCACCTCCCGAGGGAAAACACATGCACTACACGTACAGGATTGATGACCTAAGCAGTTGGCGCTATGGTCATCATTCACATTAAGAAGTTGACCGGATTCACTATTAATCAATCAATCATTAGAGCTCAGCCTTGCCCATCGCGCCTACACCACCCTTTCTTGTATCCCTCCCGCGCCACCACGCGATTCGCCACGCCGCAACGCCACCGCGCTTAGGCCAGAGTGGGCGGCGAGGGCGGAGAGGGCGAGGGGGATATCGATGCGATCGCTCGCGGCTCGCGATGATATCTCCACCTGCTAAATCAAATTAGCCCCACTCGGCGCGCGTCCCTCCTCGCCCACCGCCGCCCCGCCCCGCCCCCTCCGCTGCGTTAAAGTGGAGCTACACAGGGGGCGCTGCCCACCCGCCTGCCCTGGATCTTGGTACGCACCGTGCGCCGCGCGGCACCGAAGACTGGCTGCTTTTTAGTGATTCCGGGCGCGTTAACAGCTTCCGTCATTAGTCCCGTAAGTGTAGTGCATGTTTTCTTGGGAGATGGCGGTGATCTTCCCCCGCTGGATGGCGAGATCCGGCGCCGACCTACCGTCGGCTAGTGGGGTTTACCCCTAACCAGGACTCTCCCACCAGCGGGTCACCGCCCCAGCCGGGACAAACTCTAATCTCCCGACTGGTATCCCGAAATATGTGGTAGTGTAGTGCATGTTAGTGTAAGTGTGTGTGTGTGTGTGTGTAAGGGGAGAGGATGGGACAAGGAAGAGGAAGGACAGATCGCGCGTGGTCCGTGACCCGTTTGTTAGGGTACTGCTCCGGCATTCGCCTGGTGTTGGTCGGAGATGGAAAACTACCGATCAGAGCAGTCGCTCGCTAGAATTCTCTTCCAGACAGCCACTGAATTTCTCCTAGCTCATAAACTAGTCGTTACAGAAGAAACCGCTTAACCCTTTAAGACCTGCAATTATTTTTCTTCCTTATTTCAAATTCCATTGTTCAAATTCCATTGTTTAAAAATACTACAATAGAAAAGAAACAGATTTTAACATACAAATTTACTTATTTTTACATGAAAGAATATTAGCAATTTGAAAACCATTTTTGTTTCATGAACAACATGAATGAATATTCCACTTTCACTGAGCATTTTAGTAAGGCTCGTGCAAATGTTTAGCGATATCTATTAAAATATTTTCAAACAGACGTTTCTACTTCACAGAATTCCAGTAGCACTTGACGCCGAACCTTCACTATCGAGATAGGTGACACTATCCTATTATTATAAAAGTTCTAAAACCAAAATTTTCACGTGAAACACTTCTTTAGTATATTAAATATAAAACTTAGTGGAAGCAATTGTTTATAATTTGCGATATACATGAATAAACAAATAAATAAAAGACCAATTTTAGTGCCACAGCCACAGCCACACGTAAGTTGAATTCGAAAACAAACAAGGCCTGAGATCAATGACAGCGATGAAAATGCAATCTGGCGGTGTAATATTCAACTACTACCATTCTCCTAAACTCTCACAATCGTTGTGCGTCTGTCCTTGCTATCACAGACACACCAGGCACAATAAAATTGGAAAAGTCGAACCCTCAGAAGAGAGTCGGGGTTTAAAGGTCTAAGAATGTGCCAAAATGACAGTTCGCTAAACAAGTGAACATCACATATCATTCAGAGAAGTATCCTTCCGCCACGACTGCTGTTCAGCCACGCCTCTTCGTAAAGTGTTTGATTATGGCTCCCGTCAAACGTCTACGAGTTTTGCTGAGGTATATGCGCGTACGCGAGTCCGAGAAATATTGAAATTTAATTACGTATGTGGAAAATTCCCTTCACATGTTCTCATATTCAGTAAAAGAAGACTGCCACGAATGTTAATACATTTTGCCTTCTGACAGCCCAGGCGCTGGAAACACGTGAACCTGTACCTGTAATCTCACATTCAAGACTCGGTTTTAATCATACATAAAGCAAATTGAATGTAATACTTATAAAAAAATATTCTTTACAGAAGAGCACGTAACGCAGCACTTTCTAATTTTAATTATTTATCGTGGGGCACTATATTTTCGTCGTATAAGGAAATCACAAAAGGAAGCGTCGAAACCATTTACATGTTAGCCAACTGCAAACGAACAGTTTGTGGAAAAAGAGTCTAATGGGCTCAAGGACGCGACGGCCTCAGAACCTTCAGTTATGTGGCCAGCACTAGCTGTCAAAACGGTCGTTTCTTATAAAAATTGCTCTATAGAAGCACCCGCAACACTACAGTAGCATAAGGTTGATTTAGTACGGAATATATGAAACTATTGGTAATTTACGGAAACATTTCTGCGTGTTGAAATTTGAGTTTAAACCTAACCAACTATGATTAACTTCATATTCAAGCATCCAGATATAGTCAAATAGTATTAACACTTGGAATGTAATTAGCAAGTTCTAAATTCTGACAAAACTCCGTTTAATGCAGTTGTTGGGATCGTTGATGGAGTTTTCATAGAATAAAGAATTGATTGCGAGCTAGAGAAAAGAGCTTAGGAAATTGGAGAAGAAGAAGAAAAATAGGTAGAATGAGGCAACTGTAGCAAACTAAATCTTCACGCGGTATATACATTAACACACGTAAACCTGAAAAATAAAACACCACGATTGCACATGAATAACGATGTGTTCATAGTGGAGAACTCATAATGTGTGTGAAGGATAATGCATTTAATGATATTCACGAATGTATTTTGAAACTGTTTAACAGAAAAAGGAAACTAAAAAACCATTTAATCACAGGTATTACGCTATTAATCCTTGTGTGGTGATAAATTCAAATCGTTATTTGCATTAATTTGGCTTTATTTATTTTTTTATACACCGAATCCTCAAAATCTATTTCTCTTTTTTTTTCAAATGGTTTCTTCTCATTTGTTCTGAGCACATTGATACTTTTACTCGGCTATCCTGAAATATAGTTCTTATTGCATCTAATTTATTGAACTTTATTACTTTCCTTTTTAAATCATTCATTTTTCCCCTTTGATCGTAAATTTTCTCTAAAATTTGTTTAACTTTTTCACCTTTAGTTTTTGCCAATTTCTATTTTATAAAACACTCATGTTGTTGAGAGTATGAATGAAGAACGTAGATCTTTGCATCCTTTTTTTATTTTAATTTGGACTAATATATAAAATGCATTAATTCCTTCTAACAAATGACCAACTATAGTAGACGAGAAATCTAAATACTCATTAATATTGTGTAAAAGCACTTTTAAAATTACTCCTTCAACGTCTCTCTAAGTACTAGGGGTAACTTTGGATACAAATCTCTTACCATTTCTTAAGAGATCCATCATTTTCAGATTCTCCCAAAAACCAATTTTCAAGTGTCATCGTAATCATTGTGGTCACTTCAGGGCAGCTTCGCATTAATGTCAACAAAGAAATTCATTGGATCTCTGACGTTCATCAAGAGTTGTGGTTGAACCGCATCCCAAGCTTAGCCTGCGCGGGATGGTTCTCCCAGTAGGGTTGTTACAGACCTCATCGTCGCGTCATCCCTCAATCCCCCCCGACCCCATCTCATGAACCAACCCCGCCATTCCCATCGCCCACGCCAGCCTCCCCTCTTTCCCCACTTTTGCCACGCACGCAACCCTCGCCGTTCCCACTACACAGGCTATACCCACCACGCTACCCACGTCAGCTTCGCCTCCACTGTCGCCCACGCCACTCCCAACACCCTCGCCACCCACGCCATGCCGCCCCCACAACCCAAGCCATCTCACGCAATGCCCACCACCAGAAAGGCTAACGCCGGTCCCACACCACCATCGCTACTCACGTCACTCGTGGGAGTG
The DNA here is from genome assembly GCA_964035755.1 of Teleogryllus oceanicus. Lineage (NCBI taxonomy): Eukaryota > Metazoa > Arthropoda > Insecta > Orthoptera > Gryllidae > Teleogryllus > Teleogryllus oceanicus. The sequence goes on along the minus strand of CAXIVR010000012.1, from coordinate 11,690,831 downwards.
ACCCACGAGTCCTAGCTACCTTCCCCTCCTTCGTCGCGGACGCAACTCTCGGCATTCCCACTACACACGTTCCACCCACCCTCCCACCGTCATCTACGCCACTTCCAACACCCACACCACCAACGTTATCTTCCCACCCCTCCCCATCCATCCCCTCACCACGACACATCCACCACCGCGCCACTCCCACCCCCCCGCCACTCCCACCACCCCCGCCACTCCCACCACCCGCGCCTTTCCTACTACCACCCTACGACACCCTCGCATCCCTGGCCACCACCGTCATCCCCGCTACTTTCAATCCCACGCCACCCCCGCCCCCCCCCCCACACCCCCCAACACCTCCATGCCACCCCACCCCACCTCACCCACGTCACCATCGCCTCCCATGCCACACCCATCACTCATATCATTATCATCATACGCTCAGTAACCACCTCCCCCGCCCAAAAAACCCACGTCCCCCGCTCCCGCCGCCCCCCCCCCCCCCCCCCTGAAATCCGTGTGGTAATAGCTTGTAATAGGATTTGGGCATTAGCACTCGCATTATCTCGGCCCCCGGCACAAAGGTGCTTCCTGGTTGGCGCCGCCCGAGTAAATGACGCGCGATAATACAACGCAAACCGCGCGCTGTTGCTGCGATGGATTTAGGCGATGTCGAGACTGCGCTGAGGGGATTGTAGTTTTTGCAGCAGAAGGACTTCCTTTGCTCCACGCTTTCACTGCGATCTTGAGTTCACTCAAAGCCCTTTCGGGAAATCTTGTTTCAGATGAAAACGCTCTGGAGTTGTCTTTGTAGTAAGAAGGATAATTCAAATATTATTTTGTTAGCTTGGAACGTAAATACATGACATTAAGGTCCAATAGCATACAATATTGGACATTTAATTAGTAATATGCGTAGCTCTTTCCAAAACTTAGAAACACCACATATAATGCGCGGGGCAATCGCAGGAAATGAAATCTAAAATCTAATACAAAGTTTATATTGAAACATTACTAAATTACTAATACTTTATGTGTGGTGTCCCTGTCAGGTATATTCATCCCAGTAATGGTTCAGTATTGATTTTTAGTGTAATTGTTTTGTATTAGTTAGTGCATTATATTAATAGAAACCAAAGAATAACTTCGTTTTCAAAGTATGATGATCGCAATCCAGCACTTTGAAACAAGCACTAAATTTGTGACACCTTTCACAAAAATAAAATTATTTTAGTTCGATAATTTCACTAGCCTGGTATATATTGTAATAACGGAAAATCTCCATCACACACACACACACACACGCACTACAATAACGCTATAGATGTCACTGTTGCCCAGAAGACCTTTGCACATCCAGTGAGAAGTAAAAAGGGACTTCCTTCCAGAACGGCCAAATTTCCTCAAAGAACTCATCAAATGTATACCCACTCTCACAAAATATGGGTGGATTCGCACAAATCTGCTTTTCCACAGTTTGACAATCCACTGCTGGACACTTGACCTAATCCTCTGGCGTTTCGATAATCCGTTTCCTATCATTGGCTTTTGCCCAAGTTTTCTCAGACACGTCCCCTTCCTCCTCGAAGATTTTCCCAGTTATCTCAGTTAAGGAGCAATTTGAGGGTCAGGACGCCACCAACGTGAGTAAGTACAGAGAGGTGGGAGTGGGTGAGAGGAAGTAAGAGGAGGTACAGGAGAGGCAGAAACAAACGACTGGTGCGCGCGGGCGCGAGGATCACCTGCCAATTGTGACTGGACGTTATCTCTGAACCCCGTGGACGCGACGAACCAAGGCAGTGGGTCACGGAAGGGGCTGTGAGCATTTTTTATCGAGTTCTTTACCATGAAAAAATGGAAGTTCGAACTTATGTATCTATTGGTTGTGAGAAATTTGCGCGATTAAATTAACAGCATTGAAAGCCATTTGGCAACCATTTTAAAATGCTAATGGTTCTAAAGCAAGGAACACTAATTATTACATAATAATTTTCGGGAACACATAATGCACGTATACACATACATCTTCTATCACAAATTGAAATCTGCGTTCAATGCATTAAAATCCATTTTGACATTATTACGCCTTTATTAAGGAAATGCAAGCAATACAATATACTATTACGTAATATGAAAATGTAATCGCCCATTTTTCTATATGAGAGAAATGCAAACAGTGATTTCAAGTTAATCAATTAAAATCACTGCCAGGTGTGCTGGCAGATTATCATTGCAAAATTGCTATTGTTAATGTTTAGACTATTTGTAAAATTCATGCAATTTTATAGATAATCGGTGAAAAGGAACTAGGGAACTCTCTAATAGAAATATCGGCAACATAATTGTCTTATTCTTCATATATTTTCAAAAGTTGCTATTTTCTCTGTTACACTGCTGAGAAGATTATATCACTTTCCTAGTGATATTTTTATTTATTTATTTATTTAAGGTACATAGGCAACAGTAATAAATCTGATATGGCCTGAATATGCTTAACATAATTAATTATTTCACATAATACTGTATTATATTAATACAAAATTGTACAATTGATATCTTTAATAAATAGCTAATATAAACAGCAAATTTTTAATTCTTTAATTCTGTGGAAATCTACACTGAAGTTAAATATTTTCAAATATTTTGAATAAACTAATGTAGTAAAAAAGAATAAATTTGAAAACCTTACAATGTTAGCTTAATCAATGTAATTTCTTAAAACGAGCTGTTAAGAAAGAAACAAAACTTGTTTGAATAAACTTAAAGAGATCGAGCATTTAGTTTAAAAATTCAATTCCGACAATTTTCCAATTAAAATATTTAAGGGAATACAAAGTTTGAATCGTATTATCTTTCCAATTTATGTTAGGTTGCCTTTGTAAGGATCCCAGAAACAGTTTCTGGAGTGTTTAGTCTAATTAAGAGTTTCCTGCAATTCAAACATCCGAAATTGATATGGTTATCGATATTGAAGTAAGAAAAAGGTTTTATCTACAGAAAATAACGTCCTTTGTTTAATGATTAATTGTGAAATAATTTAGCGACAAAGATATATGTATGATAAATAATTTGTGCTCATAAGATCCCAACACTTGAAATGCATATCGAACCTGGAAATATATTTATTTTAGATCAAAGTGGAAAACACTAGAGATTCAATGAGATTCTAGTTCTCAACGAAAATTAAACTATCATCTTATTATTTTCATTGAAATGAAATCTCATAATTCTTCTTAATAATATAAAAGAACTGTAAATAGGTTTGTGGATATCTTGACAATTACATAGTGCAATATTAATCTGCAAAATTCTCTGTACTAAAATAAAAGTCAGTGAAAATATTTTATTAATTACAAGAGATTTAAAGAGTAAAAAACAGTAAAATGACTAATTAAATGAAATAAATGACAAAGACAGTGTTACATCAATAACGCAAAATTAAAGGTTATAAAAGGCATTAAAATCAATTCCTTCACGTACATGTTAGATTTATAAACCATATTCTCTAAGAAAGTTTAAAGAGTTTGCGGAGGACAGTAGCCAGCATCTCCTCTATAGTCGATGTTGCTGCCTTCTTCTGGCTCTTTCATTATCGCAGTGCACAGGAGGCGCTTTCAGTATATCTGTTCTTCATTTCTGGGGATAGTGAGAATCATCGAGATGTCCAGGCGAGAAGTATGGTGCCTGATCCAGCAGACAACACTTGCCTGGGTTTAGTGCTGGATGACCACGATAAGGGTCTATGATCTCAGAGTTTGAAAAGAGTTCTGCCACTCTGTTTGCACTCAAAATGCATCGTTGATAAAATCTTGTAGTAAGAGATATTACCATAAAGATGTCTTTCTGGCTTCCTCGAGGCCAACTTTACTACCTAGTCAGATGTCTATTTCCACTTATCGCCACGTGGCCAGGGATACAGGTAAAATGTAATTCAGTCATGAGAATTGCTATTATCTTCTGATGTATTTGATGTTGGATATATGATGTCAAAGGTTTACTAGGAGAGAAAGAGGAATGACGACAAGGCCAAAGCTCCTGGGTTCATACGTGGTCCTGCCTCGACATAGATGTGTGCTCGTGATGTCCCTACATGTACTCCTACAGAAAACCCCAAACATAAAAAATCACAGTGGTCGTTATATGACCTAGTAGTTAAAAGAGACATTAAAATATATACAAAACAACAATTCCAATTGTCAAAGAAAATTTCACATATTTGAATTCAGACTTCAATAATCGTTGCCTAATAACACCTAAGGACTTTATTTCCTGCAGCTAGATTAAATGAATTTATTTAATCAAAAATGTAAAATGTTCATATATGGTCTAAGTAATTACTATTATTTATAACTTAATATCTAACTCTCCAGAGATTTCTACAATATCAAAATATATTCATTGTAGCCAATACATAGTTTATCTACATCATTTCTACAGTAAATAAATATATTTATAAAACTGAGTACCAAATGAATTTAATAATGTTCTTTCACATAATATTTCCATAGTTTTTATTGAGGAAGAGGATGAAAAAATAATTACCACATTGAGTTAAGACTTCATTATTTTACTATATTTACATTCTGAATGCGCACACTACAGAAACAATGATATCAGTAAAATAGTATTTAGGGGGTTTTAAAGGAAAATCTGGCTTTTGAAATCACGAACCCAAAAATTCCAAAGACTCTGCAAACATGTATTTATTTTTAGACTCGTTGTAGAAAAGGACTCAGTACGTATGGTACTGCAAAAAAATTAAAACATTACTGACTATAACCAATGTATTTTTTCAAAATTGATATTATACTATAGCATGTTCATTGGGACTTAAATCCAATGATATTCAACATTTCTGAGGGTATGTTACATTATGCTCATTAATATTGAAACTTTCTGAAAGAACTCTCCTTTCTTTTATTTTACACTCTTCATATCTGAATACACTATACCACACATAAATACTGTAGTAAATGTCACTCATTATCTCTGGGATTCTTCAACATTGCAATTACTTCAATCTGTTTCAAATTTCTCATGAACCTTACTCATTCTCAGATACAATCTAATTCTACAAATGAAAATATAAAAATTGTATAAATGTTTTCCAAATTTAGAAAATTGCTTGCAGTGAAAGCATACCAATTTTCCGTGAACGTACAATTCACCTCCTTCACATTGACTGCACTTTCTTAAGGAGTAGAGAGCATGTAATGCTACGCGAAAACTATGAATTGTCGGCAGAAAACGCATATTACACCGCCCTCAGACGAAAATGGATAAATCCATTTGCTAAATTTAGAAAAAATCCTCCAAATCGTGGTGTAGCCAGAATCCATGTTTCAGGTGGTTATAGTGAAAAATCGATCGACGGTAAAATGTCTGTCCGTCCGTCCCTGATATCAACGCTAGCGGCTAAACTGTTTGTGCCGATTTCATTCAAATTGATACTCCAATCGATTCATTGATGTCGAAGTACTTTAATTTGAAACTGATATTCAATTAGGGGAGTGGTACTTAGCATAGCTCCTGGGATATTTTTCAAATGTTCAAACAAATGACCCATACCTCATTACAACAATAAAATGTAAATGTAATATTGTTGATATTGGGGCAGCATTTGCAGAATACTAGTCCTATGTTCGTTGAAACAGATTTTCGTGGCATTCCTAAGGCAAATATTGAAATTTAGATTTTTCCTCAAGAAATCCTTTCTAAAGATAAGAGATTTTTAAATAAGATCATTTGCAATTCTTTTGAAACTTTGTATTTTCCATAAGTTTCGTGAAAATACGGTGAAAAGCACGCGCTGTTTTAGCATCACTGTATTCTTAAAATGTCCTAATTTAGACATTGCCTCTTCTCGAATAATTGTGTTCCTTCTAGTTTTATTAAGGACAATGTATTCTGAAGTAGTTGCAATAGTTAAAAAGTAAATATTTGTACTTTCTTTCTATAGAGAAAGTTCGTATTCTATTAAATTATAATTATATTATATTAATATATTTTATTATTTCCTAAATTATACATTTTTATATTATATTATATCATAACATATTTAAACTTAAAAGGATTGACCTCTGAAAACGAAAAATATATACTGTCGATTATGTTCTATCTAGTATAGGTTTTATTATTTAACTACTTGTCTATGGCAATGCACAAATCAGCCAGCTGAATGGTTAACGTCAGGTAATGCCGTCTATTTGCTAACGTTGTGAGTCTGAACTAGAAGCGATTTTTCTTCTGTTACGGTGTGATTTGTATATCCAGGCCATTTTGTAATTAATATTAATTTTGAAAAGACTAGGGGCCCTAAAAGGGCCAGTTTTGTCGTCCATCAGTACGACGACTAGAAGCCTTCCGTTCTGTACCATCTAACCAAGTACAGGTCCTATTTTCAGGAACTCTATATTTTGAAATTGAAAAAGTAATTTTCGACTACAAATTGAAAATAGAGATCTTATCATTGAAAACTTCTTTTCCACCATAATAGTATAATATTATGGAGCAGTGACATTAGAGAAGAAAGGATGTGCTGTTGTAGTTCAACTACTCTGCTGTTTATATATAATAATTTCTTTAAGAAGAAATCAATCAACTTTTTGCTGATAATTAAAATATTGTTGTTAATATATCATCTAAGTTTAGGTTACAAGTTTCATGAATAACGAATGCAAATTTGTCCGGAAATTCTCTTAGCTGTGTTAATTGGCATTAAAAACAGCATAGTTACTTGTTTAATACTACGCGGTTCTGTATTTCAGACTGGTGTCTACGACGAGTTACAGTTCAGTCTTATCGCGTAATGTGGAGATCACTTGAAGATATGGAGGGGGCAAGATAGCAGTTCGCAGATAGAGCCACTTTCGCCAGCCCTACACAAAAAGACATTCGAATCAAATATTTAACTAGGAATCAATCATAGAATAGTATCGCGTTGATGATTCCACATCTATCAAGAGAATGTACTATTGTAAATCTGAAGTAAATGTTGTATATCATAAGAACAATAAATGCCGATAGAATTAATTTACAACACCTCATCGGTGCTGTAAGGTACCTCTGTGATAGCCCGTGGATTTTAATGGGTAGTAGATTGAGAAATGGACGCTAGATCGTAAATCCTGCCGAATATATATTTTTTTAATGATGCCTGAACATATTAATCACTATCATCACGAGAGAGACATTCCAATATCTCCTGCAAGGAGGAACAAACTTGCTTGTAAACGATAAATGGATTATATTAAGATTGTGTGCTGGTATCTTGTATTCCTAAATGACGAAACGAAATTTAAAGATAGCCCAATATTAACAGTGTCTCCCTTTGCAACATCATTATCATATTTTATAGTAATCGTTAGAAATAAGGAAAAGTCTGAATGTTGTATAATCACTAGTAATTTATATATTTAATAGCTCCAGAGATAATCAGAACTTCCAATAAGTCTGTGGTTTATTATAAAATTTTGCAAATGAAGGTAATTTCTTCGTTCTATTAATTTAGAAAGGAATACGTCTTTTTACACGTTTAACAAAGTTCCTAGAGACTATTACGAACTCATTGTACCACTTCATTTTGTGTTTCAGCCTTTGATAAATGCTAACAGAACGCATCCCTTTAAATTGTTTGTAAATAATTGATAATTCATTTCTTTATGTAATTTCTTAAAATTTTTAATGTAAGTTCGGTAAGTGAGCCACATTTCAAATGTGTTAACCTAAAACATAATAGTACGATTTGATGGTCATGAAAGAATCAATATTTTGTTTGATATTATTCCATTTTTAAATAACAATGTTTTGATACGGCTTATTCTTTAGTGCGGGTGATCAGACTAAGTGACTATTCAATCAGTCCCAATTTTCACAAAGAAATATGAATTTTTATTATTTAGTTATATCCATCGATTATTCTATGTTTGTGTAGGTGATCCAATGTCACCTGTCGTTTAGTCTCACATAGGAAAAACAAGGAGGTGCGGGAATTTGATCTCAAAATGTCTGGGATAATGTCGTTCTTTAATCTAAATATTAAATTTATTATAAATCTGCAAATAAGGATAACGGAGTTAGATAAATAAATATATTATCATGTATGTTAAAAACATCATTGCCCTAATATTGCATTTTCCAGAAATTGTACTGTTTGAGAACGAATAATGTTTAAAGAATATGATTTACATGTCTTAAATGTTACTTGTATGAAAATGGAGAAATTATAGAACAACATTTCGTATCTGTAGATACATTATATTTGCAGATTACTGAGAGACCAATAATCCTCTGTAGTTGATATCGTTTGACACCGGGTTTTAAATCGGAGGTATTGAGGGATCGAGTTTGCAAGATGCTTTTTTCTCTTTCAGTTCCGCGTTCTGTTTCATCAAGTCTGAGAATTAATAGATAAGAAATGCATGGAAAATACTTGTATTTATTTATTGCTTATAAGATCTACTGAACTATATAATGTGTAATTAGTCGATCCTGCTTATTACAAATACTTATACAATGTATTTATTTATATTTAGTTAGTAAGAATTTAACCTAACCTCGCTTTTACGTCAATGGCAAAAGATATTTGGGGCTGTATGGTGTCAAACGTTCACCATTCAATAGATAGTGAATTCGTTTTGACACATTTGCATTCACTTCCAAAAAGTTTGTCACTCTGTCACTTTTTATGGAAACAAATATGAGGGAAATGTCATTCTGTCTGTTAGTGATATCCATACAGACCTGATAACCGTACAATTGAGTAATTAAAGATGAATTTCGGGCAGGAATCAAAACCTGATCGTTCGATTTACGACCAGCGTTTTTGACCACTGAGCCTGAAAAATGCGTTTTAATAGTTGGGTTCTTGGGTCGTATTCTACGCATTTGATATTTGTCACCACACACATTTACGTGTCAGTATGAGGGAAGGTTTACATTTAAGTAATTGATATCAAAGTTGTGACTTTTACACAACGTCGTGTCCAGATTGTGATAAATTACTCGTTTTTTCTTGATTATATAAATACATTCATATTTGCAATATGAATCATTTATAAAAATAAACTCAATTTTGAAATGACAATCAGTAATGCAGAAAATTCTCAGTACTGTTTTGTATCTCACCTTTGGAACTACAAATACGTTTAGATGGATTTTGAACTATGATAATTGCTATCTCAGCAAACAAAACTTGTACTTCGTTTTTACTGTCTGTATACTTATCGAATACGTAGTATACGTAGTATATTCGTATGTGATGTATATACGTAGTATATTCGTGTGTATATGTGTATAGAGAAAGCATAATACAAAGGAAAATCGATTTCATGATTAAACGGTAATACACGTTTTGGAGTCGAAAAAAGGATAATCATCAAACTGTCTGTCCATCCGTCTGTGATCACTACCAGCGCCTAAACCAGACGTAATGATCCTTTCCTAAACTGAAGAAACCTGTTTTTTAATACAGTTGAAAATTTTGAAAATCTGAAATTTGGGGTACTTACATGAAGCCTTTCGATATTTTCAAAATTTTCTCAAAACGGCTCTAATTTTCTCTGGTAAGAATAGAGTAAAATACAATTAGAAGGATGATATGTTCCAATTCTCATGGTTAACCTGGAATTTTCGAAAAATTTTAAAAGTTTGAAAATTTTGGGCGTTATCCACAACCACAACATTTGAAAATAGATTTGTCTTTCAAAATGAAATATGTCCATGCACTGTTCTTGCATAATAACCATTTAGGTTTTCTTGAAATGATGGTATTTTTGTGCAAAAGTGCAAAGTAATATTTATAATTTAGCGAATGGTTTGAAATGTAAACTGCAATAAACTGTTTTTCTTTCTTACTATTAAAATTGTTTCAAAACTGATTTTATGAAATTCGTAATTTTTACTGTTTCTTCTGTTGCAAGCAACATCTCTGTCTTCAGCTAGCAAACTCAACAAGTATTATCTGGTCAAATACATCCAATATGTAAAAGTATTGTATAAGTGGACTGCGGGGAGTGACGTCATGTCTGTAAGGTGCTTGTTTGAAGAACTAAAGACTCGAGTTCGTCCTGGCCTGTTCATGCAACTTTATTTTTTGACTATGTGATTTTAATTAATACTTTTCCTTTCAACAATTTAAGGCATGCATTTACGGTTGTCGTTTCAAGAGTTTTCAAAACGAACATGTTATTAGGTAACATTTGTTATATTAAGAAAAACATTATCAATAACACGAAAAAATAAGAGTTTATTTTTATATAAATGTAAGTAGATGAACAAAAGATAATAACTATAATGATAGGTGATTTTTCTGAAGTTTCAAATACTAGATTCTAGTAATTACTGCAGTAAATGAATTCTGAAATGTCGGGCCGTGTCGAAACTTGTCTGCAGCCCAACGTTATCATTGTCTAATAATCTCACCTTGGGCAGAGGCGATAAGGGCTGAGCGTCAGGCTAGAATGGAAGTGCCTGCAAAATTACATAGCACTGAACTGAAACATTCTTAAGTAGAATTAATCATTTTATATTGCCGTAGATTCTTTGCTTTCATTGTCTCAGAGGTAACTTATCGACATTTTAAATTCCAGAAGGAAAGCAAATGAGTTTGAAGACAAATTTGTAGATTCTAATCGAGGTGCCATTGAAATGCTTATGTACCTCTGTGTTGGTAGCGCAATCAATAGGTGCGTGGTTTCAATAGAGGAACGCGTGTTCAACCTGTACGATGTCAGGCGGTTTTACCGACGAGTAATGAAAAATTCCTAATAACGATGTCGAGAATGTTCTAAATATTCATTCTTGCAAGAAGATACGCATTACAAACTGCGGAAAGAATTTGATGTACTTCGATTACTGGTCGTTTACCAGATCATTCATACTACCCATATTTCTGTTCATAGGCCGTTTTGGTTTTGCATTGGTACATTCGTTCCTTCCCAACTCTAATACGAGTATTAATGTCCTTGTAATTAACTTCATTATTTGTGTATCACTGTTCTTTGTCGTTTTAGCTGAAATTTTTCTTGCTTTAAAAATTAAGAAATGCTTACACTCTGCTACTACCAAATATGAAGAACTAGAGGTGCCAGAATGGGACAGACTCTCTCGTAGCAAATGTTTATAATTTCCTTGTGTGGACTGGTTTTGCCCTGCCAACTCACATAAGGTTCTGCTGTCTCTTTGCCAGCTGACATCTATCGCTGCACAAATACATTTTTTGACATTTTCTCAACTTTCGGTCTAAAATAGCTCTTTCACAGGAATCCATTGAGTTTTGAAAACTTCTCAAAAGTCATTTGAAGCACTTCTACCATGTTAAATAATCATACAAATCTATTCAATGATCATTAATAGCGTGGAGAGATTTAAAAATTACATTTGTAATTTTAAAAACGATAGAATATTAACATCTTCGTTTATGTCATCGCATAGCTGCATTTGCACATCCCAACTAAAAATTTATAGAAACAATTTGGAGCTGTTTTGAGAAAATCTTGTTTATGTAAATTTTAAATTGCAAATATTGCACGCCATATTGTGCGAAATCAACTAAAACTTAAAAATTGCATGACCTTATTAAAAGATCTAATTATAAGCAACATATTTCATTTGAAGCAAATATCTCATTCTAATTTGTAGTTGTAGTAAGACGTGCATCTAAATTTAGCGATTTTTCAAATTCGAGTTAACTGCATAATCATTACATTCTACCTTTATGTTGTATTTTACTATAGAGTAAACATTCTTACAAGAAATTTACAGAAAAAATTTTGGGAGCGTTTTTGAAAACAATTTAAATGCCCGGGAAGGCTACAAAAGTCCTTCCAAAATTAATGAATGTTTTTCAAATCGCATAGCTTCAGCTCAGGCGAAAACGACAGGGTTTTTTCCCAAATTTTGGGAAAAATCGTATGCATGGTTTAGGCGCTAGAGTTGATCAGACGGACAGACGGACGTTTTGCTTCCAATTGGCTTTTGGAAATCACGGATCAACAAAACTGGAATTATCTACACCGCGTTAGAGGACTTTTCCAATTTAGCAATTTTTTTGATTCAGTTTTTCGTCACCAGAGCGGCAATAATTTTCGCAGAAAATGGCAGTTTTTCGGCAAAGATATATAACATTCTCTATACTAGTATATTACTCTGTAATAAGTATACGAGAATGTAATAGGTGAAGTGTTTTTAACATGCGTCACGCAGATAAATTTTGATTAAGTTTGAAGTTGAAAAAATTTTGGGTTTTTTAAAACCATGTATTTATATAATAAATTTTCGATTATTAGTTGAAGTAAATATGTTTATCATGCCCATTTGCTAACATTCTGAAAGGCTAATTGTTGTGAATGATATTGATTAATAAAGCCTATTATTAAAAATTATTTTTTCCAATCATTCATTCAAGAGTATTACAACTATTTTACTAAACTATCCCAACTGGGGATCCAAAATAAAGACTCAGGGTCAGGTGCTGTCTTCATCGTAAAAATATTCTTTTCCCCTCTCATAATAAAACTAGTGGTAAACTAGTAATGAAGATGAAGATGAAGATAAGATGAAGATATTTTATTTATATAATATTTCATTAGAAACAGTTCTTTACTCCTTAACTTGACGTTGAAATACTTGTTACATTATTTTAGGAGACAACCAATAAGTCATGCAAGACTGGAAAAACAAAATGTTGATAGGTTTGATTAGTGCATAATCCAAATAACTAAAAATGTTTGGATACGTTTAAGACTTCGAGAACGGCTGCAAACCTTTTTTGAATTCATACATAGGATTTCCGCTTTTTGGAGTCACGATCACTGAAAAATAGGTAGAAAATAATATTTTTTGTATCTGTAACATTTAATCCAGAAATTAATAAAAACATAAAAATGGAGATTTCAAAAAAAATGTAAAGTCAAGACACATGGTTGTAGGAAACTTGATATGATCTAGAAAGAAATAGGTATTTTTCCCAGTAGGAAAGGAATTTAAATATATCGGAGGATTATTTAGAGCAGGGGAAAATAAGCTAGAAGGCCAATTATTAGTAGACTTCATAATTTTTTATAAACAAAAATTTCGAAAAAAACTAAGAGACAATATAAAGACAAAGGTGGAGAGCTGTGTTACGTATGAACGGAAATTAGAATTAAAAATGATGCAATAAATTTTCGGTTAAATGCTATAAAAATGAATTTTGGGACGATTTTGTTAGATACTGTGATAGAATAAACAAACGAAGAGATAAGACAGATAATAATGATTGAGAGACAAGTGATCGAAAATGTAGAATCCAAACAACTCAATGGTATGCTGCAGAATGCATGGTGACAGAATATAAAAAATTATTTTTAATGAACCTTTCGAAAGAAAAAAACGAGGAAGGCTAAGGAAATCTTGTGTACGTCATCGATTTGACAATGAAGGACAAGAATAGAGGAAGATGCCTGACGGAATAAAAACATTGGTGTGAGATTGCAAAACCGTCATTAGAACTGTAAAATACTGCTTAAGAATTAATAATAATTACTTTAAACCCGAAGTGGAAGATCCCGGATGAAGAAGTTTTGATTATGTGCTGGCACAGTAAGGGGCAAGATCTGTTAAGATCGTCCCGGAATCCCAAAAACCAAAACCAAAGTTAAGTTCTTATTTGAAAAGATTAAATGAAAAAAAAGAAAATTTGTTTTTTTTTCGAGAGGAGCCCTTTTAGATAACAAAACGAAAATTACTCTTTTTGGGTTTATGATATTTGTAAACTTGTCCATTTATCGGCATGATCGTTTTCAATGGGAACAACTATTCTTCGAATTAAATAGGGAAAGTAAATATTGTATTTGGGTAAACAAAAAAGATGATTGAATTATGTTTTCGAAAATTGACGGGACTGAAGTAAAAAGAGAAAACTGGGCAATATAAATTCATTCTTTGTATGTTGCACCAATGAATAATGTCAATTCCATAATTAAAATCTTTTTTCGATCCACCAAAACATATGTGGGTCTCTTTAACCTGAAATCTGCTTTAGCGGATAACATAATTCACCGAAATTTCTCGGCAGTTTATCGACGAATGAAGAAAATGAATAAATACCCAGTAGGACTTCTGATGCAGTATTCCAGGCAGATTTTTTAAAACCCAGACATTTGTTCATCATTACTCTTCATGGTATGCAACATGTATTCAAGTTTATGTTGAAATATCTAGTATCACTTTGGAATCCTAAGACTTGAAAAGGAACGCAATGGTGCCCCTTTGAAGATTTGGTTACGAACCCAACAGCGATAGCCCTGATTTCTCCTTCTTCCCGCCCTTAGATTAAAGTGGTCCCCGAAGTGTGCGACCAAATCCCAAAATGAATTATTAATTTGGGTTATTTCGTTCTATTTAGATTTTCTTTGTAAAATCGTCTCTGCGTGAGATATATATATAGAACACAAATTATCAATCAATGGGCATACTTTTTAAAAACGTTACATTGTAATATAGTAGCAATGGTTTCAACAATAATAATATTGTAGTTATAGTTTTAAAATTACTTATAAATATTGATAACTTAAATGAAATTTTTCCCAAATAAAAATTAATTGCTTATTTTGTTTAGAATAATTAACAATTCATTAAAAATTATGAATATGCAGTGAAATACTGAAGATGCTTAGTGAACACATATCCAAAATTGGAATTTTGTATGAAATGTAAAAATGTATGAAAATAGGGAAAATTTTATTTGCAACAATATTTTACAGAAGAGGATCCCTATTCATTTTCTAACGATTATCGTGACATATATTTCCAAATTTGAAAAATTTTGAAACATTAACAACACAATTTGAAATAATTTATGAAAGGGGAATCTCTAGTGATTCTAATGGATTAGCAAAACAGTGTTTGATAGGTCTGCTTATCTAGAAGAAGTGGTGTAACATTTTCCCATGACGTGAAAAAATTTGTGTGCATTGCTGTCTCGAAAAAAAATATCGTAATGTAAAAAAATATTCTATAATAATAAATATATTAATTTCATTTGTTGGGTTGGAAATCATAAAAAATTTATGTAAGAATATATTGATAGAGGGTTTTTGTGTGTGTGTGGGGTGTGTGTTTGTGTTTGTGTGTGTGTGTGTTTCCCCCAATGTTAACGCAATAGACGAAAGCTGGTGTTTCTACCTTTTCAAACATTAAGATATTAAAAAGTTATATAAGAGCATGTCGTTTTTGATTCTACGCAAAAACTCAAAGACAGGTATCACATATGATTTTTTAAAATTTGCGGAAAGAACCATGTAAAATTCAATCACCCTAACGTTAGATTGAAGAGGTAAATAATTGTGATCCCCAAAACAAAAGATCAAAATCATTCATTTGCTTACAGCTGCACTTACCAATCATAATGTCTGCAGTAGAAAATTTCATTGTGACTAAATGAACTTAAATACTTTAAGTTTATTTAGTATTTTACATATCAAAACTATTTTATTACAATATTAATGTTCGGACTATATAGTATTTTTTAATTGGGCATCTGAGAAATTGATGATGAAATATTTCACAACTGAAAGCTGCTATCTCGGGGACGTGTTTGAAACTGACTCAAACGTATTTTTCATTAATTTTCTAATAAAATAACTAGTTAGAATGATACAATGCAAATTATTTGCATTTTATATTAAATATTACAATAATAAACGACGAAATGTAGACATGGAGCTTAATAGTCGTTGTCCAGTGTTATTTTTGCAAAAACCGTTTTATAAAGTTTTAAAATAGTTTACTGGAAATTGATGCCTTATTTATGTAATTAAATGTATATACAAAATTCTATGTAAAACTGTTGGTTGATTTAATATTTATATTCAAATATTTACTATAATATAACCGCCATCACCGCCATTTTGTAATGTTCAAGGATGAATAGTCCGCCTCCTGAAATGAAGCAAGGGATTGGGCAGCTGGGTTTGCGGCGGCAGGGGTCGGAAAATCTCAAAGTTCGCCAGACATCGCCCATTTTGTGCAAGCGAGGGTACATTTCGAACCATAAAACTATATCAAATGCTAACAAATTCGAAGCTTTATAAATACGCATTAATGCCGTCAATAATTGACTGTACTTATGTACTTTTAATAACATCCGAATTTCATAAATTATACAGCTGGTGTCAGTCGAAGACACCAGCTGTGGAAAAATATATATATATATATATATATATATATATATATAAATCGGATAACACGAATTTGACGATACAACACCGATTATTTCAGTCCCTTTGAATTCGTGTTAACGAGAATTTACTGTATTTTTAAAAATATTTAATCAATGTACTGGGAAATACCAAATGGACATTTTTTTTAGGCAAATAAAGGTAAAAAAGTAGAATTGAAAGACGTGGTTTCTATGGTGCAGATACACAGTGACACCATAGCAATGCGAGTTCGTCAGAGACGTGGGTTTCTATGGTGTAGATAGCAGGGGGACAAAGTAGTACCTGGGAGCTGTAAAGAATACGCAAGGTGCACCAGCAACGCGAAAAACAATAGAGAGAAAAAAACAAAACTTTGAGGGTGGATCAGATTAAGAATTTGGGGATTCCTGACCCGTGTCGTGGTGATGAGCGGATCGCTTGTGCGGTTTTGAGGTTTTTAAACAAATCAGGACTTGGATATTTCGTGAGAGTGAAATGAACTGAACTCAGAATAGTGTACAACTGAAACTTGTAAAATTTACATATTATAATTTGCAAACTGCGACTTGTAATATTTTCAGAATGAACTGGAAAGTGAACTTAAAATATTTTCGGGGGGAGTTACAAGATTTCACTTAGAAAATTACCACTGAATTGTGAATATCAGCCAAATTTTTCTCCACCTGGGAAATAAAGTTTGAAAAGGTGCCCATCTGAGGTGCAAGATAAGAGTATAGGCAGTGTTTGAAGTGGTTGGGGGAAATTTGAGCTGATGTTTATCATCGTGGACTTTGACAAGAAGGAAGACTGGTCACTTATGTGGCAACATCGAGCGATGCGGGAAGAGGCAAAAGAAAAAGGTTCTATAACGCTGTTATTGAACCCTGAGAAATGACCATGAACAACGATAAATTGTAATGATCAATGATAGTCTGATAACTTTTGGGATGATAATAAATTATAATTATAGTTTTAAAAAAGGGATTTTATTTCCATTACGTGCAATCCTAAAGGATATTTTAGAATTATTTTCAGTCTCTCGCCACCGTATGGATGGCAGATTGAGTAATTGGCTGGAGGCAGTAAACGATTATTTTATAAGAACCCGCCGACCGATCTTTGCGAGATTTACATTTATTTGTAATTTATCCGAAGACAGTAATAGATAATCAGGAATTCAGTTTAAACCTTTGCTGGCGCGAAATTTTTATAAATTCGAAATTGGTTGATTTACATTTATTAGTAATTTTGAAACTTTTCAGTATATTTATTTTTGCCCGAGTTAGATTCCGGTCGAGGCAAAAAATAGAGTGAAACCTTTAAAATCGTCCCAGTTTCCGTAGCTGTGGACGGAGAAAGCTCAAGGGGAAACTGCTAGTTACGGTGAAGAGAATAGTCGTTCGCCTTCGTCGCTCTTATCCCGAAGCATGAATTTAACTTCACAAACATGGGGACAAGGTAGTAGCCGGAAGTTTGACTACGACCCAAAACGCCAAATACAAACATTTATTTATTTTGTTTCTTCACAAGAACATATCACAATAATTAAACAGTTTCAAAATTGATTTTTGCTCAGATCTATTACATATTTGTTCAACAAAATTTTAAATTGCAAATGAAACCAGCGTCTCCCCTATGGGGCCTTTTATGTTTCAATTAATGATAAATCTACGATTGAACTCCAATGTTTTGCCACTCGCCCATCTTTCTGTTATCGTGATGTTGTAGGTGATGATAACCAGGAAAGGGCCCTGAGATATTTATTTTCTTTTTAAATAAGTCATGTTTCTGCACGCGTAGATTGCACGGGACCGACCAGCTTCGCCTGCTGGGAAACCAATGGTAAGGGGAGTTTCGTGCCTGAGATTCGCGTTTGTCTGTTGCTCCAGCGAAAACAATTAGCTTTATTCCTGCGAATAGATGCGATGGTCCAGTAATTTCCCACTAAAGTGCGTTTAGCGGAGTTTGGGCTTTCAAATTTGTTCTTTTTCACAAAACGTTGTTTTGGGAGGCGATACTGTTATGACACCGTTTACACGTATGTCCATGTTAAAAGCCCAATGCATTCTATATAATCGGGTTGTTTATTTCAGCGTCATATATGTTGTAACTTTGAATTGAAGTTAGTATTTCATCGAGTACACCAACAAGAATATTAGGCAGACATTTTCTCTCTTGGAAGCATGTTATAAAGAGGAGATAATTCGAAATACTGAAATTCGTAATTCATGGTGTGTGTGTGTGTGTGTGTGTGTGTGTGTATAATGTATGTATTACAAATTTCAATATAAAACTGTGGATGTATTACCAGAAAAATATACAATTTAGAACTTTTCATGATTGCGGACAATTGCCGGCAGTTGTGCCAAATTCATTGAACAAATGCTATAACCTCGAAGTTAGGACATTTTATTTAACAATTTTTGGATATATTTGCATGAAATATTGAAAATGTTAAGAGCTACCTCTGACAATTGGCTTACTCTACATTGCAGTTACTTTCACTCATTGCGTTTGAAATAAGCTCATTGTCCTCATGGTCATACATCGTAAACTGCCTTCAGCGCCTGTCTATAGTTAGCATTTCAATATATGCTCTTCGTGATTATTGTACGGTGGTATATCAAGATATTAATTTCTATTAAATGGTCCAAGTTCCAAGAAACTGGACGCTTTGTACTTGAATGTCACAAAAGCCATTCAGTGCTGTTAGGTTACGTTGTGAATGATGCAAGGCTGATAAACGCTTGGCTGTCCGGAAAACACTCCGTCCTAGATACAGTTGCCAACATTTTGGGGTCACATTGCAACCTTCCTCAGGGCGTAATGCCTGCACATGGCAAGAGATTGTATGAAAGAAATGCCAATGTCAGTGTCTTTCTGGAAGTGCAGTTCTTGTCTAAAAGTAGGCAGGCGAAGTCAGGATGCCTTTGCGGTACTTGTGAACTAGGGGCAATTCCTGAAAGAACAAATGAAAGAGAAGCTGAACAAAAGAACACTCAAGATAAAAATTAAACGTATGCCCAAAATTTTTAGAAACAAAATTCGAGACCGTAGAGGCCAGACGAAAATCAAACAGAATAAAGTACGTTACAGAGATAATGCAAATAATATTAGATAATCAAAGTAAATTGAAAATCAGTTAGAAAGCCTATAATCGGATTAAAGGACTTACAAACAGAGTAAAAATGAGCAGACAGTATTAGGATTTCACTTTGAATGCTATTGGTTTTAAACAACGTTTAAATGAACTAGACGTACTTTTAAATATGCAAAACAATTATATATGTTCAACTTCTGAAACTCGTACTACAAATCAATCTCATCTTAAATTAGAAACTCTCAAGAGCGTGGAAGAAAAAACTAGAGATTTATATAAAAATAATTTCATTGATTGTTACATTAAAAAAATAAAATGTGCCTCTACACTTTTTATTTGAAATATTTTGCCTACCATCAAATTTCCAGTTTGTGCAGCAATTTTCTTTATATCTTAATTATTAAAAGATCTATGAACAATAAAACATATTTGAGAACAAACGGACTCATTTCTCTTTAATACTCTAAGAAGCAGCTTCTTGTCATTACTTTGAATTACGTATTAATAAAAATATGTTCACCAGTAGTTCGCAAATCTACGGATTTTCCTGTCAACCCATCGCTATGTTCGACATAAATTATCGAAGCAACCTGCGATACGAAAACTTGTTCAAGATGGAATCACCAAAAACTCCCGAAAATGTTGGTGACGTCATTATAGTAGGTATTTGCGTCGTGAAGTGCATTGAATTTGCAAAATCGCTGCGCACGTTGACTGCCGAACGAATTTAAATAAATGTTAAAATATCGAGATGGGAAAAGTCTATAACGTGACATGCTTGGGCGGCGGGGTTTTGCCAAATTGTACAATTTTCTGCTACATTTGGCATTATTCGAACGGGATGCGGGCAGACGAGGGGTGGGGTGGGGGTGGGAGGCTCCCAGCGGCGACGAAGAAGGGGAGGGGGGGGAAGCGACAGGGCCGCCCCTGGCGGCGACGTCGGGAATCAGGGCCCCGACGCCCGCGCGCCGCCGGAGGCGAGTTTAAAACATGTCCCGGGCCAATAATTGACGGTAACCAAGCGTACCGATATTTGCAGCGCGTGAGAAGCGCGCATGCGTGATGTGAACCCTGAAGCAAGGCCCGGGGCGCCGCGCGCGGCCCAAGTGAACCGTCCGGGAAGGGAAGGGGAGGGGAGGGGCGAGCGAAGCGAGAGCGCAGAGTAGGGCTGCCAACATTGTTCATGTAAAAAGGAGGACATTCGAGAAGTAAAAAACAAAACAAAAATAACAAGAATAAACAAAAACAAAACAACAAAAAAAGCACAATAGAAACAATAACAACAAAAACAAAGGAGGACATTCGAGAAGTAAAAAACAAAACAAAAAATAACAAGAATAAACAAAAAACAAAACAACAACAAAAGCACAATAAAAACAATAACAAGAGAAACACAACAAAAACAACAAAACACAGCAAAACAATAACAAGAAAACAACAACAAAACAACAAAACACAGCAAAACAATAACAACAAAACACAAAACACAACAACAACAAACGCATCAACACATTTATTTTTATAAACATTTAGTTTAGACCGACCTCCCCTCTATTTCTTTCGTCTCTTCATTTGCGATTCAAGTGAAAAGATTCGTTCACAAAATTCAGATGAAGAAAGTCTGAGCGTCTCTTTTTGTTTTAGTTGTTAGACAGACAGACTCTCTTGCATGTGTGTGTGAACGTTGAAAAAAAGATATTCGTGTTTTCTATTCTAAACTAAACGAACGATACAACGTAGCAGATGTTAGTCATGAAACACTAAATGAAAATATAAGCTAAAAATTACTAAATTAGGACATTATAATACAAAGACGGACAAGAGGTCACTTAACATCAAAGGACTGGTCTCCCAAATGGAGGACATTTGGCAACCATAGGGGAGAGTCCTTTTGAACTAACTTCTAAAGCACGTAAAATGAATACGTTGACTGAAAAGGTGTGTAGATGTTGTAATTCAAAACTGTTGTGTTAAAGCATGGGCATATTTTTAATTTGATTGTTTCTTAAAAAGAGAGGGTTAGTATAAATCCAAAAAAATTGTTGTGCTAGTATTGTGGAATGTAGAATTTGGATACGTAATAATTTGGAGGAAATGGTTATATTTACTAGTTAAATATTATTGTAAACTTTCTGACACTGATCTTGCTGTTTCCGCTGCCGTAGGTAGATTAAACCGAAGAATTTTACGTCGTTTGGATATTTATTACAAAATTGCTTTAAACTTACGTATTGCACCAAGTAATCAAAACGACGACATCCCATTTTCTTCTGTTGTACTTCAGATTAAATTGACAATTTTGACTATTTTTATACAAAACTAGCTTATTTTCTCTAAACCTGCGTAGATATAATTTTTCTTGAGAATTGCACTTCTAGATCTTACTCTTCACGTGCGTACCATCCTAGAACTTAAAACTCGGATGTGCCATTTTGTCCTATACCATTTTCCCGTTACTTTTACTTCAGAGAGTTCAACAACAATTAAATCGATGACCTTCCTTTAAGCGTCCTTTGCTACTCGTCGAAAACATTGAAAGAAAATTTGGATCGGATTGTTGAAAGAATTTTTGAAACTGTAATGCTATTCATTTAATTCGCATTCTTCTGTTTCGCTTATTTAAAATTAACTTGATTAATTCATTACTATTCAGAAGATAAAATTTGTAACTACCACAAACGTTTAATAATGTTGATAGAAATAAATATTTTAGTACAGTATTTCAAAACGCTGACTTTGTTGAAAAATTATGGTGTTTAATTTATAAAATATGTAATTTTGTGAACAGGTCAATGCATTGAATGCGTAAATGCACTCTGCAAAGTTTTGAATGTAAGCTACTTTGATGGATGCCAAATACGCTTACTTAAAGAGAAATGAATAATAGACCTAAATATGTACCCGGTACTATCAATACAACAATCATTTACAATCTCCAGTTGTTCTGAAAGTTCGTCTGAAATATAGAAAGTGTTTTCAATTTATCGACACCAACTTCCGTTGTTATCGAAGCGATATGAGAGATAAGAGAAAACAATGCAAGTTCGTGTATGGACAGTTTCCGATTATGTATTTTTTTACTCAGAGACTGGAATAAAGTAAAATTAAAAACAAAATTGGACATACAATTTAAATATAAACGTGGGTGTATGTGCATTCGTCTAATTCACCGAGTTACTAAAACATTCCTCTACATATCACTCCTCAGGAGGAAAAGCTACTTTTTGCTCAGGTTGCAGAACGCACTACTAACCGTCTTTTGTAATATAACAAAGTTTCATTTAATTTTCTGCATTCTCCCCCAAACGTGCTTTCAACAAGCCACTTTCGAAAGACAGACGGACATTCATTCTCTTCGTTAGAACAACGTTTTTTTTCTCGCTTCCTATTTTGTGGCGAGGAATGTATAAAGACTTAATGAATTTTCGAGTTGGTAGTAGGAACGCAGATGGTCGAGAAGTAGTTCTCGTTTTAGAAGGACGTTGATGTGGAACTGAGAGCAGTAAAAGAGCTGAGGTGCGAAGACCTCATGCAGTCAGGACTATGAGGTTGTAACTTTAGTAATTAGAACAAGCGAGATTAAAACTTGTATTTTTTACAAAATTCGAGCTAATTTAATGTTTTGAAATCTCACGATTTTAACAGACACACCTAGTTATTATTTGTTTCTTACTTCATCCTCTTTTAATGACTTGTAACTTAACAGAATATTTGACATACAATCTCCGATGTTTTCTATTGTGTGATTACTGTAGTAAGTAAACAGTAAAGGTTTCCCAACAGTTACATGGAATGAAAATGTTGTAACCACAGAAAAACTGATATTCACGGTAATCTTGATTTATGCAGAAATAAAATCTACAGTAAATGAATGTTTAAGGAAAATTGAAGTGTCAGATGAACGATTGGATATTTCGACCACGGTTACCAAGAACAATACTTGTGATAACGAATGCAATATGGTTAATCTCATAAATGAATTCGATAAAGGAAGTTGACTCTTGAGTTTGTTCAAGAGTTTGTTCTTTCTATTAGATGTTCTGCTCGTCTAATAATATTGAGTCCAGAAAACTCTTCTAACTTAATCTAAACTCTTTACCCTTCCTAGAAGAGAACTGACGTGTTTTCAACCCACATTTCACGAATTATAAAATACGATCATCAGACAAAAATATGTCACAAGAGAATGGGTGACAAAGCGTCGCTCCATACACTACATGACGGTCCAACCTTTGAAATGACAAGGTCACAGCCAACAAATGAGTTGTTAGGGTGACTATTCCACTCGTGAAATTAAAACCAAGAGGGTTTACCTTCACATACAAAATGTCCCAATCTGAGCCGTGTATCTACAAATTTGATCGCTTTTTCTATCCAATTTTTCTTACCGTTTCTCCTACTGACCAATCATAAGCCGTGACTCATCTATTTTAGGAGGCGTTATACATCGATCGCTATGTCGATGTCGAATAAACCGCGTAAGCACTATGACATAACCTCTACGATTTTCACGTAGCTTTCAGTTATTTCAATTTTGGAGCTCTGTGAACATAGTTTCATTCATGGAATGGTCCTATTAAATACCATTCTGTGCTTTGAAATGTTCAGATAAATCCCTTCCTCGTTGCAGAAGTCGGGATTTATCGACCATTTCGAAAGCACTCTTGGTATTACCTATAGTAAAATTCTATCTGACTCTGCTCCAAGTCAACATACTCTCATGCAATAGCTGAACAAATAGCTACACAAAATTACTAGAGTAAGGGTAGAAATATCTGAATAATGAGTTAATGAAACTTTGACATCACTTTACTCGTATTTAATGAAGTGTTAGTTAGAACCTTGTTATTGCGAAGGTCACGTTGTTATGACGAAGGTAAATAATGTCGGGTTATATGCCTCTGCCACCTCTGGGCGCTGTCGTTCCTCTTCGTCCGAAGATAAAACACAGCGTTGCCATGATTTCATCGCCGCATGCGAATCGTATTACGAGGAGATAAATTAACTCAGCACATGGAGAGTTGAAACAGGAGATAACCTTAATTGGGGAAATGGCTTCCATGTCGCAAAGTAGTTTTTATCGTCTGAATCGCGCCTTGTTTAACGATTATGTAAATAAAAACAATGTCACAACATACGTAACAAGCAATAAACCACACTATATAACTTGTATTCTCCAGATTGTTGAAAAGTGAAGTGAAGTACTGTCATGAAATAATGAGCCCTTCAAATTGTGTTACTTTTACCAACACAAAATTATCTATTTTCGTATTTAAGGGGTTTGTGAAGGGCATTGGTTCAAAACAATTAAACTGCAGCTCTTCAGTTCTAGATTTCACACCTTTTCCAGTGTTGTGATAGGTGATTTCGTTCGATTTTTCGAAGTACCAAAAATCTTAGACAAACTTACCAGAAATGTTGTTTCTAATTCTACACCAGCTGATACACAACTATAATATTTACAGTTTTGCAAGTGATTACGAATGAATTATCTAGCGAACTCCACTCAGTGGCTTTCAACAAACTTGCGTCCATGGTAACCAACCCAATATCCCTCAATTGTCTCGTTTCCAGAGTTCATACCACTCGAATAAATTTATATTTTAATTCTCAACTGGTGGGGTGAGTTTTTGTTACATAACCAGCGTCATGGTGTCTTTGATCCATGCCTTTTTCTTTCGTTATGAAAATTTGTAACAAGTTTTAAACTATTTCTGTTTAATTACATTTTATATGACTTTCAAAATTATTGAGATAAAATAATTCATATTTAATATATATTTTACTTAACTAAATAATAATTAACTCTGTAACTGATAATCCATATTATTGATTATTCTCAATCATAAATGAAACCTTATTTTCCCAATCATTTTTAAAATCTAATATTTTCCTATACATTTTCTGATACACATATTTATCTATAAAATATGAATATTATTGCGAAAATAGACTCATTGACACTTCTTATAGAAGTTTGGATGATATTCATGGCACATTGAGCAGCAACATGTATCACAAAATATTTTTCGTTTTTCGTAATTATTTTCTGACATATTGCGCACCGCTTCATTTACCTGGCTACTACTTGTGGATTACATTCAGGACCGGAATAGATTTCTTCTATATCATTGAAGTTGTTTCACAATGCTGTCTAGATAGGTTCAAGAGTGATGTTCATGTGAGGTTCAGCAAGTTGATCAGCATCACCAAGAATTCTTGCTGTGACAAGTCATACCCATTTTGTATGCTTTGAGTATCACTACAATCACCTCCATCTCTTCCAACCATCTAGAGATAGCGATATCATGGTCCGTGTCAGTACGAGGCACAATTTTTATGTAAACTCCTTTACAAAACAGTTGCGTAACTAGCGTGGTGGTGCCGCTGTGACTCCCAACAAATAGTTTCACTCACATCATAGCAAAACAACTGCACGAAATTCAACAGTACTTCCCAAATCAAAGATCAGAACATTATTTGAAGGTAAACATCATACCAACTTTCTCATTTGAAAACTAAGCAAGATATTCAACTTCGAAATTCAAGTGGGTCAAAATGGCACCTACGCTAGTTGAGGGTTAATTTCGTAACGAATAGTTATGCATATAAATACCTATATCTCTGAACAACTTGATTCACAGAGTAAAAGTTTGACGAATCGCTTCTCCGCGGTCTTCGAAGTCGATGCGTAGAGCGCGGTCTGCGCAGGAGCGCTGTGGTCGCGCCCTCTCCAGTAGTTAATAATTACTGGGCGAACGATAGATCTTGCGGAGAAGTGGCGCCCCCTGCCGCCTCCGCTACTTCACTTCGCTCGCGGTCGAGAATTGCGATCGACAGCAGGAATGTACGGCCGGGGCTATTGAAAGGCCCCGGCGCCGATGGAGCGGGCGTGATTGAAGGCGTGGCGGGGGCCTCCTGGCGCCCTGTGGGCCGAGCGCGCGATCAATCCGAGCAACCTCGCCCGCTGCGTTTCTCCTCGTGCGTTAAAATGGGCTGTGGTCACGGAAAGTATATGAATTCAAGCATCACAAATATTTTTCAGGAAACGGAAAGTACGACAAGTAACTACAAGCAAGGGAATATAATTTATTAACAGCGACAATTATCTGAATAGTATACGAAAAAAGATATGGATTATGCTACGTTATGGAGAGTTATAAATGTACTGGTCATTCATATTCTTAAACGAAATGCCATCTTAACTCAATATTATAAAATGCATTTGTTAACGACGTAATATACATGGACGTTCTTTATTAGGAAATGATGGTGCAATGGGCCTGTGTAATAAAAACAAATATGTAGAGAATAAAAAATGACTATCAACAATATCGTTTTTATTCTAGTTTTAACTCCTTTGTAAATTATGTTTTTCAAAAAGTATGCATCAAACATTCTTCATAATTACAAAATTATAAACATTAAAATATAACTATTGTGTTGAAAGAAAAGTTCATAGGCAAATGCACTAACAAATGAACTACCATTTTTTGCAGGAACCAACTTCAATATTCACTGTCAATTTAGTAGAATTTCAGACGGGAGACGATTGCACAGGTAACAAGTTGCTACTCATTTAATACACGCGAAATCTGTCAATGCCAGATTACGTTACCTTACTAAATGCTGTTGCTGAAAACCATTCACCAGAATTTTATTTCCGTTACTTTTTGAGACATTCAAAGCAGATACCAAAAGCATCGTGAATATGCAATTATAAGCTAATCCATGAGAAACTACCAGTGTTCAGGAAGCAATGTTGAGTATAAAAAATGAGCCTTCTAATTTATTCTACGTTCATTTCTTTTCAATCCTGAAATCCATTATAAATTATGTGTTAGAGCGTCCAGTGGATACTGAACTTTATTTTAGTAAGATATACTTTCGGATTTATTGTTAATTAGGTAAGTGTGTGACGTCGTTTGTTGTGATATAAAAATTTCCACTAATTAAATCAATATTTCTAAGATATATCGTAACGCAACCTTTCTCATTTACAAAGTATGATCGTACCTTGCCTACTGTCTGGGAATTAAACCATGCATTCATTTCACGTACCTATTAATTCCTTGATCATCAAAACGATTTTTATCCTCTTTCGTGTTTTACATATTAATGGTGTACTTCCCAAAACGTACTTGTGTCTTAGAAATTCAGTTATTGTCATAAAAAGTAAATTTTTTACGCAATTTAGCATACCAAGCGAGAATTATAATGCATATTGCAGTGAAAAGCAGCACATATATTGATTACATTTTTAAACCACGTGAAATCAAAACCACCAAAATCAAGTTTAGATTTTATACGGTAAAGTGAAAATATTTTATTAAAAATGTGTTTTTCCCAAACATATCTAAGAATATACTTTCCAGTTATTTAAGTATACCTAGTTTTTTTTTTAAAAAACTCGATCGAATTTTAATTTTTGTGAAATCTCAGGGTTTTAATACAAATACACAAGTTTGTTTCTTACTTCATCCTTTTGTTTTTTGACAGAATATTTGACACACCACCTTGGATGTTTTCTATCGTGTGATCACTGTAGTAAGCAGTAAAGACAACCTAAGCAGTTACAGGGAGTGGGAATATTGTAACCACAATGAAACTCACATACACGGTAATATTGATTGAATGCAAAAAAAAAAAAAAAAAAAAAAAAAAAAAATCCACTCTAAATTTTCTGTAAATTAATGTGCAAGGAATAGTAAAGTGTAAGATGACTGATTGGGTTTCCAACTACGATTACCAAGAACAATACTCGTGATAAAGAAGGTAAAATGATTGGTGTAACAAATTAATTTGATAAAGGAAACACTGTTGACTGCGTGATTGTGATTGATATCAATCTGTGTCTTCAAGAGTTACTTTTTATAACTTTCTCTTGCAAAACCACAACAGCGCACTATTGTCGAGGTGGACTTTGTATCGGAGCGGTGACTCAGTGTATCAACTGATGTCACTGCAGTGCCTCTCACTGGGAGGTCCTAGGTTCGAGTCCTGAGCGGCAGGATTTTCGACACTGGCTTTTCAGCTAGGTCGAATTCATTCGCTGTCTGGAGGAGAATTCTAGCGGCCGACTACTCTGATCAGTAGTTTTTCGTGATTTTTCGAACCAACACCAGGTGAATGCCGGAGCAGTACCTTAACAAACGGACCACGCCCCGCGCGTAATCTTTCTTTCCTCTTCCTTGTCTCATCCCTCCCCTTACACTAAGATGCACTACACTACCACACATGCCGGGAGAGCGGTGGGGACTTAGAATTTTTGTGGAGATACCAGCTGAGAAAACTCCGTTAGCCGACGGTGGGTCAGGCCAGATCTCACCATATAGCGGGGAAGACCATCACCACCTCCCGAGCAAAAACACGCACTGCACTTACGGGACTAATGACCATAGTAGTAGACGCGCCCTGAATCACTAACAACCAATCCATCCATCCAATGAATACCGTAAAGAGATCGCAGTGTTTACCTCCAACGAACGGCTTCTGGTGCACTGCTCTCTCGGCCAGCTTCCTGAAGCGATTTCCGCGCGAGGCCGCTCGGGTGGGGTGGGGCGGAGACGGCGAGTAGGCGCTAAACAACCCGGGTGGGGGTAGTGACGCCTCTTATCAGGTTTAGCCC
This sequence comes from Teleogryllus oceanicus, assembly GCA_964035755.1. Classification (NCBI taxonomy): domain Eukaryota; kingdom Metazoa; phylum Arthropoda; class Insecta; order Orthoptera; family Gryllidae; genus Teleogryllus; species Teleogryllus oceanicus. The sequence continues at coordinate 11,661,937 of CAXIVR010000012.1, read as the reverse complement.
GTCAGAGGCCGACCGCGCCCCTCCCTCCTCCCCGCGCTGTCAAGCAGCCGCGAGACCCCCCACGCAGCGCACACGACAGCCGCCGCCGCCGCCGCCGCCGTACAGGCGCTCCGGATCCTCGGCGGCCCACTCGCCGAAGGAAGACGCGAGTATATATAGGCGCGGGATAGGGCGGCGTTTCTTCCCATCTTTTCACTACCCTGCGGACCGGGAGCGGTAGCTCAGTGCATCAACTGATGCCACTGCAGCGCCTCTGGCCGGGATGTCCTAGGTTACACTCCCCACGGCGGCAGGATTTTTGACACTAGCTTACCAGCTATGTCGAATTCAGTCGCTGTCTGGAGGAGAATTCTGAGGCTGGCTGCTCTGATCAGTTTCTCCGATCAACACTAGGCGAATGCCGGAGCCGTACCCTACCAACGGGCTACAGACCGCGCGCGATCTGTCCTTCCTCTTCCTTCTCCGATCCCTCCCATTCACACACACTCACATACACTAACATGCACTACACTACCACATATTCCGCGAGACCGGTCGGGAGCTTAGAGCTTGTCCGGCTGGGACGGTGCCCGCCAGTCGGGGAGTCCTGGTCAGGGAAACCCCACTAGCCGACGGTAGATCGGCACCGGATCACGCCATCCAGCAGGGAAAGATCACCGCCATCTCCGAGAAAACAGCACTACAATAACGGACTAATGACCAAAGCAGTTGACGCGCCCGGAAACACGAAAAACAAACCAAACCAAACCCTACCCTGCGGGCGTCAGGGATGACTGTTTCATGGAATGAAAGGCGTCAGTGATTTGCGGATTAACGGACGCTCAGATGTTCTCGTCACTTTAGTCAGTAGTCGGTCATACAGGGACTTGCGTGATAACGGAACTCCCAGAAGTTATCTTCACTTTGGTCAGTCAAATCATTACTACTTTTGTTGCGAAACCTAGTATCATATGAACTCATCGACCAAATATCATTTTTCACCATAAACGTGGTAATCGCCATAACCACGTAGTATTAAAAGAGGAATTTTAATGCGTGGCAAACAGCAGTGAAGTTTCAAAATAAATCATTTTCTAGAGTCCTGGTATCGTAAAAGTGAATAAATTCTCTTCCTAAACGTAGTAAGTTTCTTCCTTCAAAACGTGGTGTAGTCAGAATGTTTCATTTGAAGTTCTTGATACTGAAAATAGATTCATAGCAAAACATCTGTCTTCCGTCCGTCCGTCCGTCCGTCCGTCCGTCCGTCCGTCCGTCCGTCCGTCCGTCCGTCCGTCCGTCTGTCCGTTAGTGTTCAACGCAAGTGGCTAAACCGTAAACAGAATTTTCATGAAAATTGATCATCTCCGAACCATGTAGCTGGTGTCGTGGCCTGTTGATTTTGAAGTAGTTTCTTCAATTTTGGAGCTATTTTATAAAACCTCAAGAATATTTTCAAAACATTTTACAAAAGGACTCCAATTTCTTTCTTTAAATTATTTCCGCTGATAGAGCAAACGACGATAATAAATTGGAAAACTTCCCAGTTTTCCAGCGTTTTTGTACAATACCACAATAATGAAGGTAATTTTTCTTAATGAATTCTATTCATCAAAACATCGTTACAGAAGATCGTCTTCAATTTTTCTAAAAATGAGTGATTTTCTGCAAAACATCGGCAATTTTAAGTTTTAAATAATTGTTTTTTTTAATAATGTATCTATTTTTTCTTAAACTTTTTCCTCGTATATGGCAAAGAATAGGAAATAAAGCAGTGTTAGTCCCATTTGCAATTGCAAAAATATCTAATGTAAAAAATTGAGTTGTTATTGATACTTATCTAGTACGCACATTAAATAATGAATGTAGACAAGTAAGCTATCGGTCGTACATTAAATCTACATGGATTTTAATTTAAGCATTAAATTTAATGTACAGGTACGTTAATCATTAATTTTAATGTACTTTGTACATTAATGTACAAAGTACATTAAATTGTATGTACTGTCGTACATTAAACCTACATTAAATTTAGTGTAATTTTTGACAGCGTAGGTCTCATGCCCTCGCCCGCGGCGAGGCAGACGGTGCGTGGCCGAGGCGCGTTGCACGCGATGCGCGGAGATAATTCCAACTTGAGTTTCGTTCAGTTAATAAATGCTGGCGCTTTAGCACCGCGTCCTCGCGCGCTCGCCGGCAGATGAATGCGGCGGTGACGTCACGGCGCGGCCGTGTTGATTGACAGCACCCCGCCCCCACCCCCTACCCACCCCCTCCCCGCAACCGCTCCCCCTGCTCCACCACCGCTAGCACCCCCTGCACTCTGGCAATATCCTCTGTTTCAGGGGTGCCTAACCTTCCGCGATGTGGCAGTTATTTGTGGGTTTTATAGCATCACCTCTATCACAACAGAGGTCCTCACACTAACACTTTAACAGTAGTTTTAACTGATTCATTATTCGTTTATGTTTATTTTATTGTTACTGGTTTATTAGTAATGACCTAATTTTAAATGAACTAGCAATAGATTCAAGACGTACGTATATTTTAAAATTGTCACAGCGTTTTTATTCTTCTCTTCCATCTTGTTCAGCAACTAATGAATTTAAATTAGGCAAATCATGTAATACTTTTTCCCTCATTAAGACTCGATATTCAAAAGATCTCTTTGAACTTCATACTGCTGTTTAAGGGGGTTTAAACTAAAAAAATATATTTAAATTAATTGTAAAATGTAAGTATGTTGGACCTTTCCTGGGAAACCTTAGGAATTATATATCAATGTTAATTGTTATAGTTTACTCAATTGTGAAAATAATGAAATTGTACACACCCTTGAAAGACATTTGTAGGTCGAACAAGTAGAATAAATGATATATTAAAAAAGTTTCAACTCAGTTTTTGCTTCTTTCCTTGTTTCTTTTCCTGAAATAGTACAAGTTACAAAAACCATTCAATAAAGTCTTTACACTGTTAGAAGTATTTATTACAATTACAATGACCACTTCTGAAGCTTTCTTTCGACCCCCAAACCTATAAAGTATTTTGTAAAAAACTGAATGTTACAAGACAGATGCGTTGAATATGTTTTCAATAGAGAGAGATCCAATAGAAATTTTTTTTTAGATTTCAATAGAAAAATTTGCTGGTTTGTAGTTGAAAGTGAATGAAAAATATACACATAAAAAAGAAAGCGGTGTAGATTTTCTCTTGAAATACAAATGGGAAGATTAGCCGTAATAAATATGGTGTGAGCTCTTCATAAACAAATAAATAATTTCATTACAGAAGTAAAAGCTCCTCAACTGAAAAGATCAAGTAGCTACTACAAGGATTACAACTGGTCACTGCAAACTAAGCCAACTCCACTTAATAGAAAGAAATTCAACCCCCCCATATGTGACCACTGTAGTATTTCCATAAATATGGTACATATCATTAACCAATGACCCCTATACAATCAGTCCATACAAGAACATCTACAGAATTTGAGCTCAGAGTCAATTCTTACACCTATAGGTTGTCAAGATAAAGTTATTCGTTTTTAATTTAAAGTTATTCATTTAAATATATTTAGTAAAATTTAATTGAAGTAGTATACAGCAGTGTAATCTGTATTTGAAATACATACTATTTATACTGTTATCTAATAGTATTTCGTGTTTTCAATGTATATGTATGAATTGTATTTAATCTATTTTTTAAGTATACACAATATACTATCTATTTCCCAGAATATTAATACAGAAATGACTGTAAAATATGTGATTAATGATCGTTCAAAATTCAAGAAACATGGAGATCGATATACATCTGCGTAATGAACTATTGTGACGTAACGAATATTGGATTAAAAATAAATACATTTATTTTTGTTATTACTGTTCAGAAGCGTCGTGCCCCAACCGGTGCGACCTAAATCACTTCGCACGGCCATCTACGCCGCCCTAGCGTCGCCGAGCAAGGGGTGTAGTGTTTAGATAACGCCTCCGAAAACCCTCAGGACCACCGACCAGGCTCCACGCGGGCGGGCGCGGCGACCGCTCCGTGTTTGTTTACAGGAAGTGTGCGAGAGAGAGCGTTCTGGAAAATTCCATCAAAATTACCGACAAGACGCGTAATCTGATTGAGCAATATTATTTCGGCGTAGTAACTTTCGGCCAGTAACAACACGTCTTCCAAAATTTCTAGAAACTTCAGAACATTCATGGAAATTGGGAAAGAGGTTCGTGGCGCTGAGACGCGCTGAGGGCAGACAGAAGCGGGGAGGTCTTGGACAGAGAGGCGCGGGGACGCCTGTCGTGCGGACACAGAGGCGGGGACGCCTCAGTTGTACGGGTGTGGACGCGGAGGTCATCCGAGTTGTGTAGGCGCTAGGATAGCGCAAGAGCATGATTAGAGTGCGATTTGTGGTATTATCGCACCGCGTGTCATTAGATTGAGAAAAAAAAGAACTTTATCTAGTAATGTTATTTGTTTCTCTGCTCGTTTACCCCCGCGCCGGTATCAGTTACGCGATTACGAAAATTACGATCTGTCGTCACCGATCTGTCGTCACCGCTACCGCCGACGTCCCAGCTGATGTCGTGGTTAACTCACTCTCTTGAATGGGAGCAGGCTGCGAGAGGAATCCACCCTCCGCCCCTAAAGGGCGTGCCGTCCAGAAGAAAGGAGCCCAGCTGTGTTGCCTGTTTGGAGGCCGTTCACCCCAGCGCGTCCTCCTGCCGCAGCGGTGATTCTAATAATCTGTCGAGCTCGACAGACAAAACAACATTCATTACGCCCTTCAGGCTTACCTGACTGTTGTCAACATTCAGAAGGTGCAGGCCGCGCATTGGCCCCTTTTTTCTTTTTATTTGTTAGCGCATCTTTTTTTGCTTTATTTGTTTTAAGTAATTTGATCGTATTAGTTTTAAGATTGCATGAAAAAAACAAGGGTTTAAAAAAACTGAGCTCAGATAATAATGCTCAATTTACCATTTTTAATTTCTCATTAAATTTACATTTTTTTGTCTTTAAACTTTCTTTCAATTGACTCTCTGTCACGTAGCCACGTCCGTCCACAACCTAAATTTCAGGCTCTACCGTCACCTGAGCTAGCCGGCAATTACACACAGGTAGGTGGGGCGTCGCAAATGGCTTTCCCAAGTGGGGCCTCGAATTAGTATCTTGATACCCCAGTAAACGCCCTCAAATTTAATTTGTCTTAAAATAAATATTGTTACTTTTGAATTACTGTGTATTGCTGCACGACAAATTAAATTTGAATTTTTTTTATAATATTAAGCAAGAAATGGATGGAAGGACGTTGCATGAGGTTAATTATTTGTGGACTGTTAATGATATCAGTTGATTTGTATTCTGTTTGTGAGTGTTACTATTTTTTGTCTTGTGTTGTGGAAAATCAATAGCGCGTTTCAAGAAAACTGTGAAATCGCAAGTTATTCAAAATGCTGGACGAATCGGGTGTAGACGTGGGAGGTGATGACAGCTCAGGGGATTCAGTCTGCGCATGAAATCACCTTAAGTGATCTCATGCGAGTTCTAACGAAACAAGCAGAGAATTATGAAAATTTAAAAATCGAATTAAAGAACCAGATTTCGGAAGTATGGGGAAATGGACGAGAAAATTAATTTGCGATTTTCAGAACACGAGAAAAAGTGTCAGGAAAGATTTGATAGATTAGATAACTGTTTAGATAACCAATCCGCAAAACTTGTAAAATTGGAAGAGAAGTTCGACCATGAAATCGGATCACTGAAAAATCAACTCGAGGGTAGGTGCGAGAAATTGAGAACACTGTTGAGAAGCTAGGGTCAGAATTGGGGAATTCAAGGACCAAAACGAAAGAAAATTTAAAACCTACAGTCTGAAATTCACTCAGAAATTACGAGCATGCGACAATAAAATAGAGGCGTGTTGTGAGTCAGTAAATGGAAACATTGCCGGGTTAGGCTGAAATGAACGGCAAATTCACTGGTTGAAACAAAACTTCACTCTGAAGTTAGTCAAATTCACGAAAGGGTAGAGAAAATTGAAAAGATAGGTGATAGTAGTGAGGAAAGTTTCAGGAAAGGAAACTAAACTAAAGAAAGAAATAGATAAAAATGTGATTAATCTGGTAAAGGAAGAAGTACAAAAGAAATGGAAAATCATCCAATTACGAACGCGTCTGCTGGTTCTGGATTAAAATTCTCGTGGGCTCCTCCTCAGAATCTTTGCTTTTCTGGGAAATCGGACGAAAATCCGAAAGTTTTTGATCGTGCCGAAATTATATGATTTGACAAAGGGGTACCGCCTCACTTAAAACCAAGATTTATGCAGGAACTTTTACGGGGTAACGCCGCACACTGGCTCACTGCGTTAACACCTTTTCCGCAGACTTACGAGGAATTCTGAACTCGTTTTTCACGTTACTGGGGAGAGCGACGTTACGAGTTCGGAGAAAAATTCTCGAAGTAGATGGATTAAGAAACCAATCATATTTAGATTACGCCATGGAAAAAATTTCGGCTATTAAACTATGTGATCCGACGACAGATGATAAAAAGATTATCTGGCTCCTAACCGCACACTTTCCTACTTACGTGCAAAACCTTATTAACAGTGTACGATTTGACAATCTTGATCATTTTCAAGAATTGCTGGCGCAATTTGATAGAACGCGGTCAAACCCTTATGAAGAGAATTGGGACCGAAATCACAGGTTTTCGCCCGAGGAAGATAATCGGAACAGGCAATCGGGGCGCCGTGATGATCAGGGTCAGAGGAATGGGGAACAACTCGTCCGCCACCAAACTCAAATGACCGTAATAATAACACAACTAGTAGGAATGGACATCAGATTCCATAAGACTGAGTCCGTCAAACTAGAACCGTTTGGGCTTTCTGGGTATCTGGTTCCAAACGAATTATCTCAGAGATACCAATATTCAATACTGTGTCAGTCAATTGCCTTTTTGACCTAAACGACGACTTGAATGAACCTGTCAGAGAACGAGCGAGAAAATGTCCGGTTGTGGAGTTTCTTATTGAAAATCTTAGTGTTCAAGCTTGATAGAACTGCAGGAAATCAGTGAATTTCTAGGAAGTTCTACTCAAAACTATTAAGCGAGCGCATTCCAATACCAACTCTGCCCACTATTAAATGTTTTGTTATTGGAGTAGGAAAGAAAAAAAGTAAACCAATTACTATGCAGGCTTTGCTTTCTTTAAAAATCGGGGAAATTTTATTTGATGTGCCATGTTTGATCATAGAGGATCTGAATTATCGAGTAATACTTGGGGTTGATTTTTACGGGAAAATAATGGAGTAGTGGATTTTTCTAGGAATCTTGTGAGCTTCGGTGAGAATAGGAAATTGTAATCAAGGACGACGGTGATGAAAAATAGAAATCGGCATTTCATGCGCGTCCTGGAGTATGGGGATGACTGAGTGGGGTCATAAGCCGTGTGCCGCATAATGACTTTTCTGACCACGAACGGTCCCAGCTGCAAAGAATGCTTCTCAAATATGTAAATGTTTTTGATCGTCCTGTACGTCCTATTAAAGACTTTTGCTTTCGAATTGGTCACGATGATTCACCTTTTAAAATGAAAAATTATCCCATTCCACAGTCGATGAGGGGGAAGTAGATCAAACTGTTAAAACTATGCTTAGCGAGGGTATAATTGAAAGATCTGTAACAGCTTATTTGAACCCTGTGTAGTGGTAAAGAAAAAGAGGGGTAAGGATTTGTTTAGATGCTCGACGGATCAACGAGGTTACTTATCCCAGAAAACGAGGCACTCAGAACACTGATGAAATTTTATGGAAATTTAATAAAACAAAGATTTTTCTGGCTTTAGATTTTTCAAGCTCGTATTGGCAAATTTCAATTGACCCAGACGACAGAAAATTCACGGGATTTTTGTACAGCGGGTTGACGTACGTCTGGAAAAGAATGCCAGGAAGAGGGAAGCCTCGAAAGAACCCTACCACTTTCACGTAGGTGACAAAGTACTTGTCAGGACCCAGAGTTAGTGATCAGCCTGCTGGATTATTCCATAAATTTTTTCCCTATTTACCGGACCATTTGTTATTGAAACGATTCCATGCCCAAATGTATGCCTCTTAAAAGACTTGATGGCTCAGCAGGGAAGTACAATTTTTATAATTTAGACCATTTAAAGGTTAAACTATTCTGTAGATTTTATTTAAACCACTGATTGACAATCTCTGATATAATTCTTCGGTACCTTGGGCTCCGGCACAGTTTGCGGTCTTCGTGTCGCTGAGAAAATTGGAAGAATTTTGATTTAATTATTTTATTCTGATTAAATAGTAGTTAATAGTTCTTTGCTTTTATTTAAGTAAAGGGTTGGCAAATTTTTTTCTTGAATATTGAATGTTGTTTTGATTCATTTTTTCTTTAATTATTCACTAGTTATGAATCTAATATTCGGTAACGTTTTTTTTGTTTTTTCAACGAGATAAAACTCTTAATTTTTCAAATTAAAATTCTTCAAAACTCTGATTTTATCTCTATCCGAAGGAGGGCAAATGTGACGTAACCTGAATATTGGATTAAAAAAAAAATACATTTATTTTTGTTATTACTGTTCAGAAGCGTGCGTGCCCCAACCGGGTGCGACCTAAATCACTTCGCACGGCCATTCTACGCCGCTCCTTAGCGTCGCCGAGCAAGGGGTGTAGTGTTTAGATAACGCCTCCGAAAACCCCTCAGGACCACCGACCAGGCTCCACGCGGGCGGGCGCGGCGACCGCTCCGTGTTTGTTTACAGGAAGTGTGCGAGGAGAGCGTTCTGGAAAATTCCATCAAAATTACCGACAAGACGCGTAATCTGATTGAGCAATATTATTTTCGGCGTAGTAACTTTCGGCCAGTAACAACGTCTTCCAAAATTTCTGTAGAAACTTCTAGAACATTCATGGAAATTGGGGAAAGAGGTTCGTGGGCGCTGAGACGCGCTGAGGGCAGACAGAAGCGGGGAGGTCTTGACAGAGAGGCGCGGGACGCCTAAGTCGTGCGGACACAGAGGCGGGGACGCCATGTTGTACGGGTGTGGACGCGGAGGTCATCCGAGTGTGTAGGCGCTAGGATAGCGCGAAGTAGCATGATTAGAGTGCGATTTGGTATTATCGCACCGCGTGTCATTAGATTGAGAAAAAAAGAACTTTATCTAGTAATGTTATTTGTTTCTCTGCTCGTTTACGCCCGCGCCGTATCGCAAGTTACGCGATTACGAAATTACGATCTGTCGTCACCGATCTGTCGTCACCGCTACCGCCGACGTCCCAGCTGATGTCGTGGTTAACTCTACTTCTTGAATGGGAGCAGGCTGCGAGAGGGAATCCACCTCCGCCCCTAAAGGGCGTGCCGTCCAGAAGAAAGGAGCCCAGCTGTGTTGCCTGTTTGGAGGCTGTTCACCCCAGCGCGTCCTCCTGCCGCAGCGGTGATTCTAATAATCTGTCGAGCTCCGACAGACAAAACAACATTCATTACGCCCTTCAGGCTTACCTGACTGTTGTCAAATTCGAAGGTCAGGCCGCCATTGGCCCCTTTTTCTTTTATTTGTTAGCGCATCTCTTTTTTGCTTTATTTGTTTTAAGTAATTTGATCGTATTAGTTTTAAGATTGCATGAAAAAAACAAGGGTTTAAAAAAACTGAGCTCAGATAATAATGTCAATTTACCATTTTTAATTTCTCATTAAATTTACATTTTTGTCTTTAAACTTTCTTTCAATTGACCTCTGTCACGTAGCCACGTCCGTCCACAACCTAAATTTCAGGCTCTACCCGTCACCTGAGCTAGCCGGCAATTACAGCACAGGTAGGTGGGGGCGTCGCACTATATAAATGTTTAAATAATAAAATAGATCGTATAAAGATCATACAATTTTTAAAATGTGTCGGTTTCTACAAATTGATTTGAAGACCACTAGTCTCATCATCACTACTAGCTGTAATAAAAACATTAAGATCATGAAATGAACCTGTTTAAAACTATCCAAACAATAGTGCTGGTTGCTCAGGGCTAATGTGCGATATTTTTGAAACTGGTTCGATTGTATTTTGTATGAATTCTATTAACGACAATTCTAAGTAATGTTTCTGTACATACTTTTATTACACTTGGTTTTAATTTACATTGCCAGTTCATTACATATTAGTTTTCTGAAATTTTAAAATTTTTGTCATTAAATACCGATATTGATGCGAGAATAGCAAACTTTTTTCATTAGCGGAGCCTGAAATTAATTAGTATTTTTGTTCAAATGAATACACATGAATTATTATTTATATCGATTTATCAATTTATGAAAAGTATCAAAAACATGAAAAATTCAAATTTTGCTGTGAGCTTCGGAAACCTCTTTCTTGGTAACGGGGCATCATTTTACTTTGGTAATGCTAAGGTTAATATTCAGCATTAAGTGTGAAGACATTCTATACAAATTTCAATTATTTTATATCGCTATAAAATATGAATTCATAAAGTGTTTTGAAGTAATTTCATGAGAAAATGGTAACATTTATTGAAAGTGTCAGGAATATTAACTGCTTACCACAGCTTTGCTGGAAGCAAAGGTAACTCGTACAGCTAAGTACTACTTCAGAGGCTATTAAACTGGAATTAAAATATCAGTATGATCAGAAGTTAAAAATAAATAAAAATATAAAGGATATAACATAATATCAATTTTGATTTAAATATCTTTTATAGTGGAAGATTTTGCTAGCGATTCACCTCTGTGCAGTAATACCACGTACATTAAAATGCAAATAATAATTCTCAAAAGATTGAATCCATTTGAACCTAAAATTTAAGAGTACATGTTTATAAGTATTCATAATTGTGTTTTTGCGTCAATTCTCAGCAAGTCAAACGTGAATGATATAACTTGCAAATATGACATCATCAGTATGACATAACTTGCAAATATGACATATAACTTGCAAATATGACATCAGAGTCGAGTCATTTCTAACCATCTCAAAAATGTCAAAAATATATTCAAATATTTGCTTTTTAAGAAAGAAAAGTACTCGGCTGGGAAATAAATGATGCACAGAAAAATGAATAAAATAGTGCGTAAAGTAAGCAAATAAACATTGTTAAGGTAAATAAGAGGGTGACAAAATATCTCAACCGTGAATATTAGAAATGGTATAAAGTTTATAAGGATTTTGTGTGATCGATCTAATGCCACGCAGGATATTTCACTCTTTAGCCATCTCCCCTTACAGGACAATTTCATATCTATTGATTAGTCTCCCAACATGTGTAGTGCATGTGAGTGTAGGTATAAGAGGAACGAGAATGAGCAGAGTTCGTATACGGTCTACGGTCGGTTTGTTAGGATGTTGATCCGATGTATTGATCGGAAAAATCAGGGAAAACTCCGATCAGAGAAGCCAACCACTTGAAGTCCCGTAGCATGGTTGAATTCGATAATTCGATCCCGCTATGTAGAATATCCGTCGGGGCTCAAGGCACAGGATCTGCCCGTGCGAGTGGCTGCAGTGACAGCGACAATGCTGGGTCTGAGCTCGCTGAGCCGGTGCTTCAGCGATAAACGGTCGGTGGGCGGGGCTGGGTGGGGCTGGGCGGGTGGCGTGTCGAAGGCTTATCCGCAGGCAAAAGCTCCAATCTGGAAATGGCGCGCGGCAAGTAATGTCTTCCGGCACCGCCGCCGCCCGCTCGTCGCCATCGCCGCCCCACTCCGCCCAGCCGCCCCGCCTCTCCCCGCCCCGTCTGTCCCCGCCCCGTCTGTCCCCGCCCCGTCTCTCCCCGCCAGACTCTCCCCGCCCCGTCTCTCCCCGTCCCGTTGCACCACACATCCTTTTCTCCCTGCCCGTCTCTCCCCGCCCCGTCTCTTTCCGCCTCGTCTCGCCCCGCCCCGCCTCGCCCCGCCCTCCCTCCCCTCCCCGCCCTCCCCGTCCCACCGCTCCGCCCCGCCCCATCCTCGCCCCTCCCTGTCCGGCCCGGCGCCGTCCCGCCCCGCCCCACCCGATGGCCGCTTGGCTGCCGGGAGCGCCTGATCCCGCGCTCAGCCGTGGCCAGCCACTTGTGTGGGCGCCGGCGGCGGCCGATTCGCGAGCGACTGGCGATTCCACAGAGATGGGACTCAGCGCTCGTCCTTCGATTTCTGCCTTCGCTCAGCGCAGAGCTGCTCTTTCGAGCACGTATCAAATGCAACTGTACAAAATACCGGTTTTCCAACTATTAACAAAACAGATTGTCAATGATAATATGAAGTTAAATATGAAAAAAAATTAATTACATTGTTTAAAACAATATCTAGGAAATATGGTTTCTGGAAAGATATATTTCGTTGGTTTGGTATACATAAGGTACAGATTGTCTTTAGTGAAGGGATATAACATTGATGTAAGGTCAAAATTGCAAAACTCATTACTCATTGTATTTCTAAGAGTAATGTGTTTTATTGTATTTTATTTTATTGTAAACAATATAGACAGCTACGTATTCCAAGTGTAGTAGATGTTAACTTTAGTGGTTTCTACTACTATAATTCTCTACTACAATAAACGACATTGTGTCCAACGGAGCCTGTAAGGTTAACTACTACAATGTATTATTTATGTATGTGTTTTAAATAATAGTTGTAATAATACTACGGATCACACTGTTAACTGTAAAATGTGTTTTGATTGTAGCATCTAAAGATTCTGCAATACAATATCTCTCCGAAACGTTTTGTAACGAATACACTTACAAGGTGATTCTCAATAAAAAGTTATTGGTCCTTACATCAGTGCTATATACCTTAATATATTTCGTTGATAATGTACAGAAGGTATTCATATTTATTGTATTGTTTTTATATTATCTTAAAGAAAATTGTTTAAATGAAGTAATATTCTAGAAATTATCCAAATTTTACTTTTTTTTTTTAATTTAATTACTTATTAAAAAATATTACTACAATAACTCCGCTTCTTCTCTGTTCTTTTTATTAAAATTGATTTAAATTATTTCAAATATATTTCACGAATTAATGTAATTTTTTCTGTAGGAGGTATCTCAAAAAATATGAATTGCATACTTCCGCTTAGAGGCAATTCCAAGTACTGTAATTCTTTCGTGAGCTAAGGCTTCATCCTTTCAGCGGACGTTTCCTGCGTGAATCCATCGCCAATGTCCCCTTCTTCTCGTCCCTCTGAAACGAAGAGAAATTTCGGTAAGGTGTTTACTCTCTTCATAAACGGCGTAATCTAGCGATTTATCCCCGGCCGAACGAAATTAAAGAAATTTATGGGTTGTTTGTATTGCTTACTTTCTTGTGTTCGACGCCCATAAAAAAGGTCGTTGGGATGGGGGAGAGGGCGAAGAGAGCACGCCAGGCCCTGAAAGAGGAGCCCGGCTTCACTTCGACAGCGGATTCACCATGTGATCTCCTGTTTACATAGCTCTCCTTGAGGGATTCTTGTTTGGGTCGCTTATCGACGTTAAGTTGCACATCCTCGAATCTCAGGAACCAGATTTTTTTTCAGGATACAAGAAAAACTTTGTTATGTAACTTAATAGTTGAACGTTAGAGTTCTCAATATACACTTATTCGGCGATTCAGAGTAGTTTTTGAGCTATGTTTTAGCGTCGTTTCCAGCCCGTTTTATTTAAAATCTGGGAGCAAGAAACTCAAAATCGTGGAATTTAGAATCGTGGTTTTGCCGTCTTAACGACCATATATCGTTTTTTTTCTACTTAATCGGAAACTGAGATTAGTTGGTTGAGTTATTACTAAGGAGATATGAATTTTTCAGAGAATTTTTTACTTGTTCCCTGGAAAATTAGACGCGAGAATGCATTCACAATCACATTACTGATTTGTTTTATTTTTAGTTTATTTCGCTGGTTAGCCACTGGCTTTACGTGTGTGCTTTTCGTGAGTTAGCTACAGTGAGCTTTATTAAACATGTTGCAGGATGATAAAGTTGGGGTCTTGCGGATTTGAGATTTCAAGGGATGTGATGAAATTACTTAGCTGGTTGGTGATTAATGATGAATGCGGAAGAGCAGTAGATCTTGCGAGGACAAAAGGTATAAAGCTTTGAGTTTACGGTTGGCAGCTGTTTTGGTAGTTACTAAAATTCTGTGTTGAAACAAAAAATGACTTCTGAGAAATATGCATTTTTTCCAGTTCCACCACTACGCCAGTGAACTAAGTACTTGTTTCTTTGCACAACACTGGCAATTCGTTCCTCATAAACTTCTCTTATGGGATAGTATCTCCTTCATTGGCTTCAATCGGATTAGTCTCTTTGAGAATCTCTCGCTTCTCCTTGCAAGCTTCCATGTTGCAAGCCACTGACTAAAACAACTGCAACCGCAGTACTGCCTGTCATCACCAATTAACTATGTACTATATATCCCTTCACTTCCACCCCTTCGATCCTTTTCACATCCCTTCGTCTCGTGCACGTTTTCCCATCACTCTGTCTTCACGGCGTTGATGTGCTCTTTCCATCACTTCAGTTCCGCCATCTCCATCCATCATCGCCATGTGATTCCTAATACGTACTACATCTGCCTCCCTCGTCCTCCCCAACCGTCGTCCTGGAACCTTCCCCTCCGCCCCCCCCCCCCGCCTGGGGCCCGGCGCGCCGTCAGCTGGAGAAACGATTTCTCGCGGTAATTGCTTTTTTAATGGATCGCAACTCTTTGACGCCAACGGGCGTCCGCCGCGGCGGCCGTCGTTTTAGGGCCTCGCGTCGCATTAGCGCTCATCGATGATCGAATGCGAATTTTGCGGGAATGAAAACAGTCGGGCGGGGCCGGCGGGACTTTGCTTGAGCGTATTTGCGTGATGAACGGGATACGAAGCGATATTGTGGGATGAAAGCGGCCCGGAATGTTCGGCTGAAGTTCTGCTTTTTTTAACTCATTTGTGTGGATGATGTTCAAGTTGACGTTGTTTAATGTTTTTAAGTTTTTTTCTGCACCTTCATTGAGTTGATAAGCTTATATCCTTTCGGTACCTCCAGTGTTTTTAAATGGTCAATAAAAGGGTGCACCAGAATACGATAAGTGATGTCAATTCCAATGAATGGGAATTCATTGATGTACCTTGGTGAAAAGGAATTTGTTTTAGAACAAACAGAACCAGCTGCACTTAAAACTTCATTTAATGCGATTTTCAAATTCTTACATTAATGAAATTTGGGATGTTCTCAATTTACTGGATTTCTGAAGTATAAGAATCTGAGCGAAGAGAATCACAGTTTTATTTTTGATGTTTTCCTCAAACTTTAATCGAAAGCCGGCTACTTTTTTGATGTGTAAAGAGTATCACAACAATCTATTTCATCTGTCAACTTTAATTGAAACAAAAAACTGTATTTAAACTTTGTATTTTATTAAGAATATAACACATAACTAGACATATTTCATTTTTTCCGTTACCTTAGAAAAATAATAGTTCAGATATTTTCATTTACATTTTCCTTTACGTGCGCAAAAAAGTTTTATTTGTTACAGCGTTGAATCGGAATAAATTGCATGTTATTTTTCACTGAGCTGATATGTTTTATATCAAAATAAATGTCTTGTTAAAATATGTTAATGAAATTTCATGTGTTTTCATCATAATTTGGGAAGTAAATATTTATCTGCACATGAAGCCACCTGAACATATTGCTAGCATACAGCACACTCAATTCATCGAGCCTCACAAAAGGGACAAAATGATTTTAATACAAGTAAAACTATCATACAAGCGGTAATTCATTGAATAGTACCTAGACGAAATTGAAGTGAATTCGAAAGTGAAGTATTCCATCTACAAGTAGTATATTAGTAATATGTATAAACACATTACTTACACGATTCTTTATAAATTGGTCTGCAGAATGACATATTCAAATATTTATTTGCCAGCATTCTGTCACCATCATAACGATGTCAAATACAATGGAAAGTTTGATCCGTTAGTAACTATTACCATCGTCACGACTTTGTTACTGAGATACCATTTTAAATTATTAAATTGTTCGAATGTTTATTGTTCTACACCAGGAATGTAACCCGGGCCTCCCGCTTTACGACCAGTCTCTTTACTCTATGCGCTAGGAAGACCAGTTGTACTTTGAACTAGTTCTTGATTCGATATTACCCTTCCATTCGATATTTTGTTGCCACCAAACTGTTATAACTAAAGATGTAAACTATAAATAAAAATAAATATGTAAATAAATAATACATATGAAAATAAACACTAATAAATTGGTTCTTCCGTTTACGTAATGCGTTAAAAATAGCAAAATATATACAACTTTGCTTCTTCTGACCAACTGAAGATCGCGCTTGCCCAGGGATATAATGATTCGCAAAAGGCAGGAGTCCGTGGCGTGGCGTGGCGTGCCACAGCGTGGCAGGAATTTGCGCAGCGCGCCTCCCGAGGGCGGGTGGCACTGTGAAATCGCCACATTTTTGCCCCCCGTAATTGCTGCGACACATGTATAAAACATGGCCAGGTTTACTCGCGGTGCAGCCGAGCCAACTCCGATCCCCACGCCCCCGCCCCGCCGCCCCCGCCACTTCTGCCTTCCCCGCCCCCCGCCGCCCCCTGCCGCTTCCGCTGCCGAACCGCCGCCGCCCCCGCCGCCCCCACCGCCCCCGCCGCCCCCACCGCCCCCGCCGCCCCGCCGCCCCGCCGCCCCGCCGCCCCGCCGCCACCGCCGCCACCGCCGCCCCGCCGCCCCGCCGCCCCGCCGCCCCGCCGCCCCGCCGCCCCGCCGCCCCGCCGCCCCGCCGCCCCGCCGCCCCGCCGCCCCGCCGCCCGGCCGCCCCGCCGCCCCGCGGCCCCGCCGCCCCGCCGCCCCGCCGCCCCGCCACCGCCGCCCGCCGCCACCGCCGCTGACCACGCCGCGCCCCCCCCTGCCGTCGCCACCCCCGCCTCCTCAACCCTCCGCCGTGGCCCCCCGTCGGCCGCCCCCGCCCCCCCCGCTGGCCGGTGCGGTGGCGCGCTCCGCCCCTTTCTGTGCGAGCCACCGCCGCCGCGTGTCCAATCAGGGACGTCATTAAAGTTGTAGGGCGTTTATTAGCATAAATGGTTGTGGGCCGCGTTGCGGCTGCTGCGGGTCCTCCGTTGCGCCCTGACTCGCCCGCGCGGCCGGTTCTCTTCCTCCTCCTGTTTTCTGTTCTCAGAAAATGATTCTCGTGAACCTTGGACGGATAGAAATTTTCTCTAAAAATTGTGGGAGCATTATGAAATAGTTCGTGAATAAGGAATTGTGTTAATTCTAGCAAACAAACATTCAAACAATAATCGAAAATGTTCCTGAAGTATAATATGGTTTGCGTCTTTTCAGTGTAAAAATACATTGATCGTATTCGGATAAAGGGTGGACTTTTGTTGCCAACAGAGCAAATATAAACATAGTGGAAAGTACATCACAAATCTGAAATTAAAATATGTAGTATTTAATATTTACAAAATATATTCTTCTTTACAATGTGGAGATGAAATTTGATATTAGTGATTAAATTTGTTACTGAATATTTCTTCAAACTCATGTGTATGACTGAACTCCTTTTTTACAGCACTATCGATAGAGTACAATAGAAAACAATAAAATAGTAGTATGGGAGGGACAGTGAACATCATTGAAGCAAAGGTGATGCTTGCTCATCCCAGACCACAGTAGATTTCATCGTTTGAAAATGTAGAATGTATTGCTTTGCAACCTACAGGAATTTCTAGTGCCAAATGACGTTCCACAGATCTTGAATATATGTTTCGTAGTGTCTCTGGGTCAAACTCTAAAGCGTGACCTGAAATATTCAGAATTTCAACATTCAGGTGTGTAAAATACATCATGATTTCGGTTAGCACAGTATGCCTTCAGTGACACTGATAGCGTGGTTTACAAAGTCTTGATTGTATTACATCGATCGTGTCATACGAAAACTGATGTGTTGCGGGTTGACCGCAAAGGTTGTGCAACGTTCCTGGGAATAAGTGTATAATGGCAGTGGTTGCGCATGGAGGAGAGTATACCAAGCCGTTTCCGTTGCCTCCTGTGCGTGAAAGAAGCAGCCGAAGCGGTGGGCGCGTGCTGCGTCGTTGGCCGCGATGGCCTCATCTCCGCCGAGAGCTTTCCCGCCAGCGAGTGCGGCGCCTTTACGATGCCCGCCACGACGCCCTCGGCGCAGGAAAGGGCGCGAGGCACGGTGTGCGGTGTGCGGTGTGCGGCGTGACGCGGGGTCTGGGGCGTGGCGGGGGGCGTGGCGGGGCGCGTGGCGGGGCGCGTGGCGGGGCGCGTGGCGGGGCGCGTGGCGGGGCGCGTGGCGGGGGCGCGTGGCGGGGCGCGTGGCGGGCGCGTGGCGGGCGCGTGGCGGGCGCGTGGCGGGCGCGTGGCGGGCGCGTGGCGGGCGCGTGGGCGCGTGCGTTTTTATATTTATTTTATTATATTTGATGTATGTAATATTGACTATTATATTATATTTCATTATATTTATTCGCTTATTTTCGAAGAGAATGACGTTCTAGGTGTAGCAAAATTTCAAATAGTTGTCATTTCGAAATATAATCCGACATAATTGCTCTTAAAATACTTTTTCCTAATTTTTAAAATTCATTTTCATATAATATATTTCTAGGTAGTTATTTTTTGCAATCCTACCATGTTTTTATGTAAACACATACAGTACATTAAGTGTAAGCATGTATTGTTGCATTAAAATCTTCCAAATCTCTAAAATGCAGGTTCTTTCAAACATTTTTTCAGTAGAATTTAAAAGAATTGATTTCAAGAAAATTATTATTTGGATTAATTTTTTTGAAACTAATCTCAAATTTGAATATTCGTAGCTTTTACGGAAGTCGTCGCTTTTCAGGAATACTGTTGTAACAAAACAGTAACAAAAGAAGACAGACAGACACATTGTGTCATAGATTTTCTTTATTTTAAAGGAAAATCTACCAACCACAAAGAGAAAGGCAATCACTATCAAAATATAATGAAATGCGAAAATGTATAGGTGCCTATAGTGTCTAAGTGCCTATAGGCACACTACAGGCACTTGAAGTGCGGACTTGAAGGCTATTGAGGCTCAGTAGGCGAAAGCGCGTGGAGTTTTGTGCAAAGTCCTTGGCTGAGCGGGGTCGCGGGCGGCGGAGGGTGGAAGGTGGAAGGTGGAAGGTGGAATTGTTCATAAAACGCGAGGCCTAATACGCGGACGCCCCCATTTCCGCGCGCGGCTGTCGCTCGCCCCCTCTGCTCGAGAGGAACCACAACTTCGCTATTAACGCGCGACTCTTCCACGTGAAATGGAGATGGCCCTCGCGCTCGCAACTTTCCGCTTATTGTCCAGAGTTTTTGTGGGTAGTTTTCTGTTCTGCTGGCCGCGCGCTGCTAGACTAACGTCGTTAAATTTCTAAATGGCAGAGGTGAGAGACCGGAATTTAAAAAGTGGTTACATTTTCCTTTGAAATGTTTCTTAAAGAGGGTTGTTTGCCGTAAAATAATATTTTTGGTCTACTCGTATAGTAAGAACTCTGTAAGTTGCTATTCAGAAAAAATATATAGAGAGAGATGTTTCAAAATGCTTGTCTGATCTTCCGTTTTATGCGATCAATGTTGGCTCCATTCTTAAGTTCTGAAATTTTATTCTCATTTGAAGGACAACCTAATAAAACAGCACTAGAGACTGTTAATCTGCTTGCCAAATTTCAATGTGACGTTTGAATATTTCCATACAAATCAGCTTGAAGTGCAATGTGACAAAATGTCCGGTCTTTAAACTTAGCCTCCAAATATTCCAAATGCAGAAGGGGGTTCACGTCACTATTCACTTTCAAACCGAAATGAATGCAAAGATCAGAGGCCATTGGAGCCCTTAAGTCCTCGTTATGGTGGTTATGTGTTATGGTTATTGCTGCGTATCTGGAGCACGGCAGGCGTTAATTGCCGCGTGATAGCTCCGCCCGGCGCGAAGGGCGGGGAGGGCGTAGGGCAGGGAGGGACGCGGCGGGCGGGGGGCGGGGCGGGGGGGGTTGGGGGGGGGGGGGGGGGGGGGGGGGGCGGGGGGGCGGGGCGTGGCGGGGCGTGGCGGGGCGTGGCGGGGCGTGGCGGGGCGTGGCGGGGCGTGGCGGGGCGTGGCGGGGCGTGGCGGGAATGGGGCAGGGCGGAGCTGGAGCGGGAAGAGGGGTGGTGGGGAGGGGAGGGGAGGGGCGGGGTGATGCGGGGCGAACGTCGCTTCGCGGCAAAGGGAGTGTGTTCGGTTCGTCTCGACGCAGTGCGATGACTAAAATGCTCATCGCGGGGCGAGGGGCGAGAGTTTAAGGCCACTTCCAGAGGCGCCTCGATTTTAGACAAATCGCAAGGGAACGCTCCTCACTCAAAAGTAGGGATAGTATTTTCAACAAGCATCAATAACTACCGTAATATTAGAAACAAAACTTTTAACTTATAAAAACATGCAAAAGGAAACAATTTACAATGCCCTTGATATGTTAATCTGCAATATTCTTAGCTTTAAACGTAAGATTCTTGTGTGGCCCAATATATATTGAGCATTAACATGAGAAAATGTCGTTGATAATGTTGTGTCGTTGATAATGTTGTTGTTTTATATTATTATTATTATTATTATTATTATTATTATTATTATTATTATTATTATTATTATTATTATTATTAACATTATTATTATTATTATTATTATTATTATTATTATTAAATTATTATTATTATTATTATTATTAAAATTATTATTATTATTATGTTTTAATTTTAACTTATTTCTAAATTGTTTAAATATAAATCGATACTGTGCTTAATGTGTTTACAAGTACATGTATCACGTTTGTCTAATCTAGACACACGATAAAAGGTTTTCTACGCGACTAATCGCACAAAGGGCACGCAATTGGGGGCCCTTTCCCCTACCGTTTCCCGGTCTCCCGCAGGCGCGGCGCCGTGGCCCTCCGCAGCGCCCCTGGTGGCGCGTGCGCCGATCGCCAATTGGCGCGTGAGTCACGCCGCGCGCCCGCCGCAAGCGCGCGCGGGGGAGGGGCGGGGCGCGCACCAGATGCCGCTTCCGCGTGGGAGAGCGAGCGCTGGGGGGCCGCACCCCCCCGCCCCTCTGCCCGCCGCGACGCGTGCCGTTTCAATTTTACTCCGGGGACTCGCGGATTTATAGCCGCGGAGGGGGAGGGCGCGCATAGGGCCCGCAAGGGCTGCCTGCGGCCTGCGATGACTATTTTTGACACCAGTGACTGAAATCTACCCCTGCATCGAACGTGACCTGCGATGACTATTTCTGACACCAGTGACGGTTGACTGAAATCTTCCCCTGCATCGAATGTGACTTGCGATGACTATTTCTGACACCAGTGACGGTTGACTGAAATCTACCCCTATATCGTATAAGGCTTGCGATGACTATTTTTGTAACCCGGATTGACTGATTTACATTGTAAGCGACCTGTGATGTTTTTGACCCAGCGACGATTGACTGAAGTGTACCCCATCGAATTCGACCTGCGATGACTATTTTTGACACCAGCGACGATTAACTGAAATTTAACCATACATCATGCAAGGCCTGCGATGACTATTTTCGTAACCCGCTGCTATTGACTGAAATCGACCCCTACATTGTAAGCGACCTGTGATGAATATTTTGACACCAGCGACGATTGACTAAAATCTACCCCTACATTGTGAGCGACCTGTGATGAATATTTTTGACACCCACGACGATTAAAAATGCCTCTGTATCAAATGCGGCATGCAATCATCTATTTTGACACCCGCGACGATTGATTGAAATCTGCGCCTACATCTAATCGTTGTTTCGAAGTCTTGAGAAGTGCCTGGCGACAAGATGTGACATGTTTGTCTCATGAGATGTAAACAAGTAGAAAATAACATCATCACTTTCTTCTGATTTCAACTAAACAAATTCATGATCATAAGCCTGAAAAGAAAACAATATGCAAACTGGATTTTGTGAAAAACTCTCTTGATATTTTATGCTGCTAAACAATGATGAAGAGATCTGTAGCTTCAAAAGTTAAATATTACCAAATTTAAGTGAATAAAAATAATGAAAAATTCGAATAGAACATCATTAAATTTCTGTTGTGACTCTAGAGTAACCAATATAACACACACACGAAACTATACACAGCGCCTCGTAAAGTTCTTATATTCGTGCACCGCTTACCCAGAGTTAATACCTGGCAAAGCCTGCTACTACGTGCGTTGCACGGACTTGATGAAATCAATACGTTGGAGACTATCGCCAATTGGTTTATTTGTTCTGGTGCTATACAGAAGTTAAATTGTCAACAAACTTTTGAATTAACATGTGAAATGATAATTTTAATCTAAAATCCAATCAATATTATATTACATGTTTAATATGTTATTACACTGTTAATGAATTAGGAAGTTGTGAAGATCTAACATCGAATTTAAGTATAAACTCAAGGGATTATGTCGGCCATTATCAGTTTGGAAGTTTGTTGGTCTTATGAGTATTTCACACGAAACTTAACACTTTGAACTTCTATTAGTCTATTTCAAGTACCCTTGACGTCATTGCAGTCTGAAAGTTAGTGTCCTTTGAAGGAGGAAATAGCCTGTCAAATGAAAATTTACCATCTTACTTGAAATTCATCGAGTGAATAAGCATGTGGAAATTGGTGGTTACGGGCTTCTGATGCAGGTCCTGTCTCCATCTTCTCAATTTGCTGCGTGCATTTCCTCTCTTACGTACAGCTCTGCTTCCTACATCAGGATTTACCTCAGAGAAGCTTTACCTGTTGAAGTTAGACATGCGAGTTGTTCCGAAAGTTAGTACATGGTAAACGGAGTGTTAATTCAGATTTTAGAAGAAAACATGAGGCATAATTTTAGCGAAGTTGAAAAAGGGTTTTCCTATTGTTATTTTTTCATATTTTAAAACTGAATTTAACTGCAAAAATTACTGTGTAAAGAAAAATTTAAAACTTCATCCCAAAAATATGTTATTTTATGCTGAAAAAGGCTTTATGATTGTATTATTTTTCTCCATTTTGTTGTTATACTATCCTCCTCTGGTATGAGAAATGCGTTGTTGCATGAATAACCTAACTGACATCAGCAAATCAAATATAGAGCCGAATGAAAGTATGTTTTCAGAGTTAAAAATTAAAAATCCATGTATTAGCTCTATTACAAATTGTGGGAAGTTTATTAATGTTTATTATATTGTGACTCGCAATTCAATACTTCCCTGTTCAAATATCGAATTGAAGCCTACGTAATCATATCGAATTGAACGCTAACGCGATGCAATTTCAAAAATAATGGAAATAATGCAGACTGGTGATCATTACATAATTTTTGTTTTCAGAAATCAGTTCGATTTTGTCATTTACTCACATCAGCGTGGGTATGAAAATGCCACGTAATGCGACGTTTCGTTTAGTCGGCTGCGCTGTGAAATCACTTGTTTGTGCTCGTTGCCGCTTATCTTTACGCGTGCGGGCACTCGCCGCGGGTGCAAGCGCCGTTTCACCTTGAAGCCCGCAATGTTTGAGCTTCGCACGTGGTCGTGCTGGCTGACCGCGCTTTGCAATCGTTGGTGTCATGGGTGTCGCAGGCCGAGCCGCGGATTTGTGTCCGCTGACAGCTTACTGTCCTGGCCTCGCTTTCCCCTGTCGTGTCGCTGTGCGCAGTAAACTATTTAGCGCTTCACTTTTCCAAAAACTGTACTTTGACATTTAACAACAATGTTTTGCTAATTTTTTGAAAATAACACTCAATTGTATCACTTGATACAGTATATTACAATTTTTTTATAAATGGAAATCTAAACTTAAGACATTATTTCCTCCAATGTCTAGACACTTTATGAAACATATTGATCTTATCCTTTCTTTCAAATTCGTTATTCTTTAAAATTAATTAAAATGCTGTAATTTTCTCAAAAAATGTAGTTTTTACAATATTATTTATTTCATATTAACAATTAAAGAACGATGTGTGACATTAAAAGCGATAATTTTGTGAAAAGTAAGATTTTTTGGAACTAACAATATTTTGGTACTACTCCTCAATAACCTGTGGAGTATAATAACAACTAGAAGCAACGGTTTTATAAGAAAAATATTCCAGATATTCGTTGGAACAATATTGTAAGTACGAAAAATTGCTGACGCTAGGCAGATTCTGTTGTGAACTTTTGGCCCAAAACATGAAAACGGTATACAAAAGAGAATATATGGCTACAATCCCTAGAGCTGTGGTATTGGGCGCATGTTTCGGTATTGAGGTAACTTTAATTTTTTTAAAATAGAATTATGCATATTTTTTGGTCTATAACGACGAGCGTGAAGCTAAAAATTCAATGATATACATATTGCTATATATTAGATAAGCATTTTGAGTAATTTTGATTTTGGCGACTCGTATTTAACGGATTGTAACGATCCAAGCACGTGCTAGCAGGGAGTGCACAGGCAAACTTGGTTGGTGGACCGTTACATTTAAAAAGTACGTTAAAATCGAGGCGCAAACAATCAAAATTACTCAAAAAGTGCTTATCTAACTTGAGACAAAATTTATATGATTGGATTTACTTTTTAACGCTCGTCATGACAGACTAAAAATATGATTAGTTCCATGTGAAAAAACTCAAGGATACCTCATTATATCTTAAAATATATGTGATAAAATCGAAAAGAATACATGCATCAATTTGCGCTATTCCCTCATGCACCTTCGTGAAAACCGGATTGGAACAACTTCAAACGTTCCAAAATTACAGGAGGTGGCAAAGTTACGTGACAGCCTGTATATTAACGATGTGTGGGGTAGCCCACGCAGTTTCATTCTAACCTAGTTGATTGATTGATTGTTAGTGATTTCGGGCGCGTCAACTACTGAGGTCATTAGTCCCATACGTGTAATGCATGATTTTTAATTGGGAGGTGGCGATGATCTTCCCCCACTGAATGGCGAGATCCGGCGCCGAACTACCGTCGACTAACGGGGTTTCCCCCTGTCCAGGACTCTCCCACCAGCGGGGCACTCGCCCCAGACGTGACAACCTCTAAGCTCCTGACTGGTCTCCCGGAATATGAGGTAGTGAAGTGCATGTTAGTGTAAATGTGTATGTATAAGGGAGAGGATATGACGAGGAAGAGGGAGGAAAGATCGCGCGCGGTCTGTGGCCCGTTTGTCTGGGAACTGCTCCGGCATTCGCCGGGTATTGATCGGAGAAACTACGGAAGCCTACCAATCAGAGCAGCCGGCCGCTAGAATTCTCCTCCAGACGCGACTGAATTCGACAAGCTGCAATGCTAGAGTCGAAAATTCTGCCGCCGTCAGAATTCAAACGAAGGACCTCCCGGTCAGGCGTTGCAGTGACGTCATTTGATGCACTGAACCACCACTCCCGGTACGAACCTACGTGAGGTGGATTTTGATATTTGAGTGTTTTTTGAAGTAACCCGTAGCTGACAGCGATGCGAGAGTTTGGCTTCTTCAGCGCGGAGGGGCGAGTGCACGGCCCATCCAGTGCTGTGCGAGGGCGGGCGGGCGGGCGGGCGGGCGGGCGTTCGGAGGCAGCTGCGGTCGCTAACTGATCGCCATAAATCTGCGGGGGCGGCGCGGCGCGGCGCCGCCCGCCCCGACGAGCGATAAGATTATCTGCGGTGCGGTGTGGTGGCAGCACTGGGGCTGCGCGGCGCTCCGCTGCTCTCTCCGATCTCTCTCTGCCGCGCGGCTCGCGGACCGGAGGCTGCGTTTTCGCTCCTGATGAGGCCAAATGGTTTCTCGTTTGCAGTTTTCGAAAAATCTGGGTTTTCAACGAATGTGAGAGCGGCACCATGCTCTTAGACGTCCTTCGCACAATAACAAAATTTCATGAAAAATCGATGGGGTAATTTTTTTTTCAAATTTAGAAAAAGTTCCGGAGCCTTCATGTAAAGTACCCTCCAAAATTATAATTTCGGTTCAAATTCAAGGCGCTGCAGCATCAGACAGATAATTTTGGGAATATCAATTTTGGAGAAAATGACTAAACGGTTTAGTCGTTATCGTTGTTCGCAGACGAACAGACTGACAGATGTTTTGCCGTCTTTCGATTTTTCGGTATCAAGGACCCACATAACGTCGATTTCAGAGGATATTTATTCTAAATTTAGCGAATGGATTTATTCACTTTTTCGTTGCCAGCACCCTGTAATAAGAGTTTTCTGTCGAAAATTCGCTGTTTTTTTTGTGTCGCCATGGCATCTTTACCTCTGACCTATCGGAATAGTTAAGCCTGCCGGACACAACAGGCAAACGCATTGCCCTTTCCTTGTCTTAAACTGTAATAATTTTGCTGAGTCGGCAAAACTATGGACTAGACATGGATTTATCTTGTTGCAGTCAATGAGAAGCATTAATTTTTCTTTAGCCGTAGCGAGAAAGTAAAAGCCAATCTTCGGACGTAGAATATTTGCTATTTCGGCTCGCGAACTACAATCTCATCATGCAAAATATCCTTCTATTACATTGTAAATTTATTGTATTTTGTCTTTAAAATGCATTGAACAAATGGCAATAGATAGGCGTTCATTCATTTTATGAGTTAATGAAAATTTAGTGTTTGTAATATATATAGTCGGTAAAATCAACCCATAGCACATTGGCTTTCATTTAAAGCAAGATCTCGAAATTTGTTTTTATAGAAAGTTTCTTTGTAAGCGCAAACCATTAAGTTTTAAATACCATGATTCGAAACTATAATCACACTCAACTTCCTGCATCCTTAACCCGAAATAATTTTCATTAGTGGGCACCTTGTCCTTGTTCGCCCTTTTTGTCACCTCAGTGTCGCCCAGTTCTGCATTGCCACCCTACCCGCTGCCCAGCCCATCCCCCGCATCATACATCACTACATCTTCCATGAAGGCATCCGCTGCCGTGCATTTACTGGCTGTTGAATCATTTCCGGTCCCCGTGGACGGGGAAGTTAGGTGTCACACACGCCTCTCGGTCTTTTTCAGAAATTCATCATTTCTGTTCGAATCCGTCGAAAACACACACAACGTATTCTCGAAAAAAAGGGTTTTGGGAAGTTTCAGTCCCCTGCACTGGCAATCAATAGCTCATTTTATTCCATTTATTAATACTAATGGATAGATATTAGTTTTACTAGAAACTTTGCTAAAATGTTCTAAATAAATTCTAGAAAGTATTTTGTTGAGTACCAAATTACCAACAGCGGTAAAACGCTGTAATTTTCTATTGCCTTCCAGCATAAAAGAATCTTCATGACTTGTTTCATTAGATTGATGATATTAAACCGAATTTTGTAAACAGCAAGATTTTTAAATCGATCTATTGTCGCTCTACGGGCGATTAAATCTTTTCTATCTATACACTTTCATGTCAATGTGTTCGCCCGAGGAGGGACGAGGCAGGTAGCCGGCTTTATTTACAATTTCTTTTGTATTATGAGCTTGTCTTGCAGCCATCAGAGGTGCCAAACTGAAAGAGTATTTATGAATTTGCGCAATAGCAGGTTAAAAAAATCTAGCTCTAATTACCCAAATTTCTACGTTAATAAAAAGGCATATATCGTCATCTTAGCAATCTGTCTTGTCCTGTCTTAGCATTCCTTTGTGCCTTTTCATTGTTATTGTATTATTATTATTATTATTATTATTATTATTATTATTATTATTATTATTATTATTATTATTATTATTATGCATCAATTTTCATTATTATTTTCACTTGTCGATTTCATTATCATTAATTTATTATTTAATGTGCCTCTGGGATGGCTCATGGGTAGCGTACTAGCTTCACGAGCTGTGGTCGAGTGTTCAATTCCCGGTTGAGGCAACAATGGAGTTGTAGCTTTCCTTTAAAATCATCCCAGTTTCTGAAGCTGAAGAAAATACGTCATGTTCGCCTCATGTCGCTCTTACCCCCAAACATGGGAATTTAACAAGGCCCAGGCATGGGGGACACTGGTAGCTGTGCGGCGATGTCGGACTACGGACCCAATAACGCTAGATACGTACATACATTATTTGATGTCGGATAAAAGTGTAGTTTCGAAAGCTACTTCTTCGTATGTGTGTGAAGGATTTTAGTAAACCCTATTATACTTGGCTACATTGTTCGGGGTGTTTGCGCCGCCTTCATCCTCCTTCCGTTCGCCATCATCCGACGCTGCAATTTGCTCCACCGCAGAGGTTTCTCGCTGATAGAGCTGCGTGGCGTAATTGTTTCACGCTATTAGGGAAACTGATCTGCTGCAAGATGTGATCACTTACCTGTCTTTCGTAGGCTTCGTTCTAAATACGGGTTTTCATGTTTTACAAAATGTCACAAACCTCTTTCCATTTGCATTGTTTTGTAAATTATTTCCATCATTGCTGTGTTATTAAAAAACACAATTTTTTTGCCAAGCGTTTTGTTTTTTGCGAATTTCTGCCAAGAATTTGAGAGAAGCCATTAAAAAAGTGAAGTTAAAATAAAGACACTAATTTTGTGTAATTTTCAAAACTGCTTCTTTCCTTGCTAAATTCATGTCTACCTCTATAAGTATGACCAAAGTACTTTTAATGTCAAGGTCATAGAATTTTCATAGGTAATGCCAAGAGTGTGTTACAAATTGTCGATAAACGGACTAGAGAAGCGAGGAAGTGACTTGTCTGAGAATTTTCAAAGGTATTTAATATGACAATTCCAGAATGTAATTACGCCAATAGAGTTCCAAAATGCGACAAATATTGAAAATAACTGAAAACATGTTGAAATCAAAGACATAATGTTATAGTACATAAGCTGTTTATTGCACGTCAACACAGATATCGATACATTACGCCTTCAAAGATAGATGAGTCGCGGCTTATTATTGGCCAGTACGATGGAGTAGTTAGAAAAAATCTGATAGAAAAAGCGATAAATTTTGTGAGATACACCGCCCTGATTGGGGCATTTTATATGTATAGTTCAACACTATTGGTTTATTTTTCAAGTGTGAAATATTCTTCTTAAATTTTCCCTTCTTCCAGAATGTTTCTACCCTTTCTTTTCATGGAAGTCTCAATTCGTCTATCGAGTTTAATGTATTGTTAGGATAATTATTTTTAAAGCAAAATCCAGCTTTTGTTTATTAGCCCTTTGTTGTGAGCGTCCTTACATGTCATCATAACATTGTACACATTGCCTCCACGGACATTTTCAGTGTTTTGTGCTGCAATGGGCGACGCTTCCCCCAACGGGAGGTCCTCGCACTGCGCCCCGTGTCTCGCTCGTCACGACCCACTCACGCGCGACAAGCAAGATTCGGATCTTATGCCCCCGTCGCCCCCCCCCCCCGCCCCCGCCCCCCGCCGCCGCCACCACCGCGACGGCGTCTAACGAGCGCGCTGCGCGGCGTCGCGGCCCGCCCCCCCCCCGCCCCCTGCCCGCCGGCGCTCGCGCCGTGCGCCGTCGCCGCCTCGTTTGTTCCTTCCGGCGCCGCGGCGCAGCCCTCTAACGACGCCAAAGCGCCGCCGCCACCGCCGCCGCCGCCGCCGCCGCCGCTACGGCTGCCGCTGCTACGCTCGCGGCGACAGCAGCGAGGACACAGGTGGGGCGCATGCCGTCTGCTTCCCGCGGCCAACGTTTTCTACTTCCATAAGTGGGCGTGGTCCACCTGCTTCCCCTATTTGCCTGCTCAGTCTAAGGATTAATATGTACTTTTATCGTGATCTTCTTAGTACTATATTCACCACTTATAACTGAACAACTTTGGTATGTTTTCAAGAAACATTTGCTTGTCCTCTTTCAGCAGTGACAACCTGAAAAACAGCACTTCAAAGTTTATGCAAACAAAATGTTAAATCTTATATTTTTAGTAGAAGATTTCAATACTTTTTTATAGACAGTCAAATCTTTTGTTTTTAAAACACAACAATCATTGTTACCTTCCACCTAGTTTTTCATACGAACATTGCCGTGGCAACGTTTCGGAGATCAAATGCCCCTCTATCATCAGTCATCGCTTATTTTAAACTTATTTGTTAATATTTTAAAGTAGAAACAATTTGGATTTGTTCTTTCGAGAATTTAATTATAATTTCAACTTTATAGGTAATTTAGTTCTAAAACATGTTACCAAGAACGAATGTGATTGTTTTAATGTTTCGCTCATCCAAATTCCTAAAATGTATGTATTCATGTGTAATCTGAAAATTGAATTTGAATTTGTCATATTGTTAAACAGAGTAAATTTTGTCTTAATGTAATTTTGCTTTTATCAACATTTAAATTGTAATTTCCAGTTTCTTAGCGGACAAATTGTTAGAGGCTAAAAGTAGCCCATAGCCACAATAAGAAACTTCAAATTATACAAAATAAGTGCCTGAGAAAAAGTACTAAAGCTACATGGTTTATAAGCAATGAACAATTACATAGATAAATATAATCAATTCAGGGACTATATTATCAAAATTTTTAAAAAATCTTTTATGATAGACTATTAGAATCCCTAGCTACAGCAACTTACCATCTTGGTAAGAATTAGGGACAACCACAGAGAATCCACTCACGCCATCATAAGTATATTTTCAAACCTCCTTAAGTCTTAGAAATTATATTTCTCTCTCTCTTTCTCTTTCTCTCTCTTTCTCTCTCTCTTTCTCTATCTTTCTTTCTTTCTCTCTATCTCTCTCTCTTTCTCTCTCTCTCTCTATCTCTCTCTCTTTCTCTCTCTATCTCTCTTTCTCTCTCTCTCTCTTTCTCTCTCTCTCTCTTTCTCTCTCTCTCTCTCTCTCTCTCTCTCTCTCTCTCTCTCTCTCTCTCCCTTACACACACACACATAACATAACTTGCCGAGCTAATTTTTCATATTGTTATATTGGCATAGGTACCTGATGATAGTTCATCCTTTAGTTACTGAAATTATGTATAAACGCCCGTGAAAAGCAGAAATGCCGGGCAAGAAGTAACATTTTTTTCATGGATTGGTAGCCGCTGCAGCGCTTCGCTGAGATTCATTGTTGGCAGCGCCGCGAGGGCGGAGGCGAAAGTGGCGCAGGCAGCAGGAACGGCGGAGAACGCGTCACTCGCTTTTTTTAATATATTTATTTCCCGTTCACATTCATACAAATTTTCAGGTTGTTGATTAAAATTATGCAGAATGCCAGAATTCATATTTTAATTATGATTTCATTTTAATAATATATTCGAGAAAAATTGGATTTTAATAAGTATTTTTTTAATTTTTATTTTAAATTTAGAGTTTTAAGAGAAGGTAATATTTAGTAATAATGTAAAAAATTATTTATGGAAAGTGAAATATACCTTTGGGGAAGCGGGAACGAATTCGTTTTAAGTGATATTTTTTTCCCAAATCGCAATAATGTGAAAGATAATTTATTAAAGAGTTGAAGAAATTAAAAGACTGATTAATGATAAATGTCTTAAATAGTTCTATTTGTAATTCTTTATGTATCTATCTGTTGTAGGTGAACCTTTAGAATCCTCCATAAAATATTATTTTGAATAGTTTGTGTTTCCTTCATGTTTGACGCAGATGCATTACAACAAATTGGGCATGCGTATGTAAGTGATGTAAAGTTATTATTGCCTTGAATATTGATATACAGAATCTCTCGCCGACTCGTAGTGCAAAACATGCACACGCTGCGAATAGAAGAAAGTGTGCAGCAGTTCTGGGAATGATAAATGATATGGCGAGGTTATTCTTCATATCTTTAGCATACGTTCGTACCTAATTGTAAATAGAATTAATTTTTGCTGGATTACATCCATTTGGAAATATGTAATCCAGATGGTTCACGTAAAGGAGTCACTCATCATGCGTTGAAATTTAACGTCACTAACACTGACATGGAATTTATTAAATCGTGGTACAGCTAGATGACATAACACATTCATTTTCTTGACCAAGATCACGTTCAGAAGTGATATATTCACTAACGAGTGGTGCTAAACAGCATATACTTTCTCGCATTATTTCTAACTTTTGCAGTTTTTCGAAAATTAAGAGTTGAACGAAAATGAGACGCGAGTCATTATTTTAAACCTTCCTTGTTTCATCCGGGGAATAAACAAAAGGTAAAAAATGAACCACTTTTTATGTTTTTTATATAAATTGCATTATTTCAAGCAAAATTACGAAAACTATATAGATTTTATTTTAGATAAATAATCTCTATCTATGTAGTTTTAGAATGTTAAATATTTGCAACTTATTGGCAATTTTCGGAATTTAGAATTTGCGAAAATTGAGCAAGAATTTTGCGTCAATGGCTCAATCCAATAAAAAAATTAATGTGAAAATTGGGAGATAACTTTGAAAAAATAATTATTTAAAAATTGTCAGTATTTCATGCAAAATTGCATGAAAACTACTCGTTTTGGGAACTAGTTGTACCTGACCTTATTGGTAGATGTCTTTGAATTACAGATATTATTGTAAGTATTGTGATTGTAGGAACAGCAATTTACAAAGTCACAGTTGGAAGGAGTTTTGGGTTTGAGAATCCACTCATTGGAGACCGTGAAAAAAAGTGTTATGGTAGATAATTACGGAAACGTTATAAAGAATAACAAACCAATCAGTAAAATCATATCTGGGATCCCTTCTTTTTACTGCCGTTTATGATAATATTTTGTTAAGTTTTCTTTGTGTTTTTAAACTTTAAGTACATAGCAAGAACTTTTGTCTTATAACTTCCCGGTATATATTCATTATTTATACATATTCATATCAATTCTTTTTCCGTTCTTCAATTTTTTTGATTTGTTCGCTCGCTTCCTTTGCTCTCAGTTAGTTGGCCTGAGAACTTCAGCGTATTTACTCCCAATATTATTGTATATGAGTTAATGAGAGTCTACGGAAAAGTAACAGTATATGTATTATGTATGGCTAAGACTTTTTAAAAAGTGAGTTCTCATTTGCAATTTGCCCTGTGTCTCATTGTGAGCTTCTTTACTATGCATAATGTAGGAATTTCTGTGCGAAAATTGTATATAAAAAGTGTATTTATGCAACATTCTTTTCGTTTGGTAATCTATATTTTTTTTTACTAATGGAATCGATATTTTTGGTAATCGATATTTTTTCGGTATATTTATTTGGTAATCGATATGGTTTGGTAATCGATATTTTTCTTAATAATGTAATTCAGTAATTTAATATCTATTAAAATTTTTACATTTTTTTATTATTCAGTTTTTATAAAAGTTTTATTGTAAATTATCTGATGACTTCTTTTGTCTGGTGTCTCTCTGTTATGATAACACAAGTGAAGGCGAACATCAATCTGAGAGAGATTAAAATTGAGAAAAGGCGGTCGACTTAGATAGTAAATTTAATTTTTGTGGATTAAAGTGAAATATTAAAAAGTCGTGTTTTGTAATTCGATTATTATTTAATAAATTTCAACTATTCATTTAATTCATGAATAATTGTAATACTTGATTTCTATCGAAGCTTCTGAAACGTGTAGAAATAAGAAGTCACGAAATTGAAAGTAATTTCATTTATATGTCATTCCACCAATTAATTTATAGCTTTTAGAAGTATATTTTGCTGTAAAAGCGAAATATAATACTCTAAACGCATGTCTCGTACAAACGTCATTTACAAACCAAAAATGACATGGTGACAAATTGCTTTATGGTGCTTTAATTAAAGGACACTGCAATGATGAATATTTATTTTATACATCTTTCACTCCTTTAAAAGTTATTTATCGCTGGAAAAGCATGCATGAAAGAAATTTGTAGCATAACCTTTGTTATTGGTGTATGTTTGCCAAGGGAAATTGTATTGGCTCATTGTAAGATCATCGTGTTTATTAATGTATTTGTCTAACAATTTTATTTTATTCCTTCCTAATGATGATGAATTTTTACTTGCGGGTATCAAGAATGAATAATTTCTTAAAATTTCTAAAACATTGTCCCATTTTCATTAACCCTAAATACAATGAACCTCAAGTTTGCATTGCTTTTGTACCGGCAGCTAAAAAACAGAGAAAAGTCTTCATTTGGTTAAAAAGTTGGACTCGTGTTTCATTTCAAGCGATAGAAGTAGGTCACCGCGAATAAAAGAGACTCGCTTAATTTATATTTAATTCAAAAAACAGCCGCCATTATGTAAACTAGAAATGAAGGTAGCATTACGGTGGG
Source organism: Teleogryllus oceanicus (assembly GCA_964035755.1). NCBI lineage: Eukaryota > Metazoa > Arthropoda > Insecta > Orthoptera > Gryllidae > Teleogryllus > Teleogryllus oceanicus. Next base: position 11,627,778 of record CAXIVR010000012.1, on the reverse strand, counting down.
CGGTTGTAAAACTCTGGGCGGATGACCGTATTTCTCTGCAGCCGCGGGCTTTCGGAGCGGTGGGGTGGGAAGGGGGGTGGATGGAGAAAGCGATGGCGGGAAAGACGTAGAAGAACAGACTGAAGAGAAGAGAGGGCTAAAATGCAGAAACAGCTCTTCGGGATAATCTGGATTTGACATCACATATACTGTTTAATCCGAGTGAATGACAAGAATTATTGACTTGTTCAAAATAATACATAATTTGAAAAAATAATCATTTTTTTAAAATCGGATTCTAACATGCATGTTTCTGAAATCGTTCTCTAGGATATTGTTGAATGACTTATTTTAATATGGTTTACATTTAAACGAAAGGAAAGGTGAATGTTAGTTGTAACATTTAAACATTTTACTTCACAGCGATGAATACATTTCCTGTAAGATGTACCAAATAGTCCAAAGGAAAATTTCACGAAAAATTAGTAAGACAGTGAATCTTACAACTTTGGAACTCGGTTTTGAAAATATGCGTAATATTACATATTTAAAATTGGACATTATGTACACATATTTGTGGACACGAAAATCAAACGTAAATATTACGACGCAAATTTCAGGACTCCTGTAAGTTCGACACTAAAAGGGACGGTTGATCTTAAACGTTGAATTCTTATACTAGCGATTGAACATAGTAATGATTTCAGACATATCTAATTTTATAATATATTTTTTTGTTAGATTTAGTCACAGGAATAATCAAGATGGAAAAAAACGACCAGTGGTGACTTGTTTTATATCAGTGTAAGTATTAGGTCAGAATAAGTGATTATCTAAGAAAGGTCAATGGTGAAATTGATGACAAACAGTTAGAAAAGGAAGTGAAAACGGAAGTGTCGCTTTTTTAATAAATGTAATTTTTTCATAAGGGATTTGGACGCGAAATGCGACGCAACGCATGTATGCGTATACTGATATAGTCAGTGGGTACGGAAAACAGAGAACTGATAATTTCTGAAGTCGTAGGCTTCTGCAGCCAGAGTCATGTGAATGCTCTTGGCTGTCTGGATGACGCCGCGTCGAAGGTTATGTTGCACAACATTTCGACCATCTTTCCGTGGTCTTCCTCAGGGCTGGTCTGCGTCACCCGGACAGCCAACATCATTCACAACTTATAATTTCGTTTACTGCGAGATGGACTAAGTACAAGGCTACAAGTCTGATTTCAATCGTAAACTCGTTTCATTTCTTTCGTCTACAAAGAATTCCATTTATGGTATTATTCGGGAAGTATACGTATTCGATACCGTAATAATTCGATATCGAATTAATAAGTTATATAATGAGATATTCTATTGTATAATTTATTGCATAAATGAAAGTAATAAATTCTTGTGCAGTCTTGCTTGATTGTGCAGTCTCACTTGGCCCTAAGTAAATAACTTTTTAACCATAGTAAACCTGATATTTAAGGGGATATATACGGCTTTCAAATCTCTGTCAATATAGTACTTGCTGAAAATTGATCAAATATGTATGTAGAATGAAAGTATGAAAAGAAATTTCAAGGGTCGTCTTCATGGTAAGACAGGTAGTAGTTGTAAGCAAGTTTGTGCACGCGCGTGTATGCTGTGTATTTTCGTTTGTTGCTATCTCGGAATATGTGCTCAATATGCACCAGTAATAAATTCTTGTGCAGTCTTGTTTGATTTGTTCTCATGGCCCTAAATAAATAACTTTTCGACAATGGTAAATCTGACATTTAAGGGGATATATACGGCTTTCAAATCTCTGTCAGTGTAGTACTAGCTGAAAATCTGATCAAATATGGATGTAGAATGAAAGTCTGAAAAGAAATAGCCAATTTCTAAGGGTCGTCTTCATGGTAAGACAGGTAGCAGTTGTAGCAGTTTGTGCACGTGTGTGTATGTTGTGTATTTTTATTTGCTGCTATCGCGCAATATCTGCTCAGTTGTGGAGAAAAAAACGTTCCACGTTTCGCGAACCCAAGTTCCAAGAACTGCCCCGATGCTGTGCGGGGCTCAAGGACGGGGCCGTGGGATTTCGCGCAGCGCTGCTTCAGCTTGTGAGCGCATGTGGCGTCAGTGCGGACAAAAGCCTGCGGTGTGCGAAGATTGACACGGCGACAGCTTCGCCACTGACGGCAGTTGAGGAGCAAACATTCAAAAGGGGACATGTTCATTTGGCAAAACATGAGTTCTTCTGTTGTTTTTACCTAGAGTTTTATTTCCAGAAAAAATGTGACATGTCTTACAATACATTAAGTAGTACTCTATTCGTTGAGTTAAACACTATGATGAAAGTGAAATATTTATGCTTCATTTTTCATTTTTATTGTAAAAGAGTGAAGTGGACATGTCACATTTTGAATGTTTGGTCCTCAATTCAGCCCTAATAATAATAATAATAATAATAATAATAATAATAATAATAATAATAATAATAATAATAAAATATGTGATACCACACCAGTGGCATAGCTGGGGGAGGGGGTAGCGCGCCCCGGGTGACACCATTCTAGGGGTGACATGAATGAAAATATTTTATAATTGGAATTATATAATTTAAACCATTGACTTAAAAAATTGTATATATTAAGAGTTTTGTTAGTTTTAGTAATTTGAAAATTTTATTGCTGGAATTATGTATAATTTGTATACTTTAGATGAAATTATTGATATTAATTTAATAAGTATACATTTAAATCACAAATACTAAGAAAGAAAATAAAATAAATAATGTAAACTAAAATGCGAAACTATAAGCGGTAAACACCTATTTTTCGATGTTCAAAGAGTCTCTATTTCAATGATATTTTTATTTTTAATTTGTGGGGGGTGCAGAATTCTAGCGTCGGGTAGCTCTGATCGTAGTTATCCGTGGTTCCTCCAATCGACACCAGGTGAATGCCGGAGTAGTATGCTAACAAACGGGCAACGGACCACGCACAATCTTTCTTTCCCCTTCCTTGTCCTAACCTCATTTCTTATTTGCGCATACTTCCACTTGCATGCACTGCACTAACGTGCCGGTAAACCGGTGGGGAGCTCAGAGCTTGTCCCGCCTGGGGCGATGCCCCTCTGGTGGGAGATACCTTGTTCAGGGAACACCAATTACACGGCGGCATGTCGGCGCAGGATCTCACCATCCAGTGGGATAAGATCGCCACTTCCGAGGCAAAAAATAAGCACCACACTTAAAGATCTAATGACTTTAGCAGTTAACGCCCCCCGAAATCACTAATCTATCAATTAAACCGTTCTATCACCCGACTAGATCATGACACGTGTGGCATTGTAGCGTTTGTAAGTGTGTGTCTTACGGAAAGGGGAAAGTACGGATGAGAAAGGGAGATCGCACATGGATCGTCACCTGGTCAGTGGGGTATTACTACTACTGCCGCATTCGCCTGGTCCTGACAAAGTAACTACCGAACAGAGCAGGAACGACGCTGAAATTCTCGTCCAGATGCCACTGACTGAATTCCACCTAGGTATGGATTTTTCGATTGATTATTTTTTTCATGTTTCCGGGCATGTAAACTGATTTGATCAAGAGTCCCGTAAGTATAGTGTATGATTTTTCTCGGGCGGTGGTGATCTTCCCCCGCTGGATGGCGAGATCAGGCGCCGACCTAGCGTCGGCTAGTGGGGTTTCCCCCAAACCAGGACTCTCCCACCAACGGGACACCGCCCTGCCGGGACAAGCCCTAAGCTCCCGACCGATCTCCCGGAATATGTGGTAGTGTAGTGCATATTAGTGTAAGTGTGTGTGTAAGGGGAGAGGATAGGACAAGGAATGGGAAGGACAGATCGCGCGCGGTCCGTGGCCCGTTTGGTAGGGTACTGCTCCGGCATTCGCCTGGCGTTGATCGGAGAAACCACGGAAAACTACCGATCAGAGCAGCCGAACGCTAGAATTCTCCTCCAGACAGCGACTGAATTCGACCTAGCTGAAAAGCTAGTGTCGAAAATCCTGCCGCCGTGGGGAGTGGGAACCTAGGACTTCCCGGTCAGAGGCGCTGCAGTGACATCAGTAGATGCACGGAGCCATACCTCCCGGTATCCTAGCCCCGGACCGTGTGCGTAAAATCGCGTGGGCTGCGGTCGAAGCCGCTGCAGCGGCAAAGGCAGCCGGTGCGTCTGTCGCGTGGAATGCCCGCGCCCAATCGCTGACGTAGGAAAGTGCGGCGGCGCCGCGTGAAATATCCAGAGCCCCTTGCCCGCGCGACGAGGGCGCCCGCGCCGGCCGGAATTCCAAACAGAATTCCATACGAGGCGCCGGGTCAATGGGGCGGCGGTGAGGGGGTTGTTAGTGGTGGAGCTGGAGGCGGAAATGGGGGCCATGGGGTGGCGGGGCCGGCGGAGGCGGTGATGGCGGCGGTGGCGGTGGATGAGGTGGGGCGGTGTGGACAGCAGGGGCGCCGAGGGCGTTGAGGGCGGTGAAGGAAAAGGAGTGGCACGGGGGCGGCGGCGAGGGCGGCGGCGGGGGCGGCGGGGGGCGGCAGGGGGCGGCGGGGGGCGGCGGGGACGGTGAGGGGATTGAGAAGGGCTTGTTTGGTGGGGGCGGCGGGGTGCAGGATCGTTAAAGGTGGCGGGGGCGGGAAACGCGTGGTCATCGGGGGCGGCGGAGGCATTGGGGGCGTAGACGGGGATGGCGGAGGCGGCGGGGGTGGCTGGATCAGCTGGGGCATCTTGGGCGAAGGAGGCATGGGGCCGGCGAGGGGCTGAGGGCGGCTGAGGCAGTCGCATCGCGTTGCGGGGCCGCGCGCCGCGACCACCGACTCGCACGCCGGAGGTTTCATCGGGTCAGAAAAAAAGGGCACTTGCGCGACTCCTGTCGACTATTCCGCGCTGGGGGAGTCATGACTGCAGAAGCGGGCATGCTTTCTGGTGGGGACTTTTAAACGACCATAGCATAGCACTCACGTCGTTAGCTGGACGGTGGAGACTGTGAGTAGGCAAAGCTAAGCTCCGTGTTGCTGTGTTTTCCGATAACCTTACCAGTTGGGTCCCTGTCGACTCGACTTATGAGCGGATTGGGCTAAGGGCTTCTTTGGTACGACCTGGATTTTACATACTATAAAAGTTCAGACATATAAGTCTCCCAAATATAAAATTCCAAGACAGGACACGAACCACCCTGCCAGGTCGACTAAGTTCTGGCGGCACTCACGTCGATAGCATAAAGGCGAGTGCAGTGATGAGACGGGTTTCCGGCCTTGAGCCGATCGGACCTTAATTTGGGTGGCCCCTTGTACGGCTTTTGGCTTCGTCATGGCGTTATCCCGGTACTCTGTACGTAGAGGTGCAACGTGTTCTCAGCGCATTTTGATTTGGAGCATTGTTTTGACTCGGTACCGGCCTGGAAAGCTGGTAGCCCTGAGCTGGCAGGGCGGCCCGACCCAGGCATTGAATGGGAAGATTACCGATATAGTAAACTGCGTTCTGGCAGGATTCGAATACCAGCCTGTCGGCGTACTTGTGCACCGGGGGGGGGGAGTGCAGATAAAAGTCACGGAGAGTATCAACTTTGACTACACACACGTATAAAAATCAAAGCATAAAGGTTTATTACGTTTTTTAGTAGTCCAGTTTAATTGACTCGCTATACCTCCTGGTTTCACGAATACTATGCCACAGGCCGATAAGCGAAGAAACCCTGTTTAGACGAAAATTTGTTAAAAATGTAAAGTATTGGCCAGTTATGTTTTTATGAGAAAACCATTTAAAACAGACATAAATAATAATAATTATTGTTATTATATTTTTAAAGAGTTGAACGAAAGTCACGATCTGACACTAAAATATTTAACAATACACAAGTTCATTCGTGAAATATACCTTTGCCATAAACTGCTCATGTTAATACCATTTTCTTTCTGAACGCGACCTTCATAAATTCAAACGAGCAAATATATTCTGTTTTATACTATTATTCATACGTAGGGTCACAAGGAACTCACACATATGTATGTACTTTCACAGCGTTCAAACCGTATCTTCGTCAAATACGTAATATGTATGTAGTATCTATTTATTTTAAAAATTACTCGAAATCATCGTGTTTCCCGTGAGAACCAGAGCAAAAAAAAATAAATTAAATAAAAAAATAAAAATTTTGCTCTCCGCGCACCTCGTCTCGCGTGCGTTTGCTGGCAACGTGTGCCAGCGTTGGCTGGCTGCTGGTCGGTTGCAGTGGTTGGTGGCGGGGCGGTGGGCGGCGGGGCATGATAGCGGGCGGCGGTGGCGGCTTTGGGCGCGCGGGAGCAGTCCTTTGTCGTGGCGACCCCCCCCTCCCTGCCCCCCTCCCCCTCCCCCGTTACGCGCAACAGCTGCCTCTCGTGTGCTGCTAAAAATGAAGCCTATAAATGTTGCCCGGTCCGGTGCTGTGAACGCAAATGCCACAGACCGCTTCGAGCAGCGCTGCAAGAAAGCGATTGCATGCATGTGGCTTCGTGGGTTTCGTATTTTTGACATGAGCGTTCACAGTTGGAATACATTTTCATGTTGATTCGTTCTGGCATTCACACTTCGACACAAATATGACACTGCCAGTGTTGCATTATTTACTTATAAAAAGGTTTTACTGTTTACATGTATATGTGTTGAATGTCGGGACTCACAGTTTCCATTGGTAAATACAGAGTTTTTAAAGCTGATTTCATTTGTTTGTTAGTTTTTTGTGATTTTAATAAATGAAATATTACTACAGAGACAGCTTCTGATGTGTAGCGTTGTACTATATAATAAAATTACTGATAATAACACTTTCAAAGAGTATTGTAATCTTTTGTTAAAAGCGGTTCAAATTCTGGATATTCACAATCATTCAGTACTTTAAGGGTCTTGGTTGTTTTTGTTTACTTTATTTACTTGGTTGTATTTGTTTACTTCTTTGTGAACATCGAAAGTTCCTAGATCTTTTTGACATATTATGATATATTAAAAAATTGATTATAAATATTAATGTAATAGTGTATAAGTGTACGATTGTAAATAATATTGTAAATTGTCTTCTGTACTATTTATCACCCACTTGCACAGTAGTGTTGAAGTAATATATTATGGTATTTGCCGGTGTATAAGATACATTGTTTTCCTTCAGAAACTCGTAAAAAATGAGGATTCGTCTTATACAACGGAGGAAATTTTGGAACTGTTTGAATTTTTAATATATAGCATTAAAAAATCAAATTTTTGTACAGTGGACACCAGGAATTTGTAATTTTACAAAATTAAATATTACAGAAGCTAAAAGTATTGCATGAAAAAGAAATGATGAAAATTTCGTTGGGTCAACCTCATGTTGTAGAATATTTATAAAAGACACCGTCTTTCCATGCGCATTAAAAAATATAAAGACTCCCGGCGGAATATGAAGAAAATATCATTGCTTTTCACAAGTTACAATTCCCATTCCTTTCATAGATTTAAAATTTAACACTAAAGAATGAAATTTTTGTTGAAAATCGGGGTTCATCTTATACACCTGCAAATACGGTAAATATAATTTTTACTTTATCGTATACGTACGTATATATGGAGTATTATACGTAGTATAGAGGAAAGTTATGTAATGCTGCGGAAAATCGATTTCGAAATTTCAACGGAAATACACGTTTTGGGGTCCTCTGATACCGAAAAAGTGATTTTTACTTATAATAATATAAATATATAAACTTTCAAATTATTTAGGAATGCTTACCTCTTCGTAATTTCTTTTGACTGGTGGCACACCAAGCCAAGTCCGTGGCCACGGCAATTAAAAACACGAAACCATGTCTAAAAGCTCGTGTTCGCCGCCTTAACTCGTCTTGCGAGATGTCAAAGGCAGGATGGGGGCTGCAGGAAGCTGTAGGCGGCGGCGTCTGGAGACGGACGGGTCTGGCGGCCGGCACACGCGGTGCGTCGAGACGCTGCTCTGTATTTACCATCATTTATTCAGCCCGTTGTCAGCACCGCATTGTTGGTGCCGGCGGCGGTGGGGTGGGGGAGGGGAGGGGGAGGGGGAGGAGAAGGAGAAGAGACGGGCGTTTGCGGCAGCTAGCGTCCCAACCCCTTTCGCGTGCCAAGATGGATGACACACTTCACTGCAGGATGTCGCCGGTATAAGATCTTTATAAAGGACATGTCAAGTTTGTCAACGTCGCGCGAACCAAGGCCCCCCTATATCTATCACGTGATTACTTGGGGCGGGGGGGGGGCGGAGGCGAAGACGGAGGCCCCCATCCCTCCCCGCCTGTAAAGCGTCCTTCTCGCGAGACGCTTGAAGCTGGCGTCAAGGGACGACAAAATTCACTTCAACCCGCCGAAATCGAAATTTGGAAGTCGAGGCAATTCCGAATAATGTTCATTCACTTAAGATAATCCTTTATAAGTCGACGTGTTTTGTATTTGCTGAGGATGTCGTAGGATTCTATTCAAATTTTGGTTTGCAGACATATCACAATCTTAAAAGTAGCTCTGAAATGCCGTTGGACCACGTTTAGCATTGTTAGTCTACAAAAATTAACTTTTTCGATTGCATCAGTCAAACTGATTTTTATTTCAGTTCCTCCCTTTTTGTTAAACAACATTTTTACTATTAAGAATATATTGTATTCTAGCGGAACCTGGCAGACGTTCTTCTGACCTTCATCTTCCTCTTTCTCCTTCCGTATCCCTTTCTCTCTCCGTCTCTCGGCCCCTGTCTGTCTGTCTGTCTGACTCTGTCTCTGTATGTGTGTCTCTGTTTCTATCTAACCCTCTCATTCACATTTAGTTGCAGATTCTACACGTCTCTGAGCAGGTGGGGTATTATCGAGAAGCGCCGTACCAGTATAAAATATAGTAGTATGTTCAAGAAGTTCCTATCCTTTAGATTATGGTACGAGAAACGTTTCTTCGAGGCCTTCAGACTCAATATTTTAGTTTTTAATGCGCTAATTCGCTTCGTTTAGGAGTTATTAACGATACGGATTTTTTTAAATGCTGCCCAGTGTTGCGTGTTGCATTTGACAATAATAGTTTGTTTTGTTCTACAACTTCGTCTAGTGGAGTTGCAACCAGATTAACAGCACATAAACGTGCCAATATTCATGGAGATCGGTCACATGGTGTTGGAGTTAACTGTTGTTATATATATATATATATATATATATATATATATATATATATATATATATATATATATATATCCAAATTTTAACGAACATGCATATTTTGGGTAACTCTGATGCCTTAGGGTCTTCAAAACAAATGTCTCGCCATCTTAACGAATAAAATAAAGAAAATAATGAGCATAAGAAACATGTGCAACATGAAGTTTGTCGAGTTATCTCAGGAACGAGGCACATTACCATGTTCTTTTCACATACTTTTCCTTTATATCAAAGTCTGGCTGTTTATATTTTGGTCTATGCAGCACTCTAGCATTTCAACCGAGCATGGGATGGTTTTTCTGACTTCGTATTTCCTGATCTATCTTAATTTGAGACCCTGATAACTGCAAAGAAACCTTTCGATATTTACAGGTACCTTTTATAAGTCTCATGCTACAGTTTCATTTTTTTTTTTTTTTTCAAAAATAGCACAGAAACTTAACTGAATGATTATGATTATTTTACTCGTGAGGTGTCCACCAATGAAATTAATGAATTATATGTCTTGTACCGTCTTTAGTTTTATCGCCGCAAAAAGCACTTGTTTCCAATTCAACATGGCCGAGTATATTATAAATGAACACAACCTCTATAAGTGTCCTGTACGTCTTTACAAATTGTTGACGGAGAAACGAGGTAAGCAAGTGAACACTCGTCTTTTTCTCTCGCCTAATCCTTCTTTCCTAAAATATAACTTGTGGTGTTTTCCTGCTAGAAACGGAATGAAATTTCAAAATTTGCTCAAAAATCTGGTTTGTGTACCATACATAAAAATTACTAATCATTCAAGTCGCTCGACAACAATTTCACACACGGCTCACATTGAAACACAAGAACCAGATGCTATTACAATAACAAGTCAAGCGAATGTCTCCTCTTTAAAAGCATACCGTCCATTTAATGGATATCATTCTTCAATTGTGCAATTTCAAAATATGCAATTCATGAATCATAAGTTCAGTTATATAATCAAATAAAACTTCACCAGCCACGTATAATTTCAGCAACTGTGAATTTCAATGGTGCTTATTTAATTAACTATCATAGAGGTGTTGCATTTATTTACCTAAATTTGTTTTGTTTGGTACTGATTTCTAGGGCGCTCTTTTAATTAAATATAATGTACATGGTATATTCATATGACTAAGTTTTGTTTGTGAGTTACACATTTTTATATAAATTGTTACTAATTTAAAAATTAAAAGTTTTGCATTCTTGACATGATCTGATTTCACTTTCGCTACTTTGTACAGAGGGCCTTCACATCGCGGCCGATGACGCTGTTAAAATTATGATTTACTTATTAGTTATTTATTTTCATTCATTAGTTCTCTGAAATATCACTCTTGTTTGGAATTTTCAGATGTTACATTTTAACGGAAATAAATGAAAGATTTCATGATTGGGAGCCTTCCATAAATTACATTACGCAAATCTGGATTTTTTCGAATACCCCCTTTCCCCCTGTAATGCATGCATAACTCGCTCTTGACCGCTCCTAAATAATTACGTAACGTTTGTGTCAACACTCGTGTAAATACAAGAAGGGAAAATAAATTATAGCTGAGTAAAAACATTCGTATTCAGAAGGAAGAACGCATAGGCGATAAAATGTCTGTTCTCGATGTTTTCGTTGAGAGGAAAGGGCCCATTTCAAGAAAAGATCCATTTTACAGGCAGTTGTGGCCTGAGTGTGGTTCCATATAGAATAAATGACGATGAAGCTGTGAATACAAGTTATTCCTGATTAAATAACATTTTTTCATAAGTATCAATAGTTTAACCGCGTTTGTACACCCTTTAAAACGTAATATTTTACGTCCAAAATACCCGAACCTATGAGGCTACTGATGATGGGCACCTCTGCCTGCCAACAATGTTATCTAACGCTACCAGGCAGGAATCGCGGAAATATTTAAACTATTTTCCTCTCAATTAACGTTAGTATATTTCATATGCTCTTCGATATATGTATATATATATATATATATATATATATATATATATATATATATAATCTTAGTAATGGGTTCTAGAGAATGTAGTTTTGGAAACCTTGTTTGATACAGCAGTCGTCAGGCAGGGTTGTCCATGGCCAGCAATCCCTCGGACCAGGACATTTTCAACGCGAAATATTACGTTTCCAGGACGGTACATTTTTCATATTCTGACGAAACGTTTTTGAAGTTTTTATTATGAGTCCTTACATAGTCGTCCGGCCCTACAACCGAGAACGCCGAACTTGCTTGCGTCAGCGCTTTCGTGCTTCCTTCTCACTGACCTGCAGATGTCCATTAACATATTTATGATTGCATTTTTATTCAGAAGCACTCTTCTTTTTATTACGAACAAGATTGTTTCTTCCCAGGAAGAAGGATTCACATCGCATGTTATGGTAACATAATATCCTTCTAATAATGACCCCACTTTTTTTAGGACAGTCAGTATTAACATGTTACGAATTAAATTTGACTAATGATATCCTTTGCCTTGTTACAATAGTTAAAAACTAATATTTCATTCTTGAGATAAATGAAGTTCTGGTTTTTTAGACCTGAGACTTCGTGAAATCGAATAATGTGTTTTGTGAATCTAAAACGCAGATGTTTAAAGTTCACGTTTTATTACTGAAACACTATGATTTGATTGGACCGGAATGATCTATCCTGAGTTGGTTCCAGTAGAGCAAATAGTCTTCTTCAAACGCAAGCAGGTCCAGAGAATGCAGGTTCTCTATTCATCCGTCGAGCATCCAAAGAGTAATTCGATGAGGCACAGCGCGAGGAACGACACATCGCGAGCGAATAAATCTTTGTGTAATGTCTGAGAGGGCGTGCGGGCGGGCGGGGGCCGCTCTCCATCTCGGCGCTGCGGAGGGCGTGTCGCCCTGCTCCAGGTGCGCTCCGCCCCCGCCCCGCACGCGCCCCGCGCGCGCTCTGTGAGCCCGGCCATGCATTATTCATGCCAAAAATCACTCGGGGCCGTGTTGACGTAGGCGTGACGTGTGCGTCCTCCTCCCTTCATTCCCCTCCGCCCCCTCCCCCCTTCCTCCCCCTCCTCCTCTCCTCCCCTTCCTCCCCCTTCTCCCCCTCCCCCTCCTCCCCTTCTCCCCCTCCTCCCCTTCCTCCCCCTCCTCCCCTTCCTCCCTCCCCCTTTTCTCCCCTTTCTCCCCCTCCTCCCCTTCCTCCCCCTCCTCCCCCTCCTCCCCCTCCTCCCCTCCTCCCCTTCCTCCCCTTCCTCCCCTTCCTCCCCCTCCTCCCACCTCCGTCGGCGTGATCCTCTCGGCAGCCGTTGCGCCAGCCCTTCCTTTATCGCATTCGCCACCCTCGTTCGCGCGTGCGGGTTTTACCGCTTCTTTTCTGGAACTCTACTCATCACGAAGTAGACCCACTGCTCCTGACTTGCGCCAACTTGTTCTATCTGGTTGAAGCCTCCGCTACGTGTGAAACCGGCAAGAACGAGTTTATCAGATTGGTTTTGCTCCTTGATTTTAAGGGTAACTGTAATATATATATATATATATATATATATATATATATATATATATATATATATATATATATCCATCCACGGACCCATCTTCTTAACGCCCGCCACCAGATCCACGTCTCGTCTTCTTGGGCCTATCTTGCGACACGAGTACGCGTATTTCCCAGTCTCTCTGCGTGTGCTAGCTGGCGTGTCGTTTCACTAATGCTTTATAAAACTCGCCCAGTTCCGCAGCCGCGGCCACTATTCTGCTTCGTCCTAAATTTTCACAGTTCTTACAACCGTCTCATACAGTGTTCTACTTAACTCACATAGCCTCGTTACTATATCACTTCTCCCACTTCCTAACGCCTCAATAACTACTACGGCTTTTCTCCAACACAGCTCGTATCACACAAGAAGGTACCTTTTCCACGCTGCTCCGCCGTTTAAACGGTGACGTGACGTCACGGTGCATCCCTGCCGGGCTGCCCATAATGCAGAAGTACACCGCCGCCGCGCTTCAGGCCGCAACTAATAGGTAGCGCCTTTTGCAATCTGTAATCGCCTTTCTGGTATTCCTTCGATATTCACATCTCCGCCGATGCTGCGTGGGCGTTGTGGGGTTTGCGGCGATGCCTCAAACGTCACTATATATATATATATATATATATATATATATATATAACATGTCTAGCATGTATAACACATTACATGTTATATATATTTTCCGAAACGTTGCTGTATTACATATGTAAAGTAATAAGGACAGATCTGTTTTAAGAGTTGACTTTTTTGTTTATGAAAGGATGCAATTAAAAAAGTGCGGCGTGTGCAAGTACATATATTAGGAACATTAATTTAAAATTACCGCGACGAAAGGACGCGTTCTGTCACTAACGCGTTGAGGAGTCTGCTTCCCCCAGCGAGTAGAGATTCCCTCCGGTCGAGATGGCAAGGAGCACAATTTATTGCATGGAGAATATATCTTTGATCCCGATGAATAAGCTAATAAGTCCTAAACACTTGATTTTACAGGAGAGCAAATGCAACGTTTAAATTAATCAAATCAGAGATTAATGATATTCAAAGGAAGGTGATATTCAAACATCACTATTTTCGAATAGGTTTTGCTTGAATATCATTAATGCCTTACTTATAGCATTAGTTTAAAGTTGTTTTTTGCTCCTCTGTAAAATAAGTTTTTTTAATTATCAGCTTATTCACAGGAGTCAAAGATATATATAGTCGCTACGTTAAAAACTGTCACATTAATCAATCATTTTATTAGTTTTTAAAGATGTATGTTTTGTAAAAATTATACTTTAACTATACTTGGATTTATTTAAGGAAAGGGGGAGGGAAGGTAGACTCCAATAGGGAGCCGTAAAAGTCAGAGTTGTAGTGACGTTGCAGCTCCCCATTGGAGTCTGTTTTCCTTCTCCCTCTTTCGCGCGAGACTTTGAGATGCCACGTTAAAAAGCACAAGTATAGTTAAAATATGATTTTCTTCCCCATACGTCACATACAGTTTTTAACTGTTTTTGACTAAATAAATAAATAAATAGTTCACAAGACTGACAATAGATGAAGGTAAAGTGCACCTTGAATTACATATATCACTTGGAAACAAGTCATTATCTTAAAAATGACAGTTTTTAGATGAGTCACTATTTCATGTACCGACAATAAGTGTCAAATTGAGGCAAGGTAATAAAGTGAAAGCTCCCAGATACTATGCAGATAGAATCCCGTTCGGTAGAAGAATTCTGAGAAAAGGTTGAGGATTAAATATTAATAAGACGAGTGTTGGAGGTCCAAAACGCGAGATGGTAATGGACGGTTGAATAAAATAGTGACGCAAATTAGCTCCGGATGAAAACAACGCGAATGGAATGGACTTGAAATGAATGTTGCATGCAAATTCACGAACTGTTTGTTGCCAAAGAGAGCAGTAAGTTTTAACACAATGAATAGAGTAAAGGCTAAGTGCTCTTTCCGGTTACAGAAAAGTGCAGGTCTAATAATAAAATGTTTATCACAGGATCAAATAACAGGAGACTTATTATATGGTCATATGTGCATTATTATTTATCTTTATCGGAAAAAATATTAAAATATCTTTAGGAAATATATCAAGATGTAAATAATATTTGCGTGATTTTATATTTGACAAAATTTATTCTATTATAAATTTATTCACTTGATAAATGGAATAAATGTATTGTAGACTATTACTTTAGTTTGCTTTAACCGTTTTCGCCACTAATTCACGACCATTTGTTGTTCATACGATTTTCCAGCCTCCCTGCGTTTCTCTTTTTTTTTTTTTTTCCTCTGTTTATAGCGCATTTAAAATATGAATTTTGTTTGCATTCTTCAAGAGCCGAAAGTTACCTTCGCGTGTCGCTAGAAGTAACGACACATTATACATTCTTCTTTATTTCAGATGTGCGAGGACTCAGGACATGTATAAAGGGAAGATGTATTGATGTTGTTAATAGTTGACTTGGTAACAGATCCATGACTTGCACATTAATGGTCATAATATCTTCAGAGTCTTAGCATCTCCTTTACAACATGCCTCTTATCATGTTTGAGTTTAGCTCCAAATGCTTTCTACAGTTAAAAGAAACTATTGATTCAACAGCAGCACGAACTTTATTGCATTGTTTGTAACGGCTACACAATATTCTAATACTAATTTACCTGCAACAGTGTTTCCAGCCACCAAACATATATTCCTCGCATTGGGATTTAAACTAAGGTTTCGAAGACAACACCTTCACTTTCACCATCCACCCTCACAGCTAAACTCATCCTTTCCAACGCTTTAACTAGTAATGCTAAATCAACACATACTTTCACACAAAAATACGTTTTAAAACTTTTTTGACCTTACTTAAAAATTCTTTAAGGAAAGATTTCATTAAGGGAAAAATATCTATATTTAATATTTTAGTTGTAGAAAGACGCCGAAAAATCGAACTTTTGCAATTTTCGAAAAATAAGAGTTTTCTACGTACATAAGACCTGTACCATTTTCTTAAACTACATAACTTTACATTATACAACAACAAAATTGATTCAAAAAACGATGGAGAAATTTTTTGTAAACTTGAAAAATGTCCTGGGGTCTTATGTAAAGTACCTTCCAAAATTAAAATATCGGTTTCAAATTTAAGGGGCCGTGACATCACCTAGATAAATTGTGGAATATAAATTTTGAAGAAAATCGGCTGAAGGGTTAGCCTATAGCGTTGTTCCCAGACGGACAAACGTTTTGCCGTCATTCGATTTTTCGGTATCAAGGAGCCACAAAACATGGATTTTTGCTACAGCGAGGAGTTCTGGCGAGAAAATAAAAAGAGATAATTGACCGTTTGCATTAGCAATCTTCAAAAATTCAAACATTTTAATTTATATTATTCTAAGGTCAGGTTTAAAGAATATATTTTATTAATTAAGGGAAGAATCTCTATTATCAATATTATAAATTCACAAGGTTAATGTTTTGCCATTTTCGTTTACCGAAAATGGAACTAGCCCCATTTTTTAGCGTAATTTTTTCTATCCGTGAAAATTTTTAAAAAGTATTCGAGCTTTAGTGAGAAAGTAATTGTTTAAAATTTGCCTGTATTCCATACTGTATTTTTAGAAAAAAATTGAACTGTTGCAATTGACACTATCCGAGAAAAAAGTTTGATCAAATCATTTGTAGCTATTGCTTGAATATTTTGAAAATATTCAATCTTTGGGAAAAGTTCTCCCAAAAATCAAAACCTTTCAAACTCGGAGGATCTTGACTGTGATCGATTGAAAAGAATCCCTATTTTTGATAAAATCTTGTGAATGACTTTCACTGTAGTGTTGTCTACAAATTAATGGAAACGGACGAACAGACACGTTTTGTCGTGAATCGATTTTGAGTGACAAGGGTCCACAACGCGTAGATTCTGACTCCACGACGTAAGTGCATTGGAACAAGATTTATTCACTTTTTCATTACCAGGGTGACAATAAGACTTTTTGTGTCGAAAAATTGCCGATTTTAGTCGCAGTATTAAAGTACTTCCTCTGTACCACGTAAGTATGACCAGAAAAATAAATGTCACGTTAATAATGTAATGTGGTTTTTAAATATATTTAATTTGAATCCTGCAACTTGTCAGTGTTATGAATATGGGACTTGTAATTTCCTATTGCGCGAAATGTGATAGGCTAGTGTGGCGTCGTGTCGAGCTAAAACGGCGGCAAGCACGTGGTGGGCGGTGTGCAACGCCGGAAGCGTAGACTAAGGCAGAAGCTATGACGCCCCGGGCTTCCGTACAAGCGGGAACGCGTCGAAGGGCGGAGGCAAGGGCGGCGGCGGGCAGCGCCGCAGGGCTATTTAAAGGCCATTAGCACAATGCCTCGGCCTTCTTGTGAGTCCAGCAGCGTCGGCGGTAGGTTGTACGTGAGCGGTGCGAGTGTGCACGCGGGGCAAGGGCGGACATTTTGTGTGAAAACGGACATGTAGTAGGTCTCAGGGTAGGAGGTACTCCGGCAGGAAAGTAGGTTGCGGTGTGGTAGCCGTTTGTAAATATCTCTCCTAGCAGTGGGGTCTATTTATTTAGTTACTTGTAATCAGTGCAACTGGTTATTTGTGAATATGGTCTAGACTCTGAATAAACATACTGTTCTTACAACCCACTCTCGTCTGTGTTCTGATTACACCCGTGTGACGCCACACTAGCAGCTAATAGAAAATGAATAATTACAGAGGGAAGGATCGAAAATTGTTTCAACAGTCTTTTGTATAGTTTTAAACAATGACTATGTTGGATGACTATCTCTAAGTCGATTTTGGTACAAATATTTTGTACTTTCACATGTATTTATATTTACGTAGAATTCTGTTAAAAAATAATTAATTCTCAATTCCCCCGTTAAATTGAGCTTTTCTTTTAAGTTTAATGGCCATTGTACTTAATTCCAAAAGTTTTAAAATGAATTCTATTCATTTTTACATTTAAAAACGGCCCAATAAAGACATGTATTAAAGAAACATGAACATGATATTTCTGAATTTTTTCCTATTCCGAAAACTGTAAATAGATTTCATCTTCAGAGAACACCAATACATCAATACCACTTGGCTGTCGTCTTCGACCCATGGTTTTATTGTCTTAAATAACACATTTACACCTCTTAATTCATTTCATAACGAATATCGCTCTGCAGAGTAATAGTACGAGTAAAGTGTAAAAGTATCACCGGGAGCGGTAACTCAGTGCATCAACTGATGTCACTGCAGTGCCCCTGGCCGGGAGGTCCTAGGTTCCCACTCCCCACGGCGGCAGGATTTTCGACTCTAGCTTTTCAGCTAGGTCGAATTCAGCTGCTGTCTGGAGGAGAATTCTAGCAGCCGGCTGCTCTGATCGGTAGTTTTTCGGGGTTTCTACCAGACGAATGCTGGAGCAGTACCCTAAAAACGGGGCCATGGACCGCGCGCGATTCCTACCTCTTCCTTGTCCTATCCTCCCTCCCTTACACACACTTACACTAACATGCACTACACTACCACATATTCCGGGAGACCGGTCGGGAGCTTAGACCTTGTCCCGACTGGGGCGGTTTCCCACTGTTGGGAGATACCGGTTTGGGGAAACCCCCGCTAGTACACGATAGGTCGGCGCCGTATCTCGTCAACCAGTGGGGGATGATCACCACCACCTTCCGATAGAAGCATGCACTACACTTACGGGACTAATGACCTCGCTAGTTGACGCACCCGGCATTACTAAAAATCAATCAATCCTCAAGCAAATCTTTCATTTATGGAAAAGGCTCCGGCTAGTAATTAGCTTTTGGTAACGGATTAAAGAACATAAAGAATGGCTCCTATTCAAAAGATCTTGAGTTCGGCTGTAGCTTCAGCACTGACTTGCCACGTTGGCGTCTCGTACGCGGTATTTTGCATTTAATCTGTGCTCCGCCACCTCCGCGAAAATTTATGGCTTCAATTTTCGCGCCACTCGTCGACTACGTTGCCGTGGACTCGAGGATTACGGTAGGACGGACGACCTCCTCCGATTACACCCCGAAGTGGTAATGTATTGAACTTCGGCGTGGAAAGTGCTATAGGAAAGTGCAGCCCGCATGAAAGTCTATTGGATAGTACGACGTATTCCATTGTAAGTCGAGGACGGTATTTCTATCAATTACCACTCAGTTTTTTTTGGTTGGTTGGTTAATTAGTGATTCCAGGCGCATCAACAGTTTAAATCGTTAGTCCCGTAAGTGTAGTGCGTGTTTTTCCTTCGGGAAATAGAGTTCATCTTTCCCTGCTGGATGGCGAGATCCGGCGCCGACCTACTGTCGTCTAGCGGGGTTTCCCTCTAACCAGGACTCTCCCACCAGTGGGGCACCGCCCAGCCGGGACAAGCT
Source organism: Teleogryllus oceanicus (assembly GCA_964035755.1). Classification (NCBI taxonomy): domain Eukaryota; kingdom Metazoa; phylum Arthropoda; class Insecta; order Orthoptera; family Gryllidae; genus Teleogryllus; species Teleogryllus oceanicus. Next base: position 11,608,739 of record CAXIVR010000012.1, on the reverse strand, counting down.
CTAAGCTCCCGACCGGTCTCCCGGAATATGTGGTAGTGTTAGTGCATGTTAGTGTAAGTGTGTGTGTAAGAGGAGGGTAGGTTGGGATAGGGAGGCTAGGACAAGGAAGACATTGGAAAGATTGCGCCGTGACCCGTTTGGTAGGGTACTGCTCCGGCATTCGCCTGGTGTTAATCGGAGATACCACGGAAAACTACCGATCAGAGCAGCCGGCAGCTAGAATTCTCCTCCAGACACCGACTGCATTCGACCTAGCTGAAAAGCTAGGGTGGAAAATGCTGCCGCCGTCAGGACTCGAACCTAGCACCTCGCGGACAGAGGCGCTGCAATGCCACCAGTTGATGCACTAATTACCACTCAGGTTCAGTCATACAGATAGTTGACCATATTTGTTTGGATTTTTCCACCTCCGTGAGCGATGGTGTAGTGGCAATAATGTGGCATATTATTTTGAAACCTGATTAAAGACTAAGTACACCAATTTACTTTGCTACAGTAGGTATTGATCCGGGGCTTGGGAGTGACATTTTAATATCGTAGTGATTACTCGTAAAGAAACAGCGCAGAGTAACAAACTATGTCTCCATTCGTGCACTCGCAAGGGCGTAAAGTGAGGGCCTAAAGTGAGGACAGAGAGTGAGGAAAGAAAATGAGGTTGGAGGGCTTGAACTGTCCTCTCTCATGAGTACTGCCCTGGGAGCGGTAGTAAGTGTAGAAGCGATGCTGCATTGGATGAGGAGTGGCAAGAGGCAGTACATTTTTCCCTCCGGCAGCTCGGAACGTGAAGGAGCCCATGTCGTCGCCCGCCCAGGCACGGGCAGGCCGCGCCGCGGGGCCAGCGCCCGCCCCCCCGCCCCGCCCCCGCCCGCCCGACCCACCCCGCCCGCCCCGCCACCGGCCCCGCCTACCGCCCCTCCCAGCCCCGCCCCGCCCCGCCCCGCCCGACCCGACCCGACCCGACCCGACCCGACCCGACCCGACCCGACCCGACCCGACCCCGCCCCCACCCGACCCGACCCGACCCCTGCCCAGCTCCGCCTGGCCGCGGCTCATGCCCACATTGCCCAGCCACCCCCCCATAACCAGTTTTACCCCTGCCCGGCCCTTCCCGTTCCGCCCTGCCCCGACCCGACCCGATTCCATTTGATCCATCCCGCCCCGTTCTGCCCCGACCCGTTCCGCCCCGAGCCGATCCGACCAGACCCCACCCGATCCGAGCCGATTCGATCTGATCTGATCTGATCAGATCTGCCCTGACCGAACCTGATCGAACCCGACCTGATTCGATCCAATCCGATCCGATCCGTCCGCACCGACCGCCTTGCCTCTCTTCGTCCCGCCCCCCCGTCCCTCCCGCACGCTGCCGCTCACGCCCGCTAGCCGACCGCGCCGCCTCCGCCCGGGGGGGGGGTTGCCTCGCGTGCCCGGTCTCTCGCGAACGTTGGCCACGTCCCCACGCTGTTCTCTTGTTCTGCCCCCCCCCCGCCCCCCAGGCTCCTCGGGTTTCCCACGGCCTCCGCCCCTCACCTCTCTCGCCCCCCCTTCTCTCTCTCTCCCGCCCTCGCCGACGCAGGCATTTAATATTGTCCGAGCGACCGCGCGCATTCCGCCACCGTCCCGCGCGCGCCCCGGCGCTGCCCCCGCCCCGCCCCGCCACGCCCTTCCGCGAGCCGCGACTCGACGCGCTGCGTCTCCGCGGAGGGAATGCTGCAGGGAATCGCCCGCTGCCTCGCCCTAGGAGCTGCGTGAGGTGCCGCAGGGCAAGCGCGTTTACTAACAAGTGGAATGCCCAATGGTGTTGTATCAAAAGCTTTCTTGCACCACTTTACTCATGCCTGCCCGAGTCGTTAGAAACCAATGCTACGCTAAGGTAGTAATGCCAAGGTAGTAATGGACTCGTGCATCTTGCCAATATTGCTTCATGGATCACAAACATGGTCCTTAACAGTAATACAAATAAAATGGATACAACGATGCCAGAGGAAAATGGAACGAAAAATGTTAAATATTTCGCTCCTAGACAAAATACCATCTACAGAAATTAGAAAAAAGTCTAAACTTAAAGATGCAGTACGGCAAGCCAAAATAAGCAAATGGTATTGGGGAGGACATACTATAAGGCAAGACCAGCGACGATGGGAATACACTACAACAACCTGGGACCCTCGGTATGGGTGGAGAAACCAAGGAAGACAGAGGAGAAGATGGACAGACGAGCTATGCAAAGCAGCTGGTCCCACCTGGACGAGACTGGTCCAAGAGAGAACAACATGGAGGCAACTGGGATATGAACAGCAAAAAGAAGATGATCCACAGTGCTATTAATCGATTTTAGAGAAATTGAGTGAACGTTAGTGAAATTGAATATCAACCTACTGTAACTCTGCTAAAGCAGGAGGCAATTGCCCTTTACGGGATGTTATGGGCTAATAATAATAATAATAATAATAATAATAATAATAATAATAATAATAATAATAATAATAATAATAATATATTCTTAAGGTTTCCGCTAGTACTTTGGAAATTGTCGATAAATTCCTGACTCACGAAGCGAGAAGGGGATTTATTTGAGAATTTCTAAAGCACGAGTGATATTTAATAAGACTATTCTACGAGTAAAATTATGTCCAACAGAGTTCCAACATGCGCCAAATATTGAAAATAAATGAAAACTCAGTTTAAATCAAGTTATGTTGTAGTTCATAACGCTGGATATTGGACATCAACTTAGCAATCGAATTAGACCGCTTTCTAAGACAGATGTGTTCCATTTTATGATTGGCCAGTAGGGTGAACCGGTAACAAAAATCGGATAGAAAAAGCGATAAACTTTTTGAGATATATTTGCTCTGATATATATTTCTCTGATTGCAGCACTTTGAATCTACGATTAAACACTATTGGTTTTAATTGCACGAGAGAAATAGGCAAATTAAACCAATCTCAGATGTCTATCATCATTTTCTTATCAATTTTGCACTTCGCTGTATTCACTTTGTTTCCCTTTTGTTGTTATTGTTGTTGAAAGCAATTGTTTGTATTCGTAATAACTTGTGAGAATCAATATAATATTAAATCGAGTGGGTTTGCTAATGTTTCGAAGTCCGAAATTGAATCAATTATTAAAGATTCAGTGCCGAAAAACAGGAAAAGAAACCGAGGAATTGTGTGGAAACAAATGCTGTAAATTTGCGCAGAAACAGAATATAAATTGATTGAACAAACTAAAAATGAATAAATTACACACATTTTGAAATATTTGGCAATTAATACGGTAATGTTAGATGATAAATCGTGCTGTCAAAATTAAGTGGAAAATTACAGGCATAATTATTAGGAAAATACATTAATGAGTACAAACAAATGTTCAATTCATTCAAAATCGACGAATTCCGCTGCTAATACAGAATCTACGCCTGCCATTTCTAGAACTTCTATGGAATCCAAAGACATGGAAAACTGAACTACCTATGTACTGAAAATTTAATAATTGTGTTTTAATAAAATGTCTTGTAAGTACTTTTTTTTGTAATCGGTTTTTGAACATCTCCAGGAGGCAGCGATAACTCGGGGCTGAATGAAAGTTTCACATAATTCGGTAGCAGTTTAAAGTAATATTTCTCTTTTTCCTAATACCTGTGATTTTTAATTATCCATTTGATGCAGTTAATGTGTTAATTCATGAAATATACACACTTAATATCACTAATAACCTCGCAGTTGATGCGACTATAAATAAATGTAATAAAAAAAAATATCACTCCAAGTGCTCATTCTTGAAATAGTTACACTAAATATCATTGGTTACACCATTTAAGTAGAAAGTGTTTCAAAATTAATACATACACATGAGCATTAATAAATGCTAGTACAAATTAAATGAACACTAAAATTAAAAACATTGGAAAAATTTGAGTTACTTGTGATATTATGGTTTACTTTTTTAAAATTTGTTTTAATACATCCTTGGTGAAAGTCAGAAATGAAGATATCTTGCATACAAATATTTTAAAACTACCAAAACTGATGTTCCATTTTCACTCTTTGATTTAATTTATTACTTTTCCCGATAAAAAACGGTGCAGAGCCAACATAAATGATAGCCATGTATTTCAATGTTTGCGGACAAAATCCTGGAGAGCTTTGACTTTTCTGTTTCTCTTAAATTCTGTGATGTTTCGCGACTCTATTGGAAAACTGGAGAAACATTATTAGTACTGCCGTGATTTAACAGCATCTCAAAATACGAAGTGTAGAAGAGATAATTATATTATTTAACAAAGAGTTATGTACGTTTTGTTTTTTAATATGTATATTTTCAACAATGTATTCTCAATTTTCATTTCGAAATATTTAAAATAACTAGTAATTATGAAGTAATATAATATTCAAGCTATGAACGTTTTTCCAAAATTACTTTGTAGAACGATTTCCTTTTAATCTCAATAATATATTTTATTTATTTTAACTAATTAAAATAAGATAGCAAAGGAACGAGTAAAGTCGAATTCCGATATTATCTCAAAGCGTAATTTGAACTCTGCTCTTACGCCTTACGCCATCGATATTGACATTTCCGCCGAGAAGCTGAATACACTTGGAGATATTCTTCTTCGAAGAGATCTGCGAAATTAAAGCGTCATTCCATTGCTTCTTCTTTGTAAAAGAACGGACGATCGACTTAATTTTTCATTTTATATTAGGGTATTAATTAACTCAGTGACGGCTGCCTCGCAGCGCGCAGCTCTTAATTCGCCCCGCCGACTGCGATAAGTGCCGCGGGCGGGGGCGAAAGGGCGGCCGGCCGCTGCTGTGTGGCAGCTGATGCGCGGCCTGGCGGTCGGGCTGGCAGCCCTCGCGGCGCGGCGCGGCGAAAATAAATGGTGGAGAGCGCCTCCAGCCAGCCTGCAGGCCCCAGGTCCGGTGTGCAGCCGGAACGCGAGCAGGTCCTGAAGTTGGCAGTTCCGGGAGGGCGGGGGAACAGCGGGGCAGAGGTGTGGAAGGGGTGGGGGCGAGGCGGAGAGTGGGCGTGGCATGGCGCGGTGTGGTATAGCGTGATGGGGCGTGGCCTGAAGTGGGCAGTTCCGGGGGGGCGGGGGAACAGGGCGTGGCAGGGGGGGGGGGGGGGGCCTGGGGGCGGGCGGTGAGGAGCAGCCGTGCTGAACGTGGCGGAATTTGACGTTGCGGACGGGAATATTCGGGTAGGAGCGGGGACGTGACAGTTTGGCAGGCGGGCGGGGGGGGGTGGGAAATGGCTTCGCGGTTGGGGCCATAGATGGGCGGGGAGTGAAGGAGTAGGTTGTGGCGGAGTGTGGGGGGGGGAAGGGGGAGGGTGGGTGGTGTGGGGCGTAGCGGGGAGGGACGAGGCGGGGATAGGCGGGGGGGGGGGAGGGGAGGGCGTGGCGGGGCGTGGCGGGGCTGGGCGGGGCGGGGCGGAATGCGCGTTCGGTGTTCGCGTGTAATTGGAATCGCACGCCGCGAGGGAGCGCGCGTTTTTGTGCCGCCGCGAGCGGAAGATTTTTCACCTTTGTGCTGGCGGCGAGCGGCCCCGCGACGCCCCCAGCCCTGCTGCCAGCCCCTTTCCTGCCCCTCCCCTCCCCTCGCCCTCACAGCGCTGCGCGTTCGCTCCTTCGTTCGCAACAGGGTGGTTACCTCCATTGGCGTCATTGCCACCGTTACACATTTTTCTTGCTATGTGCATGAACTGGATGTTTCGTTCATGCCACAGACATTTCTATTAATGAAACTTGGTCTCTGCATATTAAATGCGTAGAACACTAGTCAATTTAGCATACTGTTCATTGTCCGTTTTTCTATATTGTAACCGCTCATAAGTTAATTCCATTGTTTAAATAGTGCGCGACAATGTTCAACTACGACCAAAGCAGTAATAGTATCGCTGAACTACAAGCGGGTGCGCTAGCAAGAAAGGATATTCTGTATCAGATTCTGAGTAAAAGTTCTGAACGCACTCACGTAGTAGAAATCAACATCCAATCAGGAATCGCCTTGAAGAATTTATGACGGCGCGATCAGCACCGCAGGGGAAAACGTTTTTCTTTCTGCTGTGAACCCTCGGACGAAACGGACCTGTACTGTCTTGCGGTGTGCGATCTGATACTGAACGAGAGGAGATCCAACAAATTATAACCATCAGAAACTTTATAAAAAGCTTCTTTTTCCTTTTTTTTATTGCAAGTTATATTTCGCTTGGACATCCCAAGTAAGGAATAACGTATATTCGTTGGAGACCGCCGTCGAGCTGTGTTACTTCGCGAGGTCGACGTGCAACAAATCTACGAGGGACGGTTTTTCACGATGCAAGAGGCTAATTCGACCTTGGACGCAACGGGACCATCACCGTCGTCTGGAGTGGCAGGAACGTGTCATCGCGGAAACGTCGTGAGTCAAAAAGACCAGATTTTAAAACTTCGACAAAATCCCTTTTAAAGGAACAGTTGAGAGGAGGGGAAATCACGCATAAGATTATATAGAATTCACCCCACGCCCAGACAGAGATAGTCAGGCATTTAAATTATCGGCTATTAAGCGTAACTTTTCAGTATTTTTCCATCGTAACGAGAATTCAGATAAATTGTTCATGCAAAAAGGTGGAAAATTTATTCTTTTAATTCTTTTGTTTAACTACTATATTTGTTCTTGTAATGAATATTCTTTTCTGCAATTCTTTGATTTAAATTGTTTTTAATTAAATAGTAAAAAGGTTAATAAGTTGCGTGACAGTAAAACCGCTTATTAAAGGGATCTCATTCATTGTACCAGTTTATTTAAAAGGTATATGCAAAGTGTATATTGCACATGTAAATTTTCTTTCAGCAGTATATGTGATTTGATGTTTTTTTTTTTTGTGAATTGTATAAAGGTATTTCATTGTGTTTGTGTAAAAGTGAAAAATTATACTGGGTCATTCAAAGTATTTTACAAATAGAAAAGGTACAACTGCAGTTGATCAATATTTAGGAAATTGATGAACACTACAGCAAGTAATATGATTTTCTAGGTAATGTGTAAATTCTTAACGAAATTGTATCAGATGATTTGGTAGGATATATCAAAACTTTTTTAAAGTTAAAAGTTAACTTGCCTGTATTTATTTTAATAATCAAAAGCAGAATAAAAGACGGACACACTCCTGTAGGACGATTAGGACATAAGAAAATCTTCCTAAATTTTGATGTGACATTGATTTACCAGGTCAAAAGTAAAGTAGTAACATTAAGTTATTAGAGTGATCCGCTCATTTGTATCCCATAGTAGGGAGCGGTCACATATTTGGTGAATACGTGAGGTTCGAAATTGATATAACCTCGTCGTATAGTATTCCTAAAATAAGTGAAAGGTCACAATATATCATGTTAAATGCTGTCTGTGACAAACAATGTTATTCCGATGACGTTGCCTGCTACTTTATTTTCCTACTTTGCTGCCCTCACATCTCAGAAACGAACTTTTTTCATTCTCGTTAACTCTTTCAGTATTTTTTCTTAACACTTTCTGTATCATAGAGAAACAAAATCAAACGAGAAGACAGCCCAAGAAGAAAGATTCTGATCTGAACCTGAGATATAATTATTTCCTAATGAAAACCTGGAATAATGGAAACCTGGACGAAATAAGCAGTTGAATGATTGAAAACGTGTATTCTTAATGCAAAGCAATTATAACACTACAAAACTTACTCGCTGATAATTCAAACGACTTGGTGCAATAACGTCATTCTCAAACACCGTCATGCAAAAGAATTGCCCTTAGCCTCCTGTAGCTGTTGAAATTAGGCGTCGAACGGTCCTGAATTGATTGATTGATTGATTGATTTTTTCGTGTTTCCGGGCGCGCCAACTACTTTCGTCATTAGTCCCGTCAGTGTAGTGCATGTTTTTTCCTCGGGAGATGGCGGTGATCTTCCCCTGCTAGATGGCGAGATCCAGCGCCGACCTACCGTCGGCTAGTGGGGTTTCCCCCTAACCAGGACTCTCCCACCAGCGGGGCACCACCCCAGTCGGGACAAACTCTAAGCTCCCGACCCGGAATATGTGGTAGTGTAGTGCATGTTAGTGTAACTGTATGTGTGTGTAAGGGAAGAGGATAGGATAAGGACTGGGAAGGAAAGAATGCGCGCGGTCCGTGGCCCGTTTGGTAGGGTACTGCTCCGGCATTCGCCTGGTGTTGACCGGAGAAACCACGGAAAACTACCGATCAGAGCAGCCGGCCGCTAGAATTCTCCTCCAGACAGAGACTGAATTCGTCCTAGCTGAAAAGCTAGTGTCGAAAATCCTGCCGCCATCAGAACTCGAACCTAGGACCTACGGTCCTGAAGATGCTCTCTGTTTGGGTTTAGCCTCGAAGCGCGCCGATAAGTTCCTTGTGGAGAAGTATGATTTACTTTTCGGAAGGTCCTTTTTGGGGTTTACAATTTTCCTGTTGGGAAAATACCGGGAGGGTGCACTGTCTTATGCATTGTTAGAGATCAAATCGGGAGTTGAACACAGCTATGATCTGTAGTCGTAAATATCGCGCTGATCATATTAATTTTAATATTTAAAAACTGAATAAATTTTTAGAGTTTACAAAGTATCTACTTCCCTAATCCTTCACGATGAACCGGTGAACATATTTATTTTAATTTTCTGAAATATTTCTTGGTTTCTGAATCCTTCCCAATATTGTCAATAAATGTTACTAGTCCACTCAACACAATGGCATTAAGCTTTTAGTTGTATATGTCACGCCCCTAGAGCCTGTCTTTACCTTCTACTTAACCAAATTTGTTTGTGGTGAACAATTAGTTGTATCTATTCGCACCTCTCTTCAGCATTCTGACGAAGACCTTGCCGTTTCGTGCCCATTTCGACCCCTCTACTTCCATCTCCGATCCGTCACAAACTGTTCCTCCCGCAGCGTCAACCTGGCGCGTCCTCAAGGGCCGCTTCCGGCTACGCGGGACCCGACTTCCGGACCCGCCTCGCGTCCGCTCCTTCTTGTGTCGTGTATCGGCGATATTGGCGCGATGGGCATTGTGTAATGTGTTGGCGCGGGCGGCGACGGCGGGGGCGGGGCGGGGCAGTGCGGATAATGGGCGTGTTCCGTTTGGCCTCCCCCTCCTCGTCCCCGCCCCCGCCCACCCCCTCGTCCCTGCGGGCCGCCGCCGCCGCCGCCGGCTTCCGGCCCCGCGCCGCCCCGCCCCGCGCCGCGCCGCTGCGTCCATCAGACAAAAGCCCCCAGCGATCCAATCTAACTGTCCCGCTCCAGGCTAAGATTGATCTATTGGCTCAATGGCGGCGCTTCCCGCGGCGCCTTGGCGACCCAGCCCCGCCCCGCGCCGCCCCGAGGCCCGCCCCGCGCCGCCCCGGCGACCCGACTCCCTCCGGCCCACCCCCGCCGACGACTCCGAGGTCCACTGCGCTTCGCAATTAACTGCAGGCGCCGGCACCTCTGCAGGCCTCCCCCGGCCCCGCCTGCGCCAATAGACTTGGCCCTCAGGTGCCTGCGGCCGAGGCCCTCCGCCGCCCCGGGCGGCCTCTTCTGTTATTTTAGCATGCGGCTCACTCGGGAACACGGAACCGCTCTCCCCCACCGACATGATGATGATGACGATAATAATAATAATAATAATAATAATAATAATAATGATAATGATAATGATAATAATAATGATGATGATGATGATGGTGATGATGATAATAATAATAATGATAATGATAATAATAATAATAATGATAATAATAATAATAATAATAATAATAATAATAATAATAATAATAATAATAATAATAATAATAATAATAATAATGTATTTGAATTGGTATTATAATTATTGAATCGGTAATCTTAGTTCGCCGGCCAGCTACCGGTGTCCCCCTTGCCTGGGCCTAGTTAAATTCCCATGCTTGGGGTTAAGAGCGGTATGAGGCGAACATGACGTATTCTCTTCACAGTTACTGGCAAGATCCGCCTGCTCGAGCTTTTCTTCGTCACGCAGCTACAGAAACAGGGACGATTTTAAAGGAAGGCTAAAACTATATTTTGGCCTCGACCGGCACGAGAAGCTAGTACGCTGCCCATGAGCCATTTCAGAGGATATAATAATAGTAATAATAACAATAATAATAACAATAATAATAATCATAATAATAATAACAACAGGTAGTGGCTTGCAGCAAGAAAACTGCTGCTTAATAAAGGCATTAATAAGTAGCGTGTATACTACTAAAAAGCCGATGATATACTCTCGTAAAACAATACAATAAATTAAATATTTAAAAATACTGAAATAACATTCTATAGTATAGTAAGGATACATAGCATAATAGTTTTTTTCTGTTACTTGCGTAACAGTGCCTCACGCATTTCGGTCGTTTAACTTGAAGTAATCCTCCTCATTCGACAATATTCATATTTCAAGTCAAGTCGTACGTCATTGCCTCTCGTCCCTATTGGCCAAGCTTCGGCGCCGCGGTTCCCGTCGGTCACCCATCCAGGAACCCGCGGTTTCTTCAACTGCGTAACTTTCGTGACTTCACGGAGCTTGGTTATAATACTTCACGGAGCCGTTTGGCTGTCGGGGCAGATCTTAACATTCGAAGAATAATTTTAAAACATATTACAGTAAAAATCTTCCAAATCGATGAAAACTGTGGTTGTACTATGTAAATGAAGCATTGATTAGTGTACTTTATAACTTTTTTAAGAATACGTTTTGAAAAATGGTGAACAATTAACACGTGGATACTTTTAAATTGTGTACTTATTATGAAGATAATTGTTTCTAATAATAGTTTTCAATTTTCCTGACTATCAGTGTAGTTGTAACTTTCAATCCTCACATTCTGTATACTCTTCTTTTTCTTTTCTACATGTCATACAGAACCAGCTGCAACATCATTACGATGTTCTCTGTGCTATTGTGAACAGCTTTTAGTATTCTTCTTTTGAAATATTTTGAATTGCTATTCTATTACCCTGTTTGCTTTGAACGTTCTTCTAGTTATTGAAACTGCCATTTACGGTTTTCTACCTCTGTTAATATATCTCGAGCGCTTTGAACTCAGTTGAACCTTTTTGTTCCATTGTTTCTTCTATGTTTGTGTAGAACTTCTGTGTTTATGTAGAATGCGAGAATTCTTCATAACTTTTTTGCTCAAAGTTGCTGGAACTATGTTCACTCGTTGCCTGCTCAAACTCTCAGAACTCGAGATGGCGCACAATATGACCTTCTATTTACGTACTAGATTCCATTTCATTGCTGTTTGTTGACGTGGAAAATGTAAAATAACACAAATACTTATCAGTCTCCTAGGATTTACCGCTAATATTCCCTACTTTACAGGATGAGTCACGTAACGTTATCACCTCCTACACTTTGTGAACGGTTGAAGTTATTGTAATACAATTTTCACGGATTTACAATTTTGTCCTTAAAGAAAAATTTTGAAATAAGGTCATGTACAAGTTTCAGAAAACTTAAGTACTTTTCGAGTAATTTTACGTGAAAATACAGGGGAGAAAGTACATGCTGCTTTATCACCACTAGTTTTCTCTTGTTCTCACGCCAGACACTTTGTACTCTCGCTTCTTTTATTTACATTTTATATCTTGAGTCCATCGAGACAGATTTTGCTCCTTTTCTCGTGTTTCTTATAACCTTTTGTAATGGTCCATACATAAACCAGAATATCCTCTTATAATAATTATAACCCAATTTTGGCAACTAGCCCAAGTATAAAATACGTATAACTCTGTCCGTATTAAACAGTAACATTGTGGTTACTGTAGCTTTTTGAAAGTGAATGAAATATATTTATACAGTGTAGCATAAAAGTCGCAATTACTTACTCCCTTTGCACAAAATGAAAAAAAAAGTGTTGTAAATGACTCTTCTAAAACACTGATAACACTAATCCCCCACCCTCAAAAGACGGCTATTTCCTGACTTCTGACTGATACTGTCAAGGCAGTACTGTCGAACATTATTACTAACTTATATGATTGAAATGATCTTGTGCAAAGAAATAACCGTACGGTTCAATTTACGGAACGGTCAAAATTCTACAAATGTCCTCTAGATCACCATCAGTTCTGTAAAACACTAGAATTGAGCAAAAGAAACACATGTTGAGGTGCTAACGTAGATTCTCGGCAGCTGTAAACCATTCCAATAGTGCCGCTTACGTGATTATGCGTAACGAGTGAATTGCCAACGCGTGTTTGTCACAATTTCGCCGGCGACAATTCCCGCGTTCCTTGTGCATATACATTTCCGCGGCTCTTAAGCATAGAAATAACCGTACGGTTGAATTTAAGGAACTGTCAAAATTATGCAACGTTCACCTAGATCGCCATCAGTTCCGTAAAACAGTAGAATTGAGCAAAAGAAAGAGATGTCGAAGTGCTCTCGACAGCTGTAAACCATTCCAATAGTGCCGCTTACGTGATTATGCGTAACGAGTGAATTGCCAACGCGAGTGAATGAGCTTTGTTTTCGGCCGTTCTCACTCACTTTCTGTCCGCCCCCTCCCACCCACAGCGCTCAGCGAGTTGCGTTGAGTTGAGTTGAGTGTAGTTGAGTCGAGTCGCGGCGGCGGACCTCGTCAACCGCCGCGGAGCGAAGGAATTCGTCACAATTTCGCCGGCGACATTTTCCGCGTTCCGTCGCAAAGCCTCAAAGCCCCCACCTCCTCGCCACCATTTTATCGCCAGCAGTTAGTTTTGATCGCCGCAGGGAGCGCGCGGGACGGCGGGGGTCTCGCGGGACGCTACTGCGCTAGCCGACTGTCAGTTGTTACCCTGGAGTTGTGGACGACGCGGCGTTTGGCCTTGACACTTTCCGCCGACGTCTCTTGGCGCCGACAGTCTGTTCTTTTCATTTGGCGAAACGTCTACCTGAGTTTCTCTCTTCCCTCTCAATGGCCTTGAGTGAGAACTGCCTCGACACGTGTAATAAATTAGAGAACAAGCTGCAAGAACGCCAAAGCCCGCGCTTATAACTTGACGAGTCGAGCACCAGCAAAGAAACTTCTAAATTTGAAAACCAGAGCATATGTTTTGAGAAAGAGATACAAATAAATTATTTAATTGACGAGACAGACAACTTTTTTTGGTGTTATATTGCTCAACTGGAAGTAGGATTTACGTGTTTTTTTATGTCCTCTGTCTCTACATAGGATGTCTTAGAATTAGTGGCGGATTAAAACTCATTGGGTCCCCAGACGATTTCAAATGAGATGTCTCCCTCGTTTTCATGGACATCACCCTCTTTCCCACATAAAAGTAAAATAATTAATTTTAAAATAAAATGTGTTAATATTTAAAATAACATACTCACTTTTCGCTTTCGTTATATGCTGTCATTGAATTTGATAGTTTCATTCACGAGCTCAAAATTACTCAAAAATTAATGCGTGGTTACTATACTAAATAGTGTGAACTTGCTTAATTATTAAAAAAGTTATTTTTTCATGTCGTCGGAGGCTCTTGGCAGTTGCTTAGTACTGATTATGAGCAGTGCTGATAATTCACCACTGCTTAGAATATCCGTGAAAAACTTTTAGACATGTAGAGTGGTCGGAAATGATCATTTTTTCCAACGAACATTTAAATGTATATTACTTTTTACAATATTACACATGCGGTAATTATCCCTGTTAGAATCTTGTATGCACGGATGTTTGGTAGGTACATGAATCTCCTTGACTGCATTAGAACATCATCTGCAGAACACGTTCGCTTAAACTGGGAGTGGTAGCTCAGTGCATCAACTGATATCACTGCAGCGCCTCTGACCGAGAGGTCCTAGGTTCGAATCCTGACGGCGCACATTGGGATAAAATGGACCAAAAGTCGCCAAAAGTCGCCTTGGCCAAAAGTCGAAAAATAAGTTGTAACATATCACAAATTAACATGAATATAAGTATTCTAATATTATTAAAGCATCATGATTCGCTATTATTACTCAAATTGGTTGTCCTAGTTTTACGTACAAGTTGCTGGAAGTTGGCACCACTGTAAGCAAGTTGTAAGGCGCAAGTGCCATACGCCTAATAGTACAGAATGTTTTGTTTCTTGTAGCAGTATTTCGGAGTTAGAACCGTAGTCGAAGTATGGATACTAACAATGAAGGTAAGCTTTATTACTTCTAATAAGAAATGTAGATGTAGTTATTCACAACGCGGAATATTCGTGCCTCAAACATATCCTGTAACTGTTATCATATTTTAGGTTATGTTCATGTTTATATTGACTTATAACTAATATGCCGCCGTTTGCTGCGCTGAATCTATTTCTAAAGTATCACTCAACTAAAGGAGATAATTTTTTTTTTATTTAAAGCTTTTTAACCTCCTTAAGGAAGTTATTTGCTTTTCTTAAATTTTACAATACATATTACTTCAATTTTTATACATTACATTGATTTACATTTTACACTACATTTCAACTTTTACATTCAGTAAATTTCTCTGTTTCAACAATTCCATATATCTTATACTTTTATTTTACATAATGACAGAAATGTATAAATATATTTCATACCGGTGTTATTGGGTTGTGCAAGGAATATTTTGACATCTAAGGGTAAAAATATTTTTATCTTATTCAATCTTTTGATTAGGTATTCCCTTTCCTCTTTATATATTGAACATTGCCATATTACATGATTTAGATCCTGATTATTGTATCCACAATGACATGCTGGATCAGATATCAATTTGACTCTAAATAATGAAGAGTTTAGACTGTAATGGCCAGCTCTACATCGGTTCACCATTGAAGCAAAATCTCTCTCAATGGATTTTCCATGAAACCAAGGTCTCTCAGCTTCTTTATAAAATGATGCAAAGTATTCCTTGCCTTTGATGTTTGCGGCTTGCTTAATACTATTAACCGTTTCCTTCATAGCACTGCTCTTAAAAATATAATGAAAATCGGTATAAGGTATTTTTAAATTTGAAGGTTTCTTAGTTGTAGCAGTTTTTGCCAGCGAGTCAGCCATTTCATTTCCACTAATCCCTTTGTGTCCAGGTATCCAAATAATATTAACTTTAAAGTTATTGTCAGTATGAAATTCCTTTATCTTATTTTTAATATCTAGTAAATAATAATTAGTTCTTATATTTACTGTCTTTTTTTCTAATGTTAATAACACACTAAGGGAATCAGTGTAAATATCAACATCTCTGTCTTTGTGCTTCAAAGCTATGTCCATTGCATCTCTGATAGCTATACATTCAGCGGTGAAAATTGATGCATATGGATGCAGACTTCTAATTACGTGAACATTGATATCAGGACAGATACAAGCAGTTCCAACCATTGATATCAGGACAATTTGTGCAGTTCTACCTGGTTTGTTAAAGTGAATTTAGTACTGACTTTTGGAAGAATTCATTAGGATTCTTTGCATCCACTAACAATTTTTTCATATTCTTTATCCAAGAATACCTGGTACATTAAAGTGTCTTAATTAAGAATTTATTACATAAAATTTTACACGATCCTCAATTCTCATTAATTTGGATTCAGCCAGAAGTACATTAGTGGGAGTGCTATTCCTGTATCCTAGGGCTAATCTAATCGCTGTGTACTGTAATCTTTCTAATTTGTCCTTTAATTGTTTTTGTTTGGGGTAATAAACAAAACAGCCATAGTCTATTATAGATCTCACATAGCTCTTATAAAAATGTAATAATGTAACAGGCTCAGCTCCCCACCATGTACCTCTGAGAAATTTAATGATATTCATTGCTTTACAACATTTTTCTTGTATATACCTTATATGTGGCATAAAAGTTTTCTGAAATCAAATATTAGACCTAGAAACCGAACAGATTCAGAAGATTTTATTCTGGAGCCTCCTACATTGATATCAATTTCCCCTGGGAGTATGTTTCTTTGATTGAAATGAATAAAAACAGTTTTGTGATGTGAAAGCTCCAGCCCTAACCTTAGTAGTTCTTTTTTTATAGTTTCAATTGCATTCTCCATTATTTGTTTATCACTACTTGGTCTTTTAGTTTTCATATATAAAGCTATATCATCAGCAAATTGAGATACTTTAATACACTCTGGAAGATCATTCATGATTTTAGATATGTACAATGTGAATAAAGTTGGACTCGACACTCCTCCTTGAGCCACACCTTTATAAACATTACGAAATTCACCCCTCAACACGTTAGTGTATAAATACCTCTTACTGGTCAAAATTTATAAAACATTATCATGCGTTCAGGACATCCTATTTCAGCTATCTTTTCCATAAGTAAGTCACTATTAACATTGTCAAAGCTTCACTTACATCTAAAAAGCAGCAAGAACATCTTCTTTATGCATAAAGCATCTTCAACACATAAGTTCAGGGCAGTAATATTATCAGCACAAGACAAACCTTGTCTGAACCCAGTTTGATTCTTTGCTATTATATTATTTTTTTCTAACCACCACTTTAACCTTTCAGTTACCATTTTGTCAAATAATTTACAAATGCATGATGTAAGAGCCAAGGGTCTTAGATTGTTACTATTTGGCTTCTCAATGAAATGAACATATATTTCCTTCCAACTGTTTGGGTATTTTTTTTCTACATACATTCTATTAAATATATCCAATAGCATAATATGATAATTACCAGGTAAGTTAGTTAATAATTCATAATTAATACCATCAATGCCAGGAGCAGAGTTCTTATTCCTTGTTTTCATAGCTCTGCTGAATTCAACAAAGTTGAAGGGTTATCTAGAAGGAGTATTTTGACATACAGGCAGCATACTGGGATTAGTAGGAACCCAAGGTGGGCATATTTTTGATAAAGCACTAACCACTTTTTTTCTTGCTGTAAATTTTCATGTACATTATTAGTCTTAATTTTACCCATTTATTTTTGAATATTTTGCCTTATTCCATGTATATGTTAGATTAGAATTAATATTTATTGATTTTGCAAAATTTCTGAAACTTTCAATTTTTTTCCTTTTAAATAGTTTTTTAGCACAAGCTACATTCCTTTTATATTCAATAAGATCTTTTAATTCTTTGGTGATTTCCCATTTTCGATATGCTGCCTTTCTTAATCTTTTCATTTTATCACACTCTGCATCCACCAAGGCACAGGATTGTGATTATTTTAACTTTTCTTTTTACACAGGGTATTGTCCTGAACTGCTTTTGTCACAATGTCTACAAAGATATTATATTTACCAGTACCAGGGGAGTTAACATATTCTGTCATTCCAAATTGATAATAGTTATCTTGAAGATGATTCCTCACTTTCTCCCAGTCTGTTTTCTTTGTGTTTATTTTAAATGTTTTCTTGTGATAGTATTCATTTTCCACATTTACATTTATATATACTGGGAAATGGTCTGATCCCCAAGTTTCATTTTCTACTTTCACTTGAATTAGGTGTGAAATATCAGTAGTAGAAAAAACTAAATCAATGTTTGATTTAGCACCTGTAGTAAAGTCCACATGAGTATAGGAACTGGAATTATGCAGAAACAGATTATGTGTGTAACACTGTTATTCAACAGGTTTCCATCTGTTTTATTAAGGCGACAGTTCCATAGCTGATTGTGAGCATTAAAGTCACCCATGATTATAGTTTTACTGTTTGGATAAGCATTTCCTATTATTGAGTCCCAATCTTCCTGACTTATATTAAATTTTGGAGGCTTGTAACCAGCAATAATATTCAAGTTTTCTTTCACATTAGTAATTTTAATTCCACCTAGTTCACACATACTGTGTGGATATTTTAGGTCTTTAATCTCTACAAAGCTATATTTTCCTTACAATAAAAATGATTCCTCCACCTCTTTGCTGAACCCTATCTTTTCTGACTATTACAAATCCTGGAAAATCAATATTACTTTCACTTCTATTTTCTGTAAGCCATGTTTCAACACAAATCACAATGTCCATATTTTCTAAGGTCTTCTGCAATTCCTCTGATCTTCTGAGGATGCTTCTAGTTCAAAACAATATCTTAAATCACAGCTTGTGAATTTATGTTGACTTGGACTTCTGATCATAACTAGATTTTGTTTTCCAACTCCTCAGTTGACACTTCTGATTCTTGTTCATTGTTTACTAATTTTTTCATAATAGTAGTTATTCTCCTTTTACATTTTCTTATTTATATATCTGTGTATCTCTTGTAACATGACAACCAGTCCTGGAATATTCTCTGTATATTTTTTAGATAGCATAGGAATGTCATTGTATGGATGTTCATATGATTTAACAATAAAGTCAATAGCACTTTCCATTGGGATGGGAAAAATAGAAATTAATGTATCTGAAATTTGATTTTGTATTTCACTGATGTGTTGCACAAGATCTTCAGGTACTGATGATATTTTCACTTTCTTTTTAACACTCTGAGATCATTCTGCAATTTCATTGCTGTCTGAGATGCTGGAATTATTTGTTGAATGCAATCTCTTTCCTTTGTCTGTATCCTGTGTTTTGGCTGTATCCTTCCTTGGTTGTAGCTTGTTATCCACACTTTTCACTTTTGTATGGGAAACACTAGGCGAGTTAATATTAGCACCACTTTGTTCAATGATTTCTTCAACACTAGTAGGAGCATCCTTTTCCACTTCCGTATTATCCTCTTAGCATCAATCACATTGTTCTCCTTTCCACTGCTTACTTCATTACTCCTACATAGACTCTCATTTTCATTTGACAGCTTTCTATCTTAATATTATTATTTTTGGTATATACAATATTTGGCCGTGTGTCCTTCTTTTTGACATAGAAAGCTTATTTTATCTGTAGAGATATACACATAATACTTGGTAGAATCGTATATAATTGACATATGTTCAGGAAGTTTGTCTATTTTATTTGGTTCCAGATATATTTATTAAGATATGTTGATAACCAGGATTGTTTATACCAGCTTTTATATAGGAAATAGTTGCACTGGTGTTAATATTGAATTCATTCAGTTTTTCAATAAGAACATAGTTAGGTATAACTGGACAAACATTAGAAAAAATTACTCTTTTAGTCTTTGTGATCAGGGGCCTTATTTCCAAATAATGATTTTTAACTTTTATTTTGTTGCAGCCTTCTGCAGTTACTTTATTTGCAATGCTAGGATTTGCGAGGTAAAAGCATATCCTACCTTGAGAAATACGGGATACATACCGTATATTTTCTGGTCCAACTATTTGTCCGATCGCTACAGTATATTCTTGTACATTTAACCCTTCAACAGAATCAATAATTACTGCACTTTCTTTTTTTGGATACATGTGGTTCTGTAACACATTGACGTACGATTTCTGCAGATTCTCTGATGGCATCTTGTGGGTTTTCATTTCACTAGGTGTATCCATTTTCTCAGAAAATTAGTGGAAGGCAGATAAACTGCCCCCGCTGCGTGTAAACTTTACAGTTCAGTTTTTGATTGAGACACTCACTTCAAACACAGTTTGCAAGTAAAGCAAGATTATTCACTTAACCTAAACTTGTCAAATAACTCGCCTCCTCCGATCCGTACCGGACGGTGGTTCACAACCGACTCCTAAAGGAGATAATGTTTTACATAATTTTAGCTGCCGCTACCTGCCGCCTTACACGAAATTTGCGTCTTTTCAGGTGTGTGTCATATCAATCGAAAATACCTATTCATTGTGTGGCATTCATCGGAGTTAAAAAGAGGCAAGAATGTGCAGTTCTCGATTATATTGTGAATGGATGTTACGGTAATAATGTATCTGAAGATCTCTTAAAGTATTTGAAAATAAAAACAAAAGATTTTCGCCCCAAACTTAATAGAAGATGGCAGGAAGGTCACCGAACTCTAAAGACATACTTATGAAAAAATTCTGATTGGCTTTCTGAGGATTTCGTGTGACTACAGAGCAAATTGACTGAATCACACGAAGACAAATCTCGAACAGGGCGACCTGTTCGTTCCTACGCACAGTGGTCTATTTTCAATATTTAGGGGGACATTGCTCTTTTTGAACTGAAATCAACTGTATAATAGTTTTTTTTTGTTAATTGTATATAATTTTGAAATCTTTATCACTCTTAACGGCTGTTCTATAATATGCAAAAGATATTCGAATCGTTTTTCTGCGTATTATTGCGTACAAACAAGGATATACATTAATTCTAGAATTAAACGAATTGTAAATAGTAGAACATGTATTTTACGAAAGAAAATAAGTGATAAATACATACCCAAAAGATTTATATATCAAAATCACTGTCTGAAGAATCTTCCAAGTCTTCTTCATTCTGGCTTTGGAATGAATCATCTGAATGCTGGTGAACTCGTGACAATTCTGGTGAATGTGTGAGGACTTTTAAGAGATTGATGACGGGCTGTGGCAATTGATTTATTTTTCTTTTAGGTAAATTTCTGATGCTAGATATCTCTGGATCAGCAGATATCAAGAGAGCATGGAGAAGGTCTTCGATGTTTCGTTGCCTGTTATTTTTGCGAGTATTGTGCTCGCGAAAGTAGCGACATTCTTTATGTCTTGTTTCTAATGCTTCCTCGCTTAATTGTCCTATAGGAAGCAAAAGTGTGTCCATGACGTCAGCGCCGTGAATTAGAATTTTGTGGACACTCGCTGGCATTTTGAACCACCCATACTGTTCCACAAATAGTTGAATGACAGGAACTTCCATCAAAACCCCATTTGTAAATAATTTCGAAAGAGGAAGTTTCATGCTTACTAACAACTCTGCTGAGAACTTCGTGTTGAGCTATGGATAAACGATGTGCTGTGTGGTCATGTAGGCTTTGCAATTTAACCTCGCCTTTTGTCTCGGAAATAACTATGTTTTTGGCATAGCACTGCTCTTTAACTTTCAGTACTTTGTTGTAGGCCGGATATACATATCACAATTTCTCCCTTTTGCACCTTTTCTTATCAGA
Organism: Teleogryllus oceanicus; assembly: GCA_964035755.1. Lineage (NCBI taxonomy): Eukaryota > Metazoa > Arthropoda > Insecta > Orthoptera > Gryllidae > Teleogryllus > Teleogryllus oceanicus. Next base: position 11,587,818 of record CAXIVR010000012.1, on the reverse strand, counting down.
ATATATTGTGCTTTACTCAATTTGGCGTCTATAATCAGAGATTTCTTCTGGAGTGTAAGGGTCAAAATTTTTCTTTTGCATATTTATTTTTTTCATTGTCCTCAACGAACGAAGGCTTGAAATTGTAGCCTTTTTTATGACATGAGCAACATTTCGTTTGCCTTGTTTTCTGAAGACTGTGTCGCAAAAGCTAGTTCTTCAGGACTGTGGCCCTCAACTAATTTTCTTGTGCGCCTTCTCTTTGTTCTGGCGCTCAACGTATCAAATTCTCTTTGATGATGTGTCGTGGACATTCATGGTCGTATATCAAGTCGAAGAAAGATCATTTCTTCTTCTAACCAGTCTTTATTTTCTTTCAAAAATGATTCCTTCCGCTTCCCGCTTGCTTTCCAGCGATTTACAATTGAGATAGTAAAAAATCTAATTTTATTGATAATACCGTCTTGTGTAACATTCTGCACTCTCGACATTATCAAATCAACTACCTTCTTTCTCACATGAGTTTTATTTGCCTGAGACAGAAGACCTTCGTGCGAAAGATATCCAAACAGTTCCAGACGCGTCACTCGCAGTCGCGCACCTACCGACAAATAAAACTAAATAACACAATTTCCGCAAATCTCCGCTCATTAAAGTTAGTCTCGTTTTAAAGGTAGATAAACACTCTACATCATATAAAAAATTGGTCATGTTACAACGTTTTTTGTTCTACTCCAATGAATTTCGACTATGAGTTATACACCTTCATTTCCCCCCGGTTTTTTAATAAAATACATTTTATACTTCTAAAACGATACACACGTATTAAAATTAATATATAACGTATCTGAAGAACCAGATTCCATGATGGAATAAAAAGTTTCTCACAGGAATATGACACGCACGTACTAGAACACCTCGAACACAGCCTACCGAGCGACCTCCAAACAAGACTGAGCGCGCTCTGTGTCTTTCGCTTCGTTTCATGAATCCTCATCGCTCTACGCTTCATAGAATATGGTCTATTCATACTTTTTCGAACAATTCAAGATTCTGTTCACACTCCTGAATCGATACATTGAGGCTTCAACAACTTTGGTTTCAAGGCAAATGTCCCCGTAAATGAGCAAAATAGACCACTGTGCTACGGTGAGAAATCTGAGAGGTCGAAACGAAGAGTCGCTGCAAAATTGTCCTTCGAAAACGACCATAAGGCAGATTTAATGGTGAAAGCTGCAAATATGTCAGCTCGAGCTTCGAGGAAGAGATCTAGCTATTGTTCTGGATCAAGTCACTGAAACTCCAACCAAACCATCTAAAATTTAAAAAAAAATATTATGCAATTTCCAAAACAAGAAACTACCAGTTGCATTATCTGAAGAGGATGCATTATGCTATTTGCTAGAAAACAATTTGAGCAAGCAACTGTACATAAACACAAAGCTACTATCTAAAATCCACAATGCAGATATTTAATACAATTAATGGCTGCATAGCAATGGACAGACTATAAGGGTTTCATTTGTTCCATATTTGACATTAATTCATCTTAAATTTTTAAATATAATAACAGGAAACAGATCTAGTCAAACCTGCCCAATTTGTGACGCAAAACCTCTTCGAGTAAAGGAAGAGACAGAATTTTACGCACCCGAATTTTTGCCTATTTTTGCGAATTTTTGCCTTTACAATTTGGGGTCACCTACATCTTTGGATTAAGCTTTTTAATGTGTTCTGCACATAGCTTATAGAATTTATTTAAAAGGATGGCAAGTCAGAGGTGATGTAAATAAGTTTATTGCTAAGACAAAAAAAGCAATTCAAAAATTGTTTTGGGGAAAAAATGCATCTTCATGTGGATAAGGTGAAAGATAATGTTTGCGGCTCGTCTAATGAAAATACTGCACGACGCGTCTTCTCGGAACCTGCAGTTTTTTCACGAATTTCTTCTGTTAATGAAAACCTAATTCAGAGATTTACGATTATCCTGGTAGCCATTTTATGTCAATACAGTATTGACCCTGAATTATTTGGCAAATATTGTTTGAAGACTTCTAAAGTATGCAGAAAACTCTATGATTGGTTTCCGAAGCCTGTAAATGTTCATAAAGTTATTGTTCATATAAAATACATACTTCAGTATAGTATTCTGCCATTTCGATGCCTGGAAGAAGCAGCTTCAAAATCCAGAAACAGATTGTACAGAAAGAACAGACACACACGCAAGGAATGACAGCAGATTTCACAACATAAGACATTTTCAACCCAGCTTTGGAAACATCGGATCCCATCATTTCCACTTCCAGCCTCCATAAAAGAGTTCATAATAATAAGAAAAAGGAACTTCTACTTGAAGTAATTAAAATGCTTATTTCCCCTGCACCAGAATCAAGTTCACATGAAGCAATTGAGTAAATATCTATCTTGTTGAAGTATTGGATGAGGATGCTATAGAATAGATTCTTTCTCGTGATCAGAGTGAACATTACTTAATAAAATTTTTCACAACAATATGAACTCTTGTTAAATGATAATACAGATGAATAATTTCATAATGAAAGTTTTCATACGAATTTTTAACTCCTACCTTTTCCTACCTAAAGACAGTACGTATACATGAGCCGCCATCTTGAAATTATGCAACAGGTAATATGGTAAATGTATTATATTTTTAAGGTCTATATATGTACCAAATTTCAAGCGATTTACTCTTCAGATAACCGAGTTATGATTTTTGGCCAAGGACAGAGCGCTTTCATCCCATAGTGCGGCGGTAGGATTTTCGACACTAGCTTTTCAGCTGTATCGAATTCAGTCACTGTCTGGAGGAGAATTCTAGCCGACGGCTGCTCTAATCGGTAGTTTTCCGTAGTTTTTCCGATTAACACCAGGCGAATGCCGGAGCAGTACCCTAAGAAACGGACCACAGACCGCGCGCGATCTTTCCTTCCTCTTTCTTATCCTATCCTCACTCCCCCCACACACACTAATATGCACTACACTACCACACATGTCGGGAGACCGGTCGGGGACTTAGGGCTACTCTATAGTAGGTCAGCGCGGGATCTCGCTATCCAGTGCGGGAAGATCACCGCCACCTTGAAAAACATGCACTGCACTTACGGGACTAATGACCTTCTGGTTTACGCGCCTGGAATCACGAATCAATCAATCAATTAAAAACCGATCTGAGCAGCCGGTCGCTAGAATTCCTCTCCAAACGGCGACTGAATTGAACCTAGCTGCTTAGCTAGTGTGGAAAATCCGCCAAACCGTGGGGACTGGAAGCCGAGAGACGCGGTTATCTGGCGGTCTGACCCGCCCCCTCGCTCACCGCGCAGGTGTAGCCTTTGGGCTCCGCGGCGCCCTCTGCATCAGCCAGTTAAAGAGAATCGAGGTTTGCATTTTTAATTGTTTACTCCGCGCACCGCATGGAGCGCTGCTAGCGCCGCGGTGCGCTGGCGTTCCCGCGTGAGGCTTCATTAGTGATACTGCGAGAATTATTGTCAACGCGGGCGAGATAATTAGAATTTTATCGTCGCGTTCTCATTTCGTTGGGAAAGAGTAGTCCGTTGTTTTGCTAATGCGCGTGCAGAGGAGCGAGGCCGATGGTGTGCAATGCTTCTGCTGCGGGCTTAATTTAGAGAAGACAGAGCCTCGTCGAAGAATACCGCTTGCAAAGTAGATTGCTTTTTTGTGTAAATACGATGACATTAATTCGAAACCTAGCGAAATTCGTGTCGGTGATCTAGAGATTTTACTTGTTTAACCGTGCAAAAACCAAGAAAAAATCGAAATGTTTTGTTATCTTCATGCTCTGTTTAAATACATAAACATTGTGAATAATCTTGCAAGAATATAATTTCATTACAATATGCAATGTAAATGTATTTGAAAAAATGGCTTGTTTTGCTTTTGTAATACATGGCTAAAAGATAGAAACGTCAAATGAATTGTACAGTTATATCTATCTTAAAACAACTTTGATAAATTTAACGAAACAAAGAGCTTCTCAAAGTTTCATTTTGTTTACAATAGAGATATCTTAATGATTATGCAATATTAAAGATATAAATGTGTAATAAACGTACTGAAAATATTCCGATAGTTTACATAGTTGTCCAGCATACTGATGGAACGTAATGTAAGTAGTGTGACAGTTAATTGCTGAGAGAACATAAATAAGGACAAGAAATAAAACGAAACGTTTAAAGTTGTAGCTTTTTTATGTTCACGGTTGCAATTTTATTTATTAATTAAGACGTAGATTCTGGCATCTGCTATGTGGAAATAATGTAATACAATATACATTAATTCTTTCATACATATTTATATTTGCAATTTCTTTCTATAGGAACATTGGGAAATTTGTATTATTTTTAATTGTAATAAACTTAGAACGAGAACTCGTCAATATGTCCTTTGATCAAAAGTATCTATTCAAAAAACTTACACGATTTTATTTCATTATCATCTTTGAACAACAAAAGAGAAATCATTAGCTTCACTATTGTAGTTGTAAACAGTCCCCAAAAACTTTTGAACTATTGCAATCTTCTAGAATTAAAATATTAGCAAAAATGAGATTGAAGAAATTTTTTAAGAGTGCTTGATACACGAAGAAAAACGAAGTTTAGTCAGAAAATGTGTAGCAATTTTTAAGAAAATTTTGGAAATATTGAGACTTCATCTAGAATTCCTCAAAAAATAAAAATATCCGTTTCAAACTCTCAGAGATTCAAGTTCGTTTAGATTGATCGAGGATTTTAGAGGAAATGATCTGAACGGTTTATGCAACTAGCGTTGACTACAGACAGACAGACAGACGATGAGATAAAAGATTTGTCGTCAATCAATTTTTCGTTATCAAAGATCTTCAAAAAATACAGTCTGATTCACAAAGTGCTAGAGAAAATAATTTTATTTTTTTTATTTTAATAGGTAATTATTACAGCCAAATTAGAAAACTTGATGCAATGTGGCTAGGCCGAAGGCCTTTAAGCCATTACAATACCTACATTCTACCGCGTTCTAACCTTTCGCATTCTGGTATTCACCCCAAATGGTCTCTCCATCGCATCAAAGCCGCGGAAATGAGACCATAAGGTACGGCTGAGGGAAAAACCCCTGAAGGGGGAAAAACCTGCCGTCAGAAGCCGAGTACATGCTACTCTATCCGGTATTTAAACTATTTATTTATTTGGCGCGGGCGTCAGGCCTTCTCCTTCCAGTGTTTGGCCTCCACCGCACCTGAAAACAAAAAGCACCACAGAAAATCGTCCGCACCAACGCCTCTGCCCTAACATTTCCGAAAATAATTTACTATACGTAGGCAGGATTCATCCGCTTTTTCGTTAGCATGGTACGACAAGAAAAGTTTTGATGTCAGAAAATAGCCTGTTCCCGCAGTATTGTAAATACTTTCTATGTACTTCCTAAGGAATAGTGAGAAAGTAAAAGGCATGAGGAAATGAAGAGAGGCGAGGGAAGAGAGAAATTGTCGCGATGCCTTGAATATTTTACTGACCTCTTTGCTCTAAATCTAGATCTTTTCTTACTTAGCTAGAAAATAAAATTGAGACTCGAATCACACTGGACCTCAGATATTACGGATAAACATCGAACCAATTGAAGGCTAATATTAAAAATCTGTTTTGGACTTCCCGGAGCAAAGGTAAGAATTGAGCTGACCTGGATTGCCAAGGTGACTAAGAGCGTGTACCAACTCAGCGGTTCGATCCCAAGGGTCGTAAGTTCAAATCTCACCTTGGGCATGGTTGTTTGTCCTTTGTTTCTCATGAATGTGTCGTCGCGGAGGGCCTCGCGTTCTGCTGACCCCATATTAGAGGAGCCCCCATGTGTCTTGGAGTCTAGTGTGGGGTCCCATCGGGACCTTAAACTTAATCGGCCGTCGGCTGGATGAAAGCCCTAGGAAGACAAAGAGGAAAGAAAGAATTGGCCATGGACTAGTGGCAGCTAGTCCTTAAGCACTAGGGTGGGGCCCTCCACAGAAAACCAGCCGTGGTAAAACTTGAAAATTGTATGAAACTTTCCATAAACAGACCCGTTTAATTTGTACATTTTGCCAGCACAATTTTTGAGGACGAATTTAGTTCTATGTGTCCGCTTAAGCAAGAGATAAAATGGTTTTAGAATGGGTCGTATCGTGGACTATAGCGAGTCCACCCAAACTTGCGGGTCCATGGACGGCCTGATCCATGCAATGGAAGCTTAAGAAATAGTGAGAGTACAGGGAATTGATTGGGGAAGCGAGCTGCTGTTAGGGATTTGATTGACAGAGTTCGCGTGTATTAACTTGGTGTAGAAAACCGACCCTTTCATACGATTTCATGAATTACTGTTTTGTTTGCTAAAACTCTTTTTTGAAAAATGTATTACTTTTGCTAGAGCATAATTATGTCTTCCTTTATCAACATAAAAGTTGTCTCAGACCAGAATTAATATCCCAATACGTGCAAATCGGTTGTACAGTTTTTCGTGTTTCCGGGCTCGCCAACTGCTTTGTTCATTATTCCCGTTAGTGTAGTGCATGCTTTTTCTCGGGAGATGGCGGTGATCTTCCCCCGCTGGATGGCGAGATTCGGGGCCGACCTACCGTCAGCTAGTGGGGTTTCCCCCTAACCAGGACTCCCCCACCAGCGGGGCACCACCCCAGCTGGGACAAGCTCTAAGCTTCCGACCGGTCTCCCGGAATATGTGGTAGTGTAGTGCATGTTAGTGTAAGTGTGTATGTAAGGGGAGAGGATAGAACAAGGAAGAGGAAGGGCAGATAGCGCGCGGTCCGTGGCCCGTTTGTTAAGGTACTGCTCCGGCATTCGCCTGGTGTTGATCGTAGAAACCACGGAAAACTACCAATCAGAGCAGCCAGCCGCTAGAATTCTCCTCCAGACAGCGACTGAACTCGACCTAGCTGAAAAGCTAGTGTCGAAAATCCTGCCGCCGTGGGGAGTGTAACCTAGGACCTCCCGGTTAGAGGCGCTGCAGTGACATCAGTTGATACACTGAGCTACCGCTACCTATGTGATAGTACGAGCTTATATGCCCCTCGTAATTGGCCACCCACCGGCCACCAGTGCCATGGACTACGTTACAATTGAGTGGGTGCACAGCAACGGCGAAGGTCGGTCAAGGGCAGACATCGGCTAAAGGACTGCGACTTGATATCGGAGGGGAAAACGGATGACTGGAGGCAATGAGGAAACGTACGCACGGGCACAGCACGGGCACAGAGTAGGGCACGGGGAGCAGGGCAGTGATGACAATCGCGGGCGGAGCTCAGCAACGCCGTGGGCGTCGCTGGGCCGCGCCACCGTCGCCGATGTCTTCTAGGCCGACATGAGCGTCACGACACACCCTTTGACACTTTGTCTCCTTCAATTCTATAAGTTCATGGTGACTCAATATACCATGAAATTCAACATTGACGGCACCGGTAATTATTATATTATGAATAAAACTTTAATACATTTTGAAGTGAATTTTGTACACTTAAGCAATGACCCTTTTTATTTTAGATTTCAGGTTAATCAGTGTACTAATATTAAAATGATTTACACTCAGCAATTATTGAAACATTAAATTGTAACAAATATGAAGTTTATTCAAGGAGATCTGAACAACGAGATGTTATCTCGTAACATTTACGAAATTCGTCTCGTTACACTATTATGTGAAAGTGCACTGGTAAAAGTATAGGTAAGCCGCTTATGTTCTTTCACTATTTTGTATCATATTGTTTTTACATTTCCGTGAAATTTTGTATACTCATATCATGCAAATTCCCTTTAGAAAAATCGTACCACCCGTCGAAGAATTATAATCGCTGAAAAGTCTGAATGGCATGACAAAAAAGTGAATTTCCTGTAAATAACTGTCAACTGAGTAAAACAATCCAATTGTGTAAGTAATGATGGATTGGTGAATTGACTTTTCCTCGTCGTTATTTTTTCTTCATGTGTATGGGTTTTGAAATGAAAACTAGAAGGTATGTGTAAAATAGCGTGACGTTAGGGAAGTGATAACATAAGTTTATATTTATGCCTGAGGAAAGAATATAATGTACGGGTTAGCTTTAATAGTTATTACCAGCGTTTGTATTTCAAATTGGTAGGCCAGTTTGTATGTAATTCGAATATGTATGGCAATGTTGTGTATGTTTAGCAGTTTGAAATGAAACATTTCTCAACAAAATCTGTGCCGTTGTTATAGAAATAAATTATTTCACTAGAGTGAATTTTTTTGAAAAAAAAATATCTACAACCACAAATCATTCTTTACAGTCCGCAAGGCAGTTTATTTGAAATACTGAGGGAACATGACCAAAAAATCTCGTTTTCTTGTATAATATTAGGTGTTAGTTCCTAGCTCCTGTGCATAACTGCAATATACGCGTTGTATTCGCACAAAACGTTTCATGTCCCACCGGCGAAGTGCTGTAATCCACCACCATAATGACTCTCAACTCTGTGTTTGACAAATTCTCATTTGCGATGAACAATGTTCTCATGAATGTTTCCCTAAGGACATACAATGTTGCTGGAAAATGGATGTATGAGTATATCCTAATTTTTATACTCGTAATTTCAGGAAGAGTATAAAAGAAGGACAAGACTACCACTCTGACATTTGTTACAGTTAATCAGTTTTTTTTGGACATTCTTATTATTCACTTCGTGTCAGAACAAATTTTAGAAGTGAAACAAACGAATGCCTTAAAAATTTATTTCGATAGGGTCTTGGTATGAAATAACATTTTACATATTAATACAAATGAATTTATTGAAATGAGCTCAAAAACAGGTTTATAGACGAATTAAAAATAATTTAGTTTAATTTCATCCGTGAAGTGTATGGATTTCTCGTTTTAGAAGAGTGTAAATGGATTGGCTTGGTTAGCTGAAGCTTGTAAGAATATGCACTCAACTCTGCCATTCGGAGTATAATAGGTGACATCTAACCATTCATCCCCAGTCAAGCACATATTTTATTTCCGAAAGCCGCAATAACGTAAATTAAAATACCTATAATCTAGTAAGCTTCTTAAACAATTAGAGCACTTCTGTCTACGATTATATAATATTTAAATTTTGTTTTCTTTTCTTTTTCAGGTATGTTTATGAGCTACTTACCTTCTTCGACAAATTCCTTCTGAAATTTGAGAGAGCACTGGTGAGTTTGTCATTTTCATTTCCTTGATTCATTTTGTGAAAAAAATATAATTAAATCATAATGAATGTTCCGCATGAGAAAGTATAATTTTTTGACAAGAGCAATGAAAAATCCATTGACGTAAACTTCAAATGAGTATATTATCATCATAATACCCAATACTTTGAGTTCCATGCAGTACTTTTGCAGCAGGCATGTATGGAATCTCGTACTTATCATTGTTTATTGTTTGTCGTTTTCAATAGATTAATTATTTATTTATTTTCCTATCTGTCATTATTTGGTGTTTTTAAGTGTTACTTTATCGTACGCATATCGCTGACAAGTCATGTACATACAAAACTACTGGGTACTGCAAAGGAAACAAAACACTGGGCGGCATGAATCAACATGGCTGCCACCTGGCACTACGAGAGATTTCAAGAGTTTGCGCACTTTGTCTAATCTGTCACCAACACTTCTAGTTTCTGTGTTATTGAGATGAAGAAATTTTATGATCAGTTGAAAACTATTTCTTGGCATTTTTCTTTGGCATCAGTTGAAAACTATTTCTTGGCTTATTTCACCAACAATTGGTGATGATTTCCTCTTGTACTATAAAATCTTCTACTAACTTCTACTAAAACACCTATGCATTTCTAATGATGGTTTCTTGACAATTCCGGTGAGCATCCATAAACCCAGAAACTCCCTTATCACTGGTTTCCATGCTTCTACACTATGATACTGTGAAAAATGTCTAGAAATAGAGAACAGAAACTATTCTGCTTATATATTGGTTTCTGTGACAAGATGGGAGACGAATTCATCAGTAAAAAACTTTTGAAAATACTGAAAAAAATATTTTCAACTTTCAGTACAAAATGATATACCAAAATGTCTATTGTAATTAGGTAATAATCCAGGGACATCATAATCACTCTCTTCATCCGATACACATTTTGGTACGTCTCCCGGATCAGCTGTTTGAGGTGTCGCACTTGTTTCTATCCGACTACTCTCGCTTAGGGTTCATCGCCAAAAACATCTCTGCATTTGGATGACAGAGATCTAACGCACTATTTGAATGCATGTGATAACACGTCGATCGACGTGATTAGCAGTGGCAGAGCGGAAAATTAAAAACGGTCAACGTGTTTGGCAGTGAAAGTGTTAATTTCATGTGTAATTCACTATCCCTCTACATTTTAATATTTTTATTTGTCATTACGGTTTACGGACGACACAATGGAGCAAAATGTTTACAACAAATAAAATGATGGCCGATGATTAATTACTTCTCAATTTTTGCTTTGCCAAAATCGCTGTGATTGATTTTTAAACTAAATGAAGCTGTATCATGTTGACTAGCATCATAAAACAAACTGCACCAATGAAATACGAGAACTACACTATGTCAATACGAAATCGTTTCTTTACTCCGATACTTGCAGTTAAAATGGAAGGCTTTTTACGAGACTAGAATATTTTGCAACTCAAAGCAATACTTATACGATATTTTCGTTACATTTAACTGATTTATAATTAATAACATAATTTAAAGAAATAATAGTACGACATACATTTCATTAAGAGAAAGAAGATTAAGTTGAAGCTCAAGTTCTGTCTAAATAAAGATGCAAGCCTTCAACCTGTCAAATAGTCTTTGAACACAGCTGTAATTGAAGGAAACTTGCCCTCCATTATATCAAATTAGAGTGGTCTTCTATTTAAGCACATTCAACGTAGTTTTTCCTCGCTATTAAAAACTAGATTCTCTGCCCCTGATTGCGCTCCACCTTATTGAGAACCATCGTTTTTGTGACCGTGTCACCATTTCGTATCAAGGTAGAGAATGTTAAAAATTCTAGGTAACACGATTACGATATTATACTTTATCCGTGTTGACTGCTGTGTATCCTTGTGCATCGAATGATCGTGATCTTCGCCCATTAACACGCGAATTAATTTCGCGGGCGCAACGCACGGCCAGCAAAGCTGCTAGTTGCCCGTGAGGGTGCAGACGCTAAGCGCGGGTTTGCAGGATCCGAACCGTTGCGCAACCAGTCATGAATGCGGATTGGCCAGGAGCAAACTAGGCTAAATCAATGTGGCATTCAGGAATTCCGACACTTGCTTTCCATTTTGACTGTAGGATGTCTATGTTCTCTGAGGACATCAGGTATAGTTAGTTTAGTTAATGCCCTATTTTATTTGGCGAGATTCGGGCCACCAGTCCCGCTCTTCCGCCTAACCACGCAAATTTCGCTACGCTCCTTTCACCACCTAGCGGAGATAGGAGGTATTATGCTCGGCAAAACGGGCGGATCTCAATTTTGCCCAGAGGCTTCTTTTAGGCTTGAGGATCTTTTACATGCATTACATGGGACAGCGGGCTTTACTTCCCCTTCGAAGGAAGGTGTACGAGGAGGTTTTTTGCCCTTAAAAATCAACGGCTTCGATCGGATATGAACCCACAAACTCGGGACAACAGTCCGGTACGCTGACCGTTATACCACCGAATCCGCAAACCAAACTTTACAAGTGCAAAGAAAATAAATTTGAATCGACCAGCAATTAGCATCCTCAAATGAGGACACTGAAAGTCTCATAAATTAAAATTGATTAATGATTATAAATTATAAAATATAAAGGTAATGAAAGAATTGACTCAATGGGACAATACTGAATATCGACGTTCATCACTATTCAATTTTTAGAGAATAAAATCTAGGTGTTCAAAAAGCGTGTCATCCAAAAAACTATTTCTTGGAAAAAAGGCCAAAGATTTGGGAAGGTTTTAATTTTAAAGCAAAAAGAAAAGATCCAGTTTGTGGAGGAGAATTCGAGCGTTGGCTGCTCTCATCGATATATTCCGTGGTTTCTCCGATCGACACTAGGTCAATGCCGGAGCAGTAGGTTACCAAAACTCGCACGGTCTTTCTTTCTAACCTTTATTGTCTTATCTTTCTTTACACCTACACACACACACACACTTTTTTCGTGCCCTGCATTGGTACATGTGTGGGGAGCCTAGAGCTTCTACCCGCTAGGTTGCTTACTTTGTATGGGGACACTCCCGCTAACCGGTGGCACATATTGATTGATTGATTGTTAGTGACTCCGGGAGCGTCAACTAATAGGATCGTTAGTCCCGTAAATGTAGGGCATGTTTTCCCTTGAGAGGTGGCAGTGTTCTTCCTACGCTGGATGGCGAGATCCGGTGCCAACCTACTGTCGACTAGCGGGGTTTTTCCTCAACCAGGTGTCTCCCCACTAGCGAGGCACTGCCTCAGCCAGGACAAGCTCTGAACTCCCGACCGGAATTCCGCATTGTGTGGTAGTGTAGTGCATGTTAGTGTAAGTGTATGTAAGGAAAGAAGATAGGATAAGGAAGAGGAAGGAAAGATCGCGCGCGGTACGCGGTACTTCTCCGGCATTCACCTGGTGTTGATTGGAGAAATCACGGAAAACTACTGATCAGAGCATCCAGCCGCTATAATTCTCCTCCAGATAACAAATGAATTCGATCTAGCTGACGAAGTGGTGACGAAACACCTTGCCACCGTAGGGGCTCGAACCTAGAACCTCGGTCAGGGTCTCTCGGTCCGTGGCGTGGAGGTCGTTCCCGCATTATCAGCGTAGCAGGAACACCGCCACTTTCCGGAATATAACTTTCCGGAATATAACTTTCCGGAATATAACTTTCCGGAATATAACTTTCCGGAATATAACTTTCCGGAATATAACTTTCCGGAAACCATAACTTTCCAATTAACTTTGGAATATAACTTTCCGGAATATAACTTTCCGGAATATAACTTTCCGGAATATAACTTTCCGGAATATAACTTACCCGGAATATAACTTACCCGGAATATAACTTACCGGAATATAACTTACCGGAATATAACTTACCCGGAATATAACTTACCCGGAATATAACTTACCCGGAATATAACTTACCGGAATATAACTTACCCGGAATATAACTTACCCGGAATATAACTTACCCGGAATATAACTTACCCGGAATATAACTTACCCGGAATATAACTTACCCGGAATATAACTTACCCGGAATATAACTTACCCGGAATATAACTTACCCGGAATATAACTTACCCGGAATATAACTTACCCGGAATATAACTTTCCCGGAATATAACTTTCCCGGAATATAACTTACCCGGAATATAACTTACCCGGAATATAACTTACACGAAATATTACTTCCCGGAATATAACTTACCCGGAATATAACTTACCCGGAATATAACTTACCCGGAATATAACTGACCCGGAATATAACTTACCCGGAATATTACTTACCCGGAATATAACTTACCCGAAATATAACTTACCTGAAATATAACTTACCCGAAATATTACTTGCCGGAATATAACTACTCTGACTGGTCTGACGACAATAGAAGTGACGCCCGCAAACTACCTATAGTACTCTGATGTGAACAGAGTGGCATTTCACGAGTCGCGAGCTGGAAGAAGATGGTCATCCAATCGAGCGCTCCAACACCAAAAATGAAACGTCATACGTCGTAACGAAGCTTCCTTGTGTCCCCCTCTCCTTCCAGCTTGTGACCGCGAAGGACTTCTGCGTGAAAGCGTGGGCGCGATGCGCGCGGAACGGCCGCTGATGTCGGCGGAGGCGGCGGCGGGGGGGCGGCGGGGCGGCGCGGGCGGCGGCGCACGCCACGGACGCCGCCACGGAGCTGCTGACGGCGCCATGTCGGCGGAGGCGGCGGCGGGGTGGGCGGCGTGGGCGGCGCGCAATAGATTGGATTCTTTCGTGCTTCCGAGCACGTCGACTGCTCTGGTCGTTAGTCCCGTTAGTGTAGTGCATGTTTTTTCTCGCGACATGGCGAATAATCTTCCCCCACTGGATGGCGAGATCCGGCGCCGACCTACCGTCGGCTGGTGGGTTTTCCCCTAACCAGGACTCTCCCACCAGCGGGGCACCGCCCTCACCAGCGGGGCCTCACCCACTAGTGTAGTGATTGTGTGTGTAAGGGGCGATGTGTGTAAGATTGTGTGAGTATGTGTGTGTGTGTGTAAGGGGAGAGGATAAGACAAGGAAGAGGAAGGAAAGATCGCGCGCGGTCCGTGGTCCGTTTGTTAGGGTACTGCTCCGGCACTCGCCTGGTGTTGATCGGAGAAACCATGGAAAACTACCGATCAGAGAAGCCGGTCTCTGGAATTCTCCTCCAGATAGCGACTGAATTCGACCTAGCTGAGAAGCTAGTGTCGAAAATCCTACTATCATCGGGACTCGAATCTAGATCCTCCCGGTGACAGGCTCTGCAGTGACATCAGTTGCTGTACTGAGCTACCCCTCCGTACCTAAAACTAATACTTCCTTGTATGATATAGTTATTTATACGTTACTTTGCGCGTGGGGGTTGAATGACGTAGGCGCTGGCGGGGCCGGGCGGCGCGGAGAGCGCGGTGGCGCGGGACGCGGAGGCCGTGGCGGCGCGCGCGGCGGCGGCGGCGCACCTGCACGCGGACGCGGCGGCCGAGGTGCTGGCGCTGCTGTGCACGCTGGCCGACCTGGCGGCCGCCATGGGCCGGCACGTGGCCGCGCGCCGCGCCGCCCAGAGCGACTAACCGCCGCTCGACGCCACTCCATGTCAGAGGGCACATACTTTTCGCTTGTGATAAAGTGAACCGTTGTTGAATCAAGGGGACCGTAGAATAAAGGTTACCGTTGAATAAAGTTTACCGTCAAATCAAGGGTACCGTCAAATCAAGGGTACCGTGAAATCAAGGGTACCGTTAAATCAAGGGTACCGTGAAATCAAGGGGACTGTTGTTGAATGAAGACACGCGTTTGTCGTCTAGAATTGACAACAATACTGGTGTCAAATAGTAATTACAGTGAATTGTAATGTGTGGTCATGATATTTATATTCTATAACATAAAATGAAGCAAACACAATTACAAACTAATAAAGAGCACACTGCAGACATTCCCTATAATGAATATATTTAAAAAAATTAATTTAATTTGTTAAATTTAATATAATTTATTTAGTAAAAACTGTATATGACGTACGGGGGAAAAGATCCTCTGCGCACGGTTTCTTGAGTTCCTGAATCCTTTCCGAACATTTTAACTATAAATAGTTTTATAGTTAATAGTTTATAGTTACATTTTTAGTTTTATAGTTACATTTTAACTTTCAAAAGCTTGCTTCAGGTGCTGAAAAGTAATTCGAAATGTGCACATATCACAGTAGTTGTACAATTTCTAGTATATTTTTAATTTAAGTAAGACTAAAGAAATTACATTTATTATAGAGAGACTCGTATGAAACCATTTGAAGTCAATCTTGATAAAGAATATATGAGAATGTCTCTTTAATCGGACACTTATCGAAGTCAATGAAAAATAACTACGCCTGCTTTAAACTTACTAAAACTCCCAGCACGATCTCCAACTGGGGAAGATAACGACCATAGACATTACACTCGTCTGAATTTCTCGTGTTCGTGCATTTTAATGCGCGTAGATTATTTTTTGCTTGACGGGTCCTTCTCGTTAGAGCTGGCGGCGGTCGAGCGCGCTTCGACTATCTCACGATCCCTCTCATTGCCCTCTCCTTCTGGCCGGAAGCGGCTGGCGAATTTCTAACGGCCGCCCCCGGCGACGGCGAAATGGCAGCGGGGTGGACGGGGGCGGGGGCGGGGGGGAAGAGCCGTCCACGCTATTAGCGACTCGGAAGGACGATTGGCGCACGCTTTCAAGCGAAGCTTACGTTCCCCTCTGCCTTCAATATGCGCCCGCCCGCCTGCCCGCCCATCCACCTTCCCACCGGCCACCCTCCCGTCCGTCCACCCTCCCACCGGCCACCCTCCCGTCCGTCCACCCTCCCACCGGCCACCCTCCCGTCCGTCCACCCTCCCACCGGCCACCCTCCCGTCCGTCCACCCTCCCACCGGCCACCCTCCCGCGTGCCTGTCCGTCCTCCCGCGCGCCCGTCCGCCCTCCCCCGTGCCCGTCCGCCCTCCCGTGTCCCCGGGCCCCCTCCCCCCCCCCCCCCCCGCCCCCCCCGCCCGTCCGCCCCCGTCCCGGCCCTCCGCGCTCCGGCCTTCTGCCCCGCCCCCGCCCGTCCTTCCGCCCTCCCGCGCCCCGTCCGCCCTTTCTCGCGCCTTTGGTCCTCCCGCGCGCCCTTCCGCCCTCCCCTGCGCCCTCCGCGCTCTCCGCACTTCCGCTCCCCGTCCGCCCTCCCGGACAACCGCCCACCTCTCACCCCCGATCGCCCGTCCGTCCTCCCCCTCCGCCCTTCCCCGCACCCGTCCGCCCTCCTGAGCGTCTGCCAGCCCGCCCGCCCGCGCTTGACGCTGCAGCGTTCACCCCCACCCCAGCCGCTTGGGCCGCTGTGTGACGGCGGCGGCGCCGCACCCGCGCCGCGCTCACCGCAATTATCCGCCCGGCGCCACGCGGTCGTCGATATCGGCGGCGGCGGATGTGGGATGTGCCGGCGGCCGCCGCGACCGCTGGGCCAGATTCTGCGAGGGGCGGCCGGCCACCGCACCGGAGGAGCGGCCAGCGAAGAACGCCCGTCCAAAGCCTGCACACGCGCATCTTAAATTCTTGTTGAATGTCTCTTCAAGATGGACATGAATAATTGAATGGATGATGAACTTATGAATAATTAATTCGTTTAAACCAATGACTAATGAAAATGAGGTCTTCTCTTGAATTTAAGCTTTTATTACGCTACCCAAGGAGATCAAAATAAATTGGAACCATTTTTGAAAAACATTTTAAAAATGTAGTTGAGGCGTATTGAAAGTACTCTCAAAATATTCGTTTCAAACACGCGCCTTTATCGATAATGGAATATCAATGTTGTGGAAAATCGTCTGAAAATCGTAAGGTGCCAGAGTTGGCTACACTCGGATGAATTGGCAGATAGGCTGTCGTGTGGACGTCAATTTATTTTTTTGTATTTAAAGATCTTCAGAAAGTAGATTATGACTACACAACGTGTGAGGCGAAGCAATTTTATTACATTTAGAAGAATAATTTACCCACCTTTTTGTTTCTAGTGCCTTAAGTTACAAGCTTTTCTGTGGAAGAATTTCAACATTGCGAACTAATAAGTTTTTCAACATTGCATAAAATTCTTTATATATTACTCCGTTTATACGTACGTATTCGCAAAATTAAAATAAACCTATAGAGGAAATAGTCGACATAGGATCCCAGGACAAAAAGGAATACATAGAAAAAAAAAAAGAACATAGAGGATAAAAATTTTAAAAAAAATTATTTCTTCTCATTTACATTCATAAATTTTTGAAGACATCGAATTAGCTACGTAACATCTAGTGCCCTGCCATTAAAAATTTCTTGGTCGTTACGATAATCTAGCAAACATATTAACGTATGCAGCCATTATTTCATGCGCCGTTCAAGCTGCTTGTACGCCATTTTGTGGATTTGGAGAGTTTTGATTGATTAGTAATTCTGAGAGCTTCAACTACTGAGGTTTAGTTCCGTCAGTGTAGTGCATGTTTTTTCACTGGGAGGTGACATTGATCTTCCCCCACTGGATGGCGAGGACCACTCCGACCTATTGTCGACTAGCGGGGTATTCCTCACCCAGGTGTTCCCCACCAGCGAAGCACCACCCCTGTCGGGACAAGCTCTAAGCTCCCTATCCGTCTCCCGGAATATGTGGTAGTGTAGTGCATGTTAGTGTAAGTGTGTGTGTAAGGGGAGAGGATAGGACAAGGAATAGGAAGGACATATCGCGCGCGGTCCGTGGCCCGTTTGTTAGGGGACTGCTCCGGCACTCGCTGGTGTTGATCGGAAAAAACACGGAAAACTACCGATCAGAGCAGCCGGCCGCTAGAATTCTCCTCTGTGGGTGGCGGGGCGAGTGGCGTGGCGAGTGGCGGGGCGAGTGGCGGGGCGAGTGGCGGGGCGAGTGGCGGGGCGAGTGGCGGGGCGAGTGGCGGGGCGAGTGGCGGGGCGAGTGGCGGGGCGAGTGGCGGGGCGAGTGGCGGTTTGACACGCCTGTTCCGGAGCGAGCAGCGCCTCCGTGTGTGTGGGAGTGGGAGGGGCGACAGGAAGCCGAGAGCTGAGAGCGGCTTAGACGCCGCTGGCGTGTGCGTTCGTGCGGCGGTCGCGCTCCTGGCGGACGCCGTCAGCAACAGCAGGTCGTCTTCGCACGCGCACGCTCCGGTCGGCGCCGAGACGACACCTTGTTACTGCACACACGTCAGCATTGGTTCAGGCAACTAACGATGAACCCTTAGTTGCCTGAACCAAGAAAAAATTAGTCAATAATTTCGCAACTTTGTAGTAATTGTTGTTTAGGTAAATAACAAGCATCTATTTTTTTTCATATTTCTATTTTTACATCTTCATTGTGAAACAGCAATGGTATTTGTAAGTACCTACAAGTCACCAGATAACCATACTTATCAGTAATGATTTTTTACACATATTATTTCATTTAAAAAGGTATATTTAACTTGTATCTGTGGCATACAGGTGAATAATTCCACGAAAAACGAATAAAAATTAAGAGGTAGGTTTCGTAGCCCCCCCCCTCTCCAGGAAGACGAAACCCAACACCACACAGCAACAAACAAATGTAGTGAGAAAACTATAAACTCTTAAAAACCTACGAATTGTAACTTATTCACCACATTAGAAGGGTACTTCATAGTACCAAAACGCTGTGGGAGTCGTTGGCACAGATGGTAATTAAATACGCATAAGAGAATATGGTACTTGTAAGTACCGTCAGCCATCGATGCGTCCGCACGCTAGTGCCATTCCGGACCTGGAGAACGGCAGCGACTATCGCGGACTTGAGAATTAATTGCTAAATAATTCAAGGGAAATATTACATATTTAATGCTGCGTGTATTAACCGGCTGAGGTGGCTTCAGGCATCTACTGATGGCCCAACAGTGACTCTGACCGGAATGTCCTAGGGCTCCACTCCCGATGGTTGCAAGATTTATGACACTAGCTACATAGTTAGGTCGCTGCCCTGGAGGAGGATTCTAGAAGTCGGTTGCTTTGATTGGTAGTTTTCCGTGGTTTCTCCAACCAACACCAAGCGAATGCCGGGGCGATACCCTACCAAATGGGTTTCGGACCTCGCGCGATATTTTTCCCCTTCCGTGTTCTATTCTCACCCCCGAACGTGTACACACACACATACACACACACACACACACACACACACGTATATGCACTACACCACCACTCGTGCGGGGAGACCTGTTGGGATCGTACTTAGAGCTTGTCCCAGATGAGGTGGTGCCCCGCTGGTGGGAGATACCTGGTTGGGGAGCACCCCGCTATCACCCTGTTTGTATGAGTGATTGAAATAATAATAATAATAATAATAATAATAATAATAATAATAATAATAATACCTCTGCAAATTCACATAAGAATAATAAAATAGGAACGAAGAGGAATTTGCATATAACAAGTTCAGAAAATTCGGCAATGACCTCAGCAAGTGGTTATTGCCCTTGCAAGAGACGTTTGTATATGTTGTGGTTTAAGTCCAAAATACAGCTAATTCGCGAATTAGACAATTAATATTTACATTGGAGGAAAGGTTTGGATACATCTCTATGAATTACGATGAGCGGATAATTTCGAACATTATCGAGCTAATTCGCGAATTAACCCCAGGGTGCTCCCTGAAATAAAGTGATAGAGTGTAAAATTGTTGTGAGTTTGCGAGAAGTAATTGAAGTAAAAGTGCGTTTGAAATAATGTGTTGCAGAGATCGAAGGTTGCTTTAAGGACATCGTTAAGGCCGAAGCTTCGTGGCCCTTGGAATTGGTATCGAAGCGTCAACTTAGCTGTACAGTGTGGTTAGTGTCGGTTTCATGGTATTGTGCAAATAGAAAGTTACACTCGAACATACCATATCTCTTTCTAGTCCCAGAAGCTTTTCAGTACCTTTCTGATTCCCATGTATCTCATATCCTCTATTGTAACTATAAGTACTTTACTTATCCAAGCCAATTTGTGGTAGCCAGTGTGCACTTTATCCGGCTAAAATCCGGAAATGGACTTCTAATCTGTTGCCATCTCGGACATTATTTATCCATTTTTGATAATGTACGAATTAACCAGATAATTCGCAATTTATCAGGTTTGGAATAACATCCTAGAGCGAGTAAGGTGGTCGAAAACGATAATTTTTTTTTGCGAATTATCATGAATAGGGAAATATCGAATAGCAAATTTACATATTTGTCCATGATTGTTAGGCAACACCTTCTGTACATGTGTTCGGCACATTTTGATGCAATGAGAGTTGATTTAAGTTGATTTCCTAGACTGTCTATTTAGAACTTCACTGAAGAATGGTCCAGAATTATTAAAATGTAATACTTTTTTCAGATTTATTAAAAATTCTTATTAGTAAAGATGAAAAAGAAAAACGGGACTGTCTTTAATAATCCTGGACCGCTCTCTTAAGTGCGATTTGATTTACCTGCAGAACATCTCTTCAAAGTTTCATGACATTCAGGAGCAAACACCAAACCGTAACTCCGTTCTACGAAATTTTCCACTGTATTGTCGACGGCAAAAAAGAGATAATTCCGGACCCTTCTGCATGCCCTAGATGTTTGTAGTATTTATTGGAAGACTCCTGAACATCGGTTTTTCATTGAACCCGAAATTATTTCCAAACATTATATTTGATCCTAGATGCTGAACATTTACTCAGTTGGCAAACTTTTCAAACTTGCTTGATGAAATTCGTGACAAAATGTCTTCTTTGTCCTAGTGTTGCAAGGATCTATGTTCAAGATATTTTTCACCGTTAAAATCATTTTAAATTGCACACAGACTGTTTTATATATGTGACCTTTTTCTAATAATAAGCCTAAATATTGCGTAATTTGCATACTATTTAGAATAACACGTTTTAAAAGACGTATGAATGCAGAAAATATAAAGTGAAATAATATTGCATGTACTAACTGGATGAGAAAGTAATTAATTCCTTACCAATAACAAAATCAAAATTTTAAATAAAAAATATTTTACATTGTATATGGTAAGAAATAAGAGTAATAAAGAGAGAAACGGGATGAAAAGAAAAATTGGAATAGAAACAGAAAGAAAAGAGTGACAAAGGGAATGGGGACGAATTGTAGTCCACTTTCTTCCGAGCATTTTTTTGTTTTTCTTTTGAATTTTATGTAAGTTGATATTCATTATGAAATTACAAGAACCTTACCATTTAAATAACAGGGTACAGGATCATCAAGTTTAATTCACGCGAAAGAAAGGCGGAAAAATGTTCAAATTCTAAAGAAAAGCGACAGAATTTTCTGTATGGAACACTATACTTTAAGCTACTAGAGAATATTAACATATTAATAACCTCTGTTATGCAAGTTTAATTAAACTATAGTACATGAAGGTAAAAATATAAAGTTCAGTGTAAAGAATTATGTAAGATACTTTTACTACTTCAATACGTTTTCCAAAGTCTTGCTTATGCTTTGTTTGCTAATGCAACAAATATAGGTATCGTCTCTGAAGCGTTTCGAAAATCTCGTGTCTCCACGGTCGTTGTTCCCCTCTAGCGACGATCTGCGGTTTCGCAAATCCCTTCCCTGAACGCACCCGCCCCCGCCTCCGCCCCCGCCGCCGCTGCTTCCGCCTCCAACAGAGGCATTCAGTCCGATAAATACGCCAAGTTTCCTCTTTCCGGCATCCCTCTCCGCCGTGTTCGACAGTTGAAGCGCGTTAAAGCGATATCCAGAGCTCGACGTCGACAGCGTTCCCTCCTCCCCCCACCCTCCCCCTCCCCTCCCCCTCCCCCTCCACCCCGCCACAACTCGCGATCCGAAAGCTCTCGACGTAGCGCAGCAGTTTCTTGGAGCATTTCCTCTTGCGACTTTACTGCAGCCGCACGGTTCTTCTGCACTCGTGCGACTGCGTTCCGTAAGTCAGGCCCGGAGCGGGAGCTCAGCGCATCAACTGATGACATTGCAGCGCCTCTGATTAGGAGGCCCTAGGTTTGAGTTCCGACGGTGGGAGGATTTTCGACACTAGCTTTTCAGCTACGTCGAATTCAGTCACTGTCTCGAGGAGAATTCTAGCAGCCGGCTGCTAGAATTCTGCTCTGATCGGTAGTTTTCCGAGGTTTCTCCGATCAATACTAGGCGAATGCCGGAGCAGTACCCTAACGAACGGGTCACGGACTGCGCTCGATCTTTCCTTCCTCTTCCTTGTCCTATCCTCACCCCTTACACTCACACTTACAGTAACATGTACTACACTACCACATATTCCAGGAAACTAGGAATGGCCGTACCGCAGTGGCGTGAACGTACATTGCACTTCGTGCGTTTACAAAACTGCACAAGTTAGCTCTCAGCGTTGTGTAACGTCTATGGTTTCCTCGCGGCTTGTCCGCAAACTTTTATCCGCCCAGGCTCGTGCGGAGTGCATGAGGCACGAGTAAGTGTTCCACGTGTTCGGACACGGTGAAGCGTTTCTCCAACACTGCAGGTCAGATTGAATATCTACTGAGGCACACCAGATGCCGAGTTGCGAGTCGGCCTAGTTGGCTAGTCGTAGGCGCAGCTGCAAGGCGCGTATAGGGAGAGGGGGGCTGCAGTTAGTACCTCTGACGAAACACCTTAAAGTGAGATTCTGTACATATGTAAGTATTCATGTAAATAAATTGTATATACCCACTCGTGTCAGACCAGTAGCGGTAGCTCAGTGAATCAACTGATGTCACTGCAGCTCCTCTAACCGGGAGGTCCTAGGTTCGAGTCCTGACGGCGGCAGGATTTTCGACATTAGCTTTTCAGCTAGGTCGAATTCAGCTGCTGCCAGGAGGAGAATTCTAGCGGCCGGCTGCTCTGATCGGTAGTTTCCCGTGGTTTCTCCGATCAACACCAGGCGAATGCCGGAGCAGTACCCTACCAAACGAGCCACGGACCGCGCGGGATCTGTCCTCCCTCTTCCTTGTCCTATCCTCTCCTCTTACACACACACACTTACACTAACATGCACTACAGTACCACATATTCCGGGAGACCAGTCGGGAACTTGGAGCTTGTCCCGACTGGGCCGGTGTCCCGTTGGTGGAAGAGTCCTGGTTAGGGGGAAACCTCACTAGCCGACAGTAGGTCGGCACCGGATCTCGCCATCCAGCGGGGGAGATCACCGCCATCTTCCGAGAAAAAACATGCACTACATTCACGGGATTAATGACCAAAGCAGTTGTAGCGCCCGAAAACACGAAAAAACCAAACCAAACCAAACTCCTGTCAGTTCCTTCGTGGCGTAGATCTCTACCCACGACGTGACAGTTGGAAATCTCCAAGTGGCCTTTGTAACTGGCGCCCACGGCGCTTGTCATACGCTTGTCATAGCACGCGCCACCCAAGGCTACCGCTCCAATAATATGTAGAACTTCAATAGTTCCTGTCACACGATATGAAAACCTTTCAAAATGTCCCGGTGAACCAGTGCCGGTTGCCTAGTGTGACAGGGATATTTGGCCCTGAGCTTGTGACACGGGCTGCTTCCATTGCACTGGGCGATTCTGCGTCTCAGTTTTATGAGATGTCCCGTTCCTCCTCTGCATTCGCACTTTCGGTCAGAATATACTCGCCAAATTAATAAAATATTATTATTATTATTATTATTATTATTATTATTATTATTATTATCGTCGTCGTCGTCAAGAGCCACCTCGGAAAACGAGCACCCACAGTCAGCGATTGAATTCCACGACGTTGCAGAGCGTGTATGAAAAAATGCGCCTCCGTCACGATTTAAATGCAAGCACCTCGCAGACAACGACGATCCAGAGGCATCGATGATGCCTCTGAACCACCTCAGCCCGGATTTGATTTGATTTTTTTCGTGTTTCCGGGCGCGTCAACTGCTTCTGTCATTAGTCCCGTTAGTGTAGTGCATGTTTTTTCTCAGGATATGCGCCGTGATCTTTCCCCGCTGGATGGCGAGATCGGGCGCCGACCTACCGTCGGCTAGTAGGGTTTCCCCCTAACCAGGACTCTCCCACCAGCGGGGCACCGCCCCAGCCGGGAGAAGCTCTAAGCACCCGACCGGTCTCCCGAAACATGTGGTAGTGTAGTGCATGTTAATGTATGTGTGTGTGTAAGAGGAGAGGACAGGATAAGGCAGAGGAAGGACAGATCGCGCGCGGTCCGTGGCCCGTTTGGTAGGGTATTGCTCCGGCATTCGCCTGGTGTTGATCGGAGAATCCACGGAAAACCACCGATCAGAGCAGCCGGCCGCTAGAATTCTCCTCCAGACAGCGACTGAAATCTACCTATCTGAAAAGCTAGTGTCGAAAATCCTGCCGCCGTCAGGACTCGAACCTAGAACCTCCCGGTCAGAGGCGTTGCAGTGACATCAGTTGATGTACTGAGCTACCGCTCCCGGTACCTCAGCCCGGAGGCGTACGACGTGTTCGATTTCTACTCGTCACACGTGGTTTCATTCCACCGGACGTCGTCCCTTGCAGGCGTTCGGGGTGGCTGTGATCGCCAGAATCCCAAGGAGGAGACAAAGCGTCGCAGTGGCTCTTGGCGCCGGGGGGGGAGGGGGGGAGACGCAATATCCGCGCACTGAACGCTGTGCGCCGAGCGACGCGCGCGCGCCCGCGCGGAAGAAACTCGCAATCGGCGATTGCAGCGCTGCCTGCCGCGCGTTTTCAAACTTTTCCTTTGTCGCCGGGCGAGCGTTGCGCGCCGAGCCGGGCGCAGAGGAATCATCGGAAAGGGGCGACGGACGAACAGACAGACAAAGAGGGCGGGGACGGGCGAAATGCTCGGAGGTGTGGCTGTAAAGCATTAGGGATGAAAGAGGACGACTGACACTGGGAAGAATGGATCCGGTGGCGGATTTATTGGTTGTAGTATTTACGTGATTTTTTTAAAAATTTATTTTATATAATGTCGCATCAACTACAAAAGGTGAAATTAGCGACATCTACACGATAACACTATTAATACTGTATATAGCACTTATGGGAACATTCCGCGATTCTTATTGCGTGTATAGAAAAGTTATTTTTCTTTGGTTGCTAACTTCATACCTTTGTAATAATTATTATTTACTTTGAATTTCCACTGTTTTTGGGAAGAATACATACGGTGACGGATTTATTGGCTGTAGTATTTTCGTGATTCTTATTGCGTGTATAGAAATGTTACTTTTGGTAAGAAAGGTTTTGTTTGGTCGCCAACTTCATAACTTATTAATAAATATTATTTACTTTGAATCTCAATTTTTGTTCATTAGTTGAATTATTTCTGGCATTGCAAATCAGTTATTAACACAACGCAAAGTTTAAATATTTACTTAAAATAGAGAATGTGAAAAGAAATTTGAGTATCCTTCTGATAGAATTCCATTCAAAGACTCGCAAGATTATTAACGAATTATTCAGATAATTGTATTCTTCTTTTAGAATAAAAAGATCATAATTAAAAACGAGAAAAAAGCAATAGGATAATAGAAATTGTTGAAAATATTAATGACAAAATACACAAAAAACAAATTATATTTTATGGTTGATGGATTGATTGATTAATACGAGGCAGAGAGAAAAGGCTGTTAACCGAGTACAAAGTTATTATTAAAACTTGAAAATATCTAGTTCTTTCCATAAAGTAATTGTAGAAAAGGGCATGAATTTCTCTGAGGGTATGACTATTCATCAGAATATTGATTTTTTACTATTTTATGGCTATCAGACATACTTTGTCCCTACTTTACTTGATTCAATAACAATTTAGACCATGAAAAAATAGATTAGAATTATTATCTATTTGGATTGGTAGTTTGCCATGATTTCTCGAAACAACACCAGGCGAATGCCGGAGCAGTACCCTACCAAACGGGCCACGGTCTTTCCTTCCTCATCCCTGTCCTATCATCTCCCCTTACACACACACACTTACACTAACATGCACTACACTACCACATATTCCGGGAGACCGGTCGGGAGCTTAGAGCTTGTCAGGCGGTGCCCCGCTGGTGGGATATACCTGTTCAGTAATACATCCCGCAATCCGACGGGTAGTTTGGCACCGGATCTAGCCATTCAGCAATGTATGATCACTGCTACCTCCCCCAATAAGACATGCAGTAAATTTACGGGACTAATGACCTAAGCTTCTGATTCGCTCGGAAACACCAATCAACCAATCAAAGGCGTTCGACGTGGAAAACTGCTCTTTGTGTACCACGACTTGTAAGACGTTTTAAAGGTGCCACTTGAATTGAATGTGCCTTATTTTACGTGGCCAGACTCAGGCCATGAGGTCTGCTCTTCCGTCTGACCACGCAAACGCTATGCTTCTTTCACCAACCATGGCAGAAAGAACATATTACTTGGGCGACGAAACAGACTAGTTGAATTTAGCTCAGAGGCATCATTTAGGCTTGAGGATCTTTTACATGCAGTAAATATACTAAAATGGGACAGCCGGCTTTACTTCCCCTCCGAAGGAAGGCGTACGAGGGATTTTTTCGCCCTTAAAAATGCACGGCTTTGATCGGGTTCGAACCCTGGGTTTAACAGTCCGATACGCTAACCTTTAGACCAACGCCGCCGCAAAGTAGAGAACTAAGCCCATCTCAGCAGCCTGGTGCCTCAGCCCGACCGGGAGGCTGCTGCGTCAACGGAGAGCCCTTGCCCCTCGCCTCCCCTCCAGCTTCCCAGCCCTCGGGCCCCCCTCGGGCACCCTCGTCCCCAACAGCCCCTCCGGCCCCCTCCGCTCGCGGCGCCAAGCGCTTCGCATTGCTGCGCGCGGCGCCGGCTGAGATGGCTCAGCGGCAACAAGCGGTGTCGCGACAGCGTCTCTCACGGACAAGTTGCAGAATCGGAGACGCATCGGTGGTGGATTTTTGACGTAGCTAGCTCGATTTCGAACTCTGCCTGGAGCGAAATTCTTCCGACCGGGACTTGAAGCAGTGGCTCAGTGCCTTTGACCGGGACGTCCAGGTTCAAGTCCCGACTTTGACAGGATTTTCGACACTAGTTTTTCAACTAGATCGATTTCAGTCGCTGTCTGGACGAGAATTGTAGCGACCGGCTGCTCTGATCGGTAGTTTTCCGTGGTTTCTCCTTTCAACTCCAGGCTAATGTCGATCTTTCCTTCCTATTCCTTGTCCTATTCTCAGCTCTTAAACTCACACTTATACTAACATACACTACACTACCACACATGCCGGGACCTCCGCCGGGGACTTAGAACTTGACGCGTCTGGGGCGGTACACCGCTGGTGGGAGATACCTAGTTACGGAACACACCGCTAATCGACAGTAGGTCAGCGCTGGATCTCGCCATCCAGTGGGGGACGATCACCACCGCCTCCCGATGAAAAAAGGATGCACTCTACTTACGGGACTAATGACCCTCTTAGTTGACGCGCCCCGAATTACTAACAATCAACCAATTAACCGGCTGCTCTGGTCGGAATTATTTTGTAGTTTCTCCGATCTAAACCACACCAACTCTGGAGGAGTACCTTAATACATTACAGAGGTAATCCTTGACTCCTCATCCTTCACTTTTCCTGCTCCTTGACATACGTATACATACATGTATTACAGTGTCACACACATGTCAGGAGTTCACGACTTGCATCGACGGGGGTGGTGCCAGCATGTGGGAGACATTGGATGAGGGAAACCTTGCAGCACCATGTGTACGTAGGTTCTCACGTATCAGCTGGGTGGAATACCCCCAAAACCAAGTTGAAAGTTGTGTTGCACTCACTGGTCTAATTCCTCATCCACTCCTTGGCGCTCCCTGTCTTCTTCCCGGGAGCGGTGGGGCGGGAGGGCGTGGGCGAAGGTAAATCTGGGCTCCGCAATATCCAGGCGAGGTGCATTGCCGGTTGTAAACCTCCGCCCTTTTCCGGCGCAGCGCCCCACGAGCCCTGCGAAACCCTTCGCCGCTCGCCCGCGTGCGGCACATGCCTTTGGCCCCGCCCCGCCCCGTCTCGCTCCCCCCCCCGCCCGCCCGCCGCCCGCCGCCCGCCCGCCCGCCCCGCCTCGCCCGCCTCGCCCCGCCCGCCCCGCCCCGCTCGCCTCGCCCCGCTCGCCCCGCCCCGCCCCGGCCCGACTCGACTCGACTCGACTCGACTCGACTCCCCCCGCCCGCCCGCCCGCCCGACCCGACCCGACCTGACCCGGCCCGGCCCGACCCCCGACCGATCCGAACCCCCCTTGCCCAACGACCCGACTTGACCCGACCCGACTTGACCCGACCCGACCCGCTAAGCCTAGGCCCCCCGCCTTCTCCGGCCACGCTCCTCCCCGCACAGTCCCGTCTCATCGCGTCGCGCCTCGCCACGTCACGGCCCGCTAGCCTCGCTTCGCCATTCTCGCCCGCCACGTCCCCCCCTGGCCACGCCCAGCTCGGCCTCGCCTTGCCTCGTCCTGCCTCATCTCTTCTCGGCATGCCTCTCCCCGCCACGCCTCACCGCGTCTCCCCACGCCAGCCTCGCCCTGCCAGTCTGTTTTCTTCGCCCTCCGCTACGCGTCACATCTCTCCTCCTCCCCCCCCGCCAGCCTCGCCACGTTTCCCACGTTCCCCCCCGCCACCCCCCCACTCCCCCAACCCCCCCCGCATCTCCGGCACGCATCCCCGCCACGCATCCCCGCCACGCCTCTCTTCGCGTTACTCCCCACCATATCTCTTCTCACACTTCCCCTCTCCGCACCGCGTCTCCCCGACACGTCTGTCCCCGCCATGACTCTCTCCCGCACAGCGCCTCTCGAATACGCGTGGGCTGCAGGGCCCGCACGTTGGAATTGCGGCTGCGTGCGGCGAACTACTCCGCTCGGTGTCCTAAAAGCGTGTTGCAAGCATTTCCAGAAATGAAGTTTTGTGAGCCTCATCAGCCGCTTCTCCTACAGCCGGGTTTTGTTGCTTCTCCGGATAGAGTGGCTGTGTTTTACCCGTTTCTACCTCTGCTGTGAATCTGCCGTCGGCGGCTAGTGGTGCGATTAAATCAATCACAGTTTGCATCATTTTTCATTGCTGTTATTCAGATTTTGTCACAAAAGTATTGCCACCAATTTTGCTGGAAACTGATACAAGCAATAAGTTAACTTCTATTACTTTGTCGTTTTCATTAAAAGTGATCTCGAAGTGAGAAAATACGAAAGAAGTAGACGGAATGAAAGTACAGGACTGAATATTTCTAAGCAAACTTATTGTTTATTAATGAACCAAGATGTTAAAAACATTTCTAGATATATAAAATTTCTAGACAGTGAACAAATATGTTCTATCACAAAGAAAATCATACTATCGGAAAAAAATATTCAACCCTAATTGAGACACTGATTTTATAAATCTGAATGTAACTATTTCTCGAGTGAATGGAAATCAATGATTCCTATTTTATTAATTGATATCGTGACTTCAAGGGTAGAGACGTACTATCAACGAGTGTGAGTAGCATAACTAATGCTGCTAAAACAGCACGAAATTTCTCGTTCCTATTTTCACGCTTTGGCACGCAGAAAGTACTCAGATTTTCGAAAAATTGTACATGACCTTATTTCAACATCTATCTTTAAGGAAACAATTTAATTAAAGGAAAAATCTCTATCTTTAATAATTAATTGTAGGAAGACTCCCGACAAATATTAAGTGCTTGCAATTTTCGAAAATAAGGGTTTCCAACGAACATAAGATTTGCATCATTCTCTTAAACGTTCTACAAACTATGCGACAACAACATTTGATCAAAAACGATGGAACCATTTTTTGAAAATTTGGGAAATGTCCCAGGGGCTTCGTGTAAATTATCCCCCAAAATTAAAATATCGGTTTCAAATTCAAGAGGTAGCGACATCAGTCAGATCGATTGGGGAATATCAATTTTGGAGGATATAGCCTGAACGGTTTAGCCGCTAGCGTTGCTCACAAATAGACGGTCGGACGGTCGGATGGTGGAAATGTCGTCATTCTATTTTTCGCCGTCATGGACTCACTAAACATAGATTCTGGCTACACCATGTGTTAGAGGATTTTTTCTAAATTTAGTAACAGGCTTTATGCACATTTTCGTTTCCAGGGCCCTGTAATTGGAGTTTTTCTGCCACAAATTCGCAGATATTTTGCGCAGCATTACATAACTTTCTCTCTTCCCATAGCGAAAAAGCAAAAATATATGATAGGGGAATCAGTAATGTTTGAAAAGATATTATAAGATAGAATCAAGAAAAAACGAGTAAGGTCAGCTAGGTTGAAAGAATGAATAAATCAATAGCTAAGGAAGGCGTGATACATATGACCAACAAATGAAAAAAATCCGATGTTATTTATTCCGATTTAGTATCTAGAAGTCATTTGGTTCTATATTCCGGATTGTGCTGTTGCGACAATTCAATGCGCTTCCGAAACCCCAAAGCCTGGAGCCGACATTGTCGCAAAGCCGACATTGGTGGCGGAGTCGCGAGAGCCGTTAAAGGGGGCCCGGCGCTTCGGCAGGCTGCCTTGCATGGAGGGGAGGGGGGGGAGGGCGGTTGAATAAGGCGCGGGCAAGGCCTTCGGCTCCGCGGCAGATTTACCGCAGCGAGATCTGGAAGAAAGCGGCGAGGAGGGAATATTTCCCCGCGAGGGCCCCACGGAGGCGGGTGGGCGGGGGGGCGGAGGTGAGGCGGGGGGGGGAAGGGGAATAGTGGGACATGGCGGGGAATGTCATGGTATGGCGGGGAATGTCATGGTATGGCGGGGATGTCATGGCATGGCGGGAATGTCATGACATGGCGTGGAATGGCATGGCGGGAATGTCATGGCATGGCGGGGAATGTCATGGCATGGCGGGAATGTCATGACATGGGGGGAATGTCATGACATGGCGGGGAATGTCATGACATGGCGGGGAATGTCATGACATGGCGGGGAATGTCATGACATGGCGGGGAATGTCATGACATGGCGGGGAATGTCATGACATGGCGGGGAATGTCATGGGGGGAAGGGGGGGGGAAGGGAGATGGGGGGGAGTGGCATGAAATGGAGGGGGAAGCCATGAAAATGGCGGGAGAGCGGAGTGGACTGGGGCAGAGCTCGGGTAGGAAAAGGCGGGGAAGGCGGGGCGGCGAGTGTGATTTATTCATGGGGAGTTTGTTGCACTTAAGGGCCACCGGCGGCGCCGTCGGGGGGGGGGGGGGGGGGGGGGCGGGGCGGTGCCACAGCGGGGGCGGCGGAGAGAAGCACTGCAGTTTACGTGCCTCACGAAATATTCAGCGCGTGAGGCTTAAAGAGGACGCACGCGCAGATGCGACACGACGCGACGAGAGAAGAGGAGTGGAGAGGAGTGGGAGGGGAGGAGAGGAGGGGAGAGGCGACGCGACGCGAGGTGACGGCGCAGGTGTAATTGCTGTGCAGGAAGGCGACTACTGCTCCGCGCTGCCGACGGAAAATGCCCTGATCTCTGGGGGCTGGATGCGCGGAGAAGTTTCCGAAAGAGCCTTTAGAGTACCTGTGCTTGGAAACCAGTTCTTACCTTCACTCTTCATTTATTGAAAAACGTTACTCTGAGCTGAAGCCTAATTTACCGTACGCGTGCCGTTAAGATGTTGTGTACACGTAAGGCGCGAGTCAATGTGTTCTTGGCTGTCCGGGTGACGCCGCGTAGTGCGCTGAGAGACCGACGTATTGCCTGTCATGTCGCAGGCTTCTTCAGGGCAGTGTCAAGTCTGCCATGAAGTCGTTTAGTGTCATGGCCATGTAAAACTACTACTGGATGCTGCCAAGTGAACCAAACGGCATGAATCATTGTGGCTGCCGCCTCACGTATTGAGTGTGATGCCAAGAGGACGTGTCCACAAATAGGTTCTAAATAATAATATACGCAATGCGGTATCGTAGGCTTCCGCGGCCAGAGTCATGATCTGGGCTGTCCGGGTGACGCCGCGTCGAAGGTTGGGGTGCCAACGTTTCGACCAACGTATCGCATGAAGAGGACCGCGATATATCGGTCGAAACGTCGGCACCCCAACCTTCGACGCGGCGTCACCCGAACACCCCAGATCAATATATGCAATGCGTTTCACAGAGACTTTGGCGTACACATTTTAAAATACCGGACTCGACTCGTATAGTCGTCGTCATTCATTTATAAGACAAAGTCTCAGTTTATGTACGAAAATAAGTTTTTTTTGTTACATTGCTGCGCTCTAGTAGTTATGCTGGGGAAATCCTGCCCGTCGTCCCCTTCATTTTGTTGGAGAGCAAACAGAGCGTACAAGGAGTTCACTTGCCACACGCGGACGCCACTGAGAAGCTGCAAAGATGGTGGTAACAGCAGAGAAGGAAGTTGTAAAGGAAGAGAGATGTATCAAAGGTCATAGGCATAGAGGTAGGGTCGTCATATGCTTCAACATTTACATTAGCAGCTGGAACTGTCTGTGATTGTCCACTTCGATCTTTCTTTATTATTGATCACAGAGTAAAACTACAAATATCATTGCACAATTTTAAATACTTTCTTTTTGTTACATTTCACCGTTTACAATCTCATTTGTGTACTAGCTTCAGGCGATCTTCACATGAAGAAGTAGCATTTAACGTACCAACTTCAGTTATATCACACTAACGAACACAAATGTTACAAAAGTGAGATAAATAACTATGTTAGTTATTTTACAATGTCCATCATCATTGTATCAAATGCTCGACTCTTCAATTTTATTTCTATTAATGTAATTTTTAACAGTCGTAAATGGGTGAGCTAAAAATTGTGCTTTTATTGCCACACTTGTCTCT
Organism: Teleogryllus oceanicus; assembly: GCA_964035755.1. Lineage (NCBI taxonomy): Eukaryota > Metazoa > Arthropoda > Insecta > Orthoptera > Gryllidae > Teleogryllus > Teleogryllus oceanicus. The sequence goes on along the minus strand of CAXIVR010000012.1, from coordinate 11,554,851 downwards.
GCTGATCGCGTGTTGGAAGTGAATCTTATGAGCTCTGTTCGGCGGGGGAATGCCAGCGTGCTCCACTCCTGCAATTCTCGTGCGCGCGCAGAAAAGCTAAAATCACGCGTTGGTGGAACACAGTTTCATCACACTTATACATTGTACCGAGCCGTAGAAATGTTTTCCAGTCTGTTCATATCCTTTACAGGAGTGCATTAGAACAGTTTTAATTTATCTTATTTTTTCAAATGCATTTCAATTTTAATCTGAATGGAGAAGTAATAATTTGTTCAGTCTATGGAACCTAAAAAGGCCATGCGATAAAATATCAATTTGTAACATATATTTGACATACAAATATTATTCTGTGAAACAAAACGTAACACTCAGATTATTAATAAATTGTTTGTGTTTTATAGGTTGTAGAATTTCAATGAGCTGGAAACTAGGTCAAAGAACCGTGAGAAGCAGTCAGATATGTGTGATTTGTTTAGATTTTTATGCAGTTACTGTCTTAGAAAAGGGGCTACAATTGATGTAAAATCAATATTTTAGACAATGTGCTATTAAAAGTAATTATGTACCAAACAGGTTGCAATTTAGAATGACAATTTGAAAGGTAAATGTAAGTGTAAGATAAAAATGTAAAAAAAAGAGTAAAGCATGTTTTAAAATAAATTTGAGAAGAGGAAGATTGACATTATTATGCTATTTTTAATAAGATATTAGTTTTTCTTAGAGGAAACAGCTCATGCATGTAATTGTGTTCGATTCTGTGAAATGTATTTAACTTGTAATCCAGTCGACAATGACATTTTTCCTGGGAAAAGTTTATAAAAATATTTTTTAGTTCAAAAATTATTAAAAATCTAAAAAAGGTAGAAAATATCCGTTTCTCGGGCTTTTTGAATTAGCACAGGGTCTAGTAGGAACTTATAGGTCTAGCAGAAACTTATGATTGTAACTAGTGTTTCCCTGCATTCAACATACCCAAAGAAAACGTTTCTAAGACCTTTCAGGTAACCCCATTTTGCCGAATGGACCATTGAGAGATTATGCGGTTTTACATTAAAAATGTTGACGTGTCAAAACATGTAAAACGTTTAAATAGAAAGATAAGTCGGGTTTTATGGCATATATTGATAATAAAAACATGAACTCTTTTATTTTAAAATCCTTATTATTCGTAAAAGGAAAACCGAATATCGCATTTTAAGGCAGTAAGTGAGGTTGCAAAGAATGTCAAATATATTTTTGTCGAGGTGGAATGCTTCACCAAATCATTAACATCTGCTGTTACCCCGTTAAGCCTCGACACTGTACTCTAAATACCACTCACTGTCAAGTGTAACGATGATTCGTAAGTTCTACTAGAATCAATTACAAATGGACTTGTATTTTAAAATGTAATTCAATTACAATTGCTCTTACTACTTTGTTATTTTAATGTAATATAATAATACGCAATGTTATAACCGTAAACATGTTTAAAAACGGAAGATTTCGAATAAAAACGAAATAATTGTAATATTTTAAATGCGTTCATTTCATAAAAGCATTATTAGCATGTGCCCTGGAATTGACGGTTTGCACTATTAAATTTGATTGGATAGTAATGTGATTTTCTTACAATTTCTGATCAATACCATGAATGTAAACATTTAGTGTCAATATTTTAATGTAAACGAAATTCGCTGGATGAACAGGGAAGAAATGCCCATCCGCATGAATATGCATATTCGTGATTATCAGAAACAAATTACTCTAATTAAATGGAAGTGTATTTAAAATGTTTAATCACATTTTGCATAATTGATTAAGCTTCTGAGCCCTGTTTTAATTGCGTATTAGATCCTATTATGATGTCCGTTACGCTGTAGCGCAAAAACGGGACCAAATACCTTTAGTGAGGGAGAGTTGGCATAAATAAAACTGTGTGGCTTCCGTGTTATGTGGCCACAATAATTACGTGGCGGTTGCAATGGGCTTCCAACGGGTATTCCTCGTTAACCTGTGCGTGTTGGGATTGCATGAACGCGGTCAACTAGTGCACGTACTTTGCCAAAGCGATTTGTTACTGTTCCCAAACTGCATATCGCATGCATGAAAACATTTTGGTTTCGTATCAGACAAGGTAAATGAAAGAATTATTGCTGAATTTCAATGTCGTTATTGTGAAGATTGATATGGTTTAAGGTACAAGTAGTAAAACAACCGTTGTTGAATGATAGAAAGCTCATATCTGAGTAGCGATTGTGACGTTGTGGCCACAGTGCGTTTCCGACGAATTGATTCGATAAATTGCAGAGAGTTACGCGATACGGCGAGAGATCACCGAGGCTTAAATGTCTCGCAGCCTTTGAATACAAAATAGGTCGAGAAATTACTTGGGTGAGAGTGACTAGAATTTTGTACGGAAAATGAAGGGCATTGAATGTAATGTTCACTTGCTGTTTTCATTAACAATTTTAGTTAAAAATCTTTAATGTTTTAATCTCTGAATATTTTTCAGTTTTCTGTTTTTACTTTCTCGTCCTTACCTTGTCAAAAGAGAAAGAATTGTAATCATTCGCTTGTAAAATTTTGACAAAACCCTTATTGCCGACCCCTGCCAAAAGGTGTGGGTATATATATATATATATATATATATATATATATATATATATATATAGTATATTACTTCTCTAACACGGTTTGTAAACATAGTTAATGTTGAGTGGGTTTTTTGAAAATAAGATGTTTTCGCCCAATTTTGCGCGAAAAATTGGCGGTTTTCTGAAAAACTGTTTCAATAGTTTCTTTACATTTTTCTTTGTACGTATCAAAGGATGGTAAAAATGGAGCTAGTCTCATTTCCGGCAAGCTCTCTGAATTATCGAAAATTGCACAAATTTAATATTACAAATCAACAAAATTAAAGATACTTTTGCTTCAGAGAAAATGTGTTCTAAAGCTCAGATCTTTGAAATTGTTTAAATTTTTGAAAACAGATTGTAAGTTAATATCTAATATATAAAAATAGTATTTGTTTGTATGAATTTTATGCACTGACGTACTGTTCATTCAATTGAGATAACTTTCTGCTTGAATTGCGCCAAGGCTCTACGCACAGTACAATGGGAATGTGCGTATATCTGTCGCACATAAGCGTAAAATGACGTTGTTGGTTTTGATTTATGAGTTTATGGTTACTGAAGTGCCCCTCAACAGAAGCTCTACGCAACCCGCCGTACCCTGAAGTATTAAGAGCGTTTTTGCTGCATATTCTGCCTCAGTGATTGTGAAATATCAGCTGGAATTATTACTTGAACGTTATCTCTGTAAGTAAATCAAATTTTTCCGAGACAGCGTCATAGCGAACGTTTTAACTATAGGCTACTTGCCAGCCAAGTCCAAACCAAGACATAGAACAAACCCATACTTGGGAGACAGTCTTTAATGCATTAATTTTTTTGCAAAGCGTAGTGTAAATGTACGTAGTTGCAGAGTGTAGTGTTAACAATAATGAGAACAGTCGCGCGAAGTAAAGTGCATTGCATTAGCGAAGCCTTGCTGGGTGCACTAGTCGATTATTGAAAAGCACATTTTCTCAAAATCGGACCCATATTTTTTATTTAATTTTTTTTCCGCGGATAAAATAAGGGACGCTTAAAATAATGACTCAGGTATTATCTTTTTTGATCTTTTGAATTTTTCAAAGATATCCTTCTGATTCACTTTGGGAATATTTTGGGTACAAACCTTCTCTATTATCTTATCTCTTTTGCGATCTTCATATGAAGTTCATAATTGGAAATATAAGTGTATAGCGAGCGTGTATTTAGAGTATATTTTTACACTATCCTCAGAGGATTTCCAGAATGGAGAGTGTGAAGCTTTTGTATTTAATATAATTACTACACACGTTTCCATGGCAGTAGATACTGAAAATCTATTTAGTATAAGCATTTTGTATTTCATGTCATTACTATTCACGTTTCACTGCCATGGCAGAGTATATAGGGAAAATGTATTTAGTATAAACGTTTTGTACATAATACTATTACTATTCAGGTTTCATTGCCATGGTACAGTACATAGTGAAAATCTATTTAGTATAAGCATTTTGTATTCATGTCATTACTATTCACATTTCATTGCCATGGCAGAGTAAGGAAATTTATACTTTTGTATTATTATTACTTTCCACATAATTCACTATACACACTTATTTTCGCTTCATCGCCACGGCACTCCACATCTCCAAAGCACACGACCTCTCCGCCCCCACCACCGCCAGCCAAACTCTCCGCCTCCACCGCCGCCCTTTCCTCTCAGGCGGGTGACGGCGCAGAAAAGGAAGCAAAACAAGAAACGCTGATTTCCTCGGGAAAAGCACGCTCTCGTAATTTTTTTCCTCTCTCGGAAGCAACAAGCGGAATTCCTTTGATCGACGCAGTGGCAAGGAGATTCGCAGCTTTTCCTTCCAATATTCCGAAAGGGAAATACATCTGCGTTTCCCGGCTCGATTATTAACACAAAAGGCCCCTCCCCGCTTGCGCTGCTTTGAGGCGCCGCCCGCCCGCCCGCCCGCCCGCCCGCCCGCCCGCCCGCCCGCCCGCCCGCCCGCCCGCCCGCGGCGGAGCCGGGCAGGTGGAGCGCGCCGCTCTTCTTTGATGTGATTTGATAGTGGCACTCGCGTCATTCGGAACCAGTGGATCAATCGCTCCTTCGGAAACTTTACCTTTGCCCTCCTGTTCGCTGATGTGTTGCGTGGAGTGTATTCATTGGTGAATGGAGTCCCCCAATTCATTTTGCGCGTTTGTCTCTTGGCCGGCGATTCCTCAACTCGTTTGAAAGAAACGCAGGCAAGGCCCGCAGATTCTCCAATTAGAAACGAAGCCCTTTCCTGATGGATTACGTAACTCAATAGGACTTCCGCGAAAATAGGCGGTCGAATAAGAGTGCGTATGAAACAGAAAAAAATGATGCGGGTGGTACGTTTTTTGCAATATTTTTTTCCATTTCGAGATTAAAGGATTTCCTGTTCGGTTCGATGTGTGTATTTCAATATCGCTGATCGCAATCACTTACAATATATCGACAGTAAAAGCACACTTGCGCTTCCCGGCCATATAAAAGTTTGAACCTTTTATTGAATACAACCGATGGCGAGTGATATTCGCTTTAATTGAATCATGAACCAGAAATCGAAGTGTTTGCGTCTTTACTCATTCAGAGGTTGTTTTAGCTTGAAACTATATCAAATGTTTAATGAAAGGAAATTCTCAAATGGCACAGGTGAATAACTATGTTACCAATTTCTGTGTTCATTGCAGAAAATATTACCACTTCCTCGAACAAATAACTTTTTATATATAAAAAAAAATTTTTCAAAATTAATGTGTAATAGCACTTCAAAATAACTTTAAGTTTACCCAATACATTCATGTACTCTTGCTTAAAGATTGAGTCTAGCACCAATTTATTGAAATTATTTCCCCTAAAACTGATTCCACCTTACTATTAATTTTACAAAACTGCTATCACGGGACCCTCGTTTCTATTTGGCAAAATTAACGTTAGGCGTATTTTTCTCATGCGGCGTGCTCCTGTTACTAGGCAGTAAACTTCCAAACTGTTAACTGATTGCCGAGTATTATTGTACCAACTTTACTTCTGTTTATTTTGATAAGGAAAGCTCCTTTCCCGTCGCTTTATCTGATCGTGTTTTCGTTGGTTACAGTTATTCTTTCATTTCATACATTTTCGTGTGTATACCAAGGTTCACGAAGAGCGCTGAACTTTGCTCTTTTCTTATGCATTGTTTCATGTACCACTTTGAAACACAGCAATGAATTTTAATCAATATTGCTCAAATACTTTTGATCCGAGGTGAAAAAAGGAGATTAGCATTACAAAATGTCACTCGTATAGTTAGTTTTTGATATTGGCAAGGGCATATATTTTGAACATTTTCTGAACTTGGGGTCGCGGACGCATCTGGCAGTGTAATCTTTAAAAAACTATTTCAACATTCATTACGTTGATTTTTTTGTACAAGTCTTTCTAACACCCGCAAAAACTTAAATAAGATATTAATGCGCAGGCCTGGGCTGTATGGAAACTCCGGAGTTTCCAGCGATTACGTATACGGGAACGATTAAGAAAGGAGATGTTTTCGTACATTTTTGCAATCATCCGATAAGCGTTGGAAGACGAAAATATCAAAACTGGTTCCGAAAGGTTGTAATAAGAAAAGTCCTAAAAGTTGAAAAAGTAGCTTCTTACCGTAACAAAGATGAAAGCAGGGTTACCAACAATGTTCATGTAAAAGCGAGGACACTCAAATCTCAACACCTTTCTTCTTACAAACATTTAATTTCGGCCATCCACTCTCTTTCTTTCATTATTCATTTGCGATTAAGTGAAAATATTTGTTGAAAAAAATTCAGATGAGGATGGTTTAAACGTCTCTTTTATTTCAGTCGCTAGACAGAGACACTACCATGCATGCGTACGCCATGTGGGTGTGTCAGCGTTCAGAAAAAGGATATCCATGTTACATGCAACGATACAATGTAGCAGAAGTTAGTTATTTGATAAAATAAATGACAACATACGTTTAAAATTTACTAAAAGGAATACATTTAAAATACAAAGGAGGATAGTTGACGTCACTAGAGGACTGTCCTCCGAAATGGAGGACAGTTGGCAACCCTAGTTGAAAGGCAAAAGAGCCCTGGGGTACCTCGTCTCGCTTTGCAACTTCCCTGACCCCTTCCTCATATTCCTTTGAACGATTGTCGAAGTGGAAACCTTCCCCTCCTCAGCCATTAGAGAGGATAGGAGGGGAGTGACCTACCAATCATATGCAATTATCACATGTGCAACTTCTCCATATAAAATTCCTTACCTCATGTTCTTTGACAAAAGTGATCATCTTCGACCCTCCTACACACCCTAGAAGTTTGTAACATTTATTCTCAGACATAAAGTATATCATCTGTGTCGGTGTCTGTGGTCTCCCCGACCGTCGCTTCTATGAACCTTTAATAAACCCATCATTTCTCCCCTCGTGTCTTCGCACCTTGTCCTTCTTTCATGGCGACCACTCCCCTCTCAACCCAACATGGCGTGGCGGCGCATCGCTCGCCGCAGCACGGCCCGGCCGCCGCCCCATAAATCCCAGCAATCAAGGCCCCATAACTCAGCCACCGCGCGCCTCCTGGAGGTGAAATATTAATCCGGGTTCGGGGCGCAACACGGCTCTCCTATAGGAAAACAAGTAAATATTGTGTCGGTAGGAAACATTAATATCATTTGCCAACTATGCGGTTTCGGGACACCGAACAAATGCTGTATTAATCACGCGCGGGGCGTGTACACGGCCGCGGCAGCGGGTCGCGGGGCTGGAGGGGGGCGGGGCCGGGGCGGGGAGCCGCGCGCAAGCGGTGCCGCGCGTTGCGTAATCTTGGCACGCCGTTCGGCGCGAATAATTCAGAGGTAATCCGGCGCTGGATGTCGGGGCTGCGGGACGCGCGTGGCGCTGATGTGGGCGGCGCCGGAGGCGGCGGCGATGGCTCCCGCGCGGCGGAGCGAGAGTGAGAGTGAGAGGTATGTGGAAAGGAGTAGGGGTGGAGGCGAGAGGGGTGGAAAGGTTAGAGTGGCAGGGGCGTTGTTCCTCTTGGGAGTAATTCGGAATAGACTCAGGTTGGAATAGCTTGGAGTGGAAAGGTTAGAGTGGCTCCGGTTGGGAATGGAGTGGGGGCGGAGGAGCCTGGAGTGGAAAGGGTAGAATGGCAGGGGCGTTGCTCCGCTTGAGAATAATGCGGAATAGAGTAAGGTTGGAGGCGCCTGGAACGGAAAGGCTGGGGTGGCTCCGGTTGGAAGTGATGTAGAATGGAGAGAGGCGGAGGAGCCTAGGTTGGAAATATTAAGGTGGCCCGCTTGGAAATGATCAGATGGAGGGGGCGGAGGAGCCTAGGTTGGAAATATTAAGAGTGGCCCGCTTGGAAATGATGCAGAATGGAGAGGGGCGGAGGAGCCTAGGTTGGAAATATTAAGAGTGGCCCGCTTGGAAATGATGTGGGATGAAGTAAGGGTGGAGGAGCCTGGAGTGGAAAGGTGAGGGTGGAGGGGGAGCTTTGTAATGATGCAGGAAGGTGTGAGGGCGTAGGATCCAAGGTGTAAAGTTGAGTGTGGGGACATAGTTCCGCTTGGTGTATTTCGCCTCCGCTCGAGCCTATGTATACAGGTTTGACTTGTCCATTTCTGCGGGCTGCGTGAAACACAATGAAGTCTGCGAGACGTGAAATACGGAGACTATCATTTTCTACAAACCTGTGTGTTCCGGACAACTTTCTTGTCAGGAATAACTAATGTATATTTCATGACACATTTATTCAATCGCATTCCAAAACCTGAAACATATCAAAATTTAGTAAATATTACTACTTGTTATTTTTGTTTATGTTTGTTAAATTTTAGTTTAGTTATTTAAGGTCGCATCTACCTCTCAGTCATTAGCGACCACTATTGGAGTGAACGTTATGGTAACTGTGAAGATGAAACGATATAGTGATAAGGGGTGAAAGGACAAACACAAATACAATTCGGTCCGAGATCGCTTCGACATTACTGCCGTAACGATCTTGGCCACCGGATCAGCTGTTAAATCTTCTGTTAATTTATTTTACTTATCTTTCATACAAATACTGTATCCGTATATTTCTGATGTGTTAAAGACGTCTATGAACTGAAATAGCATGTCGCAGATGGTATTAAAACGTAGTGGTATATTATATGACTTTTTTATCGTTAAAAATTTCCAGTTCATGAAAATTTAAATTAACTCGATGAATGATTGCTCTGTGGCCTTATTTTGAGTTTGTAACAGACGCAAATCAACTCCATTTCACTTCCAAGACCAATATGGGGTTCAACAGTGGGTGACAGATTAAATTGCAAAATAACTGAAGAAAAATTACAAGTAATTGTAAGATATTTTCTGCATGTTCATATCAACATATTTTCAGTGATTGATGTACGTAAAAGATATTTAAAGTTAAATTTTTCTTGCAGTCTTATCCGCAGGGACAAAAATTCTCACGGTCTATGTTTCAAGCACTAAGCCAAAATTGTCTATGTTTATTCGATTATACAATTCTTATCTCCATCTACAGTTATTAAAATACGAAAGCAACGTGTTTTAGACCAAGTGTGATTGCAAGAAAACACTGGAGTTCCCGGGAAGTGATGACGCGCGACAACAGTTTTTAATGTTTTGTAAACAAACGACATGCGTTGAAGACGAAACTAAGGATTCAGAATTTTTTCATTAAAAAAGGACTAAAAATTGTTACCAAAAAATTATAGAGGAAACAAATTACCTTCAGTCCTTCGTTGCCCCCCCCCCCCTTCATTGATTTGTGGCGGTAAGGAGATCTTAATACCAGATGTTCACTCAGTGGCAATGCTCAAGTGCTGTGTGGAAAGTCTGTGCCAATTTTTATAAGCCGTGTACTTTATAATGTTATGCAATAATGCGTATTATGATTGGGTGAGATCACCTGCAGTGAATGTTCGGTTCAGCAGTGTACATTAGTTGCATATATTTCTGAGTAAAGATTTGAAATCTCTTCAGTGTTCTTTCTCTTATGGTACACCCTTACAGAAAAATGGACTTAGATCTCCTCACTGTTTATATCACTTCACAGATACCGAGAAAAGGAAGAAAAAATCAACCATTAAGTATATAATTTGATGAACTGAAACACTGAATTTAATCCCTGTTTTTACAAAAAATCCTTTCGCATTACCCATTATTTGAAAAGCGTTGAGACATACCCGGCATGTGTTAGGCTCGGTCATCGACTTTAGATTAAAAAGAACTCTCATTTGGGAAAGTTGAAATGCCGCTCGTAAAATGAAAATCCCCTAAGCGGGTTGTCTGCGAACCGCAAGGCCCCAGGCGCCCCCGGACAGGCCTGTTGTGTTCCACTTCCTGCCGTGCCAAGCTCCACCACGCCTTGCTCCCCTCCCCGTCATCCGCCAACCCCCCCAAAATCCTCCCTTCAGATCCGTTCCGGTCCCCCCCCCCCGTCCACACGCCCATCTCCGCTCCTGCCTTGTCACAGCCCCGGTTCACCCCGCTCAGTCCGGCTTCCTCCCTCCCTGCATCGACTCGCCACACCTCCCCGTGCACCTCCACCCCCCCCCCCCCCTTGGAAAGGGCCCGCCCCCCCCCCCCCCCGCCCGCCCCCCTCACCCTCCAATCCGGTCCGATCCGGTCCGGTCCGATCCGGTCCGATCCGGCGCGATCCGGCCCAACCGGCCCGATCCGCCCCCCGTCCGGCCCGCTCCCCCCCTCCCCCCCCCCCCCCGCCCCTCCCCCGCGCACCCTCACCTCGGCCCGCCGCTAATAATTCAGGTGTAATCCCGGAGGCGGCGCGAGGGGTGGAGGGGCGGGCGCGCGCCGCGTTGGGTCGCGCAGCGCCTCGTCGCGTCTCGTCTCGTCTGGGCCCCCCGGACGCCACGCGTCATCACGCGTCCCGCTCCCACCGCCACCAATCACGCCCACGCGCCCCCGACAGCTCGCGCACGCGCCGACTTTGCGGACCCCACCCATTAAGGGGGCCGAAGAATCGAATTGAACGCGTTAAACTAGTGGTTCTTCAACACTACCTATCTCCTCGCTTTCTGGCAACTTTGAAAATTCAGAGAGCGGAAATGAAACCTGTACCATTCTTTTAAGCGTCCTTTGTTCTGTTCGTGAAAAAGAAATTGGAGCGCTTTTTAAGAAAATGTTTTTTTTAATGATTTTCAAAAGCGTCAAACTGAAATTGTAGTTTTTTTTTTTTTTAAATTTTCTAGAAAAAATGTTTTAAAAAATCGTCAAATTTATCATTTTGCAATGTTATTTTTTGCAATTTTTGAAAATACAGAGGGTTTACCGGAAATGAATCTAGCTTCATTTTGTATACCATTATTTTACATACGAGGTTACATATAGTTCTTATACATTGGAGGACAAAAATTAAAGAAAAATTTCGAACCAATTTTGAAAATGTTGAGCCTTCATGTAAAATATAATATCCCTAAAAAGTCATAATATCCTATTCAAAGTTTCAGGGATTTGAGTTCCTTTCAACCGATAATTTTGGAAAAAAATCGTCTGAAGGGTTCAGGCGCTAGCGTTGACCGCAAAGAGACCGACAGACAGAAAGGCGGACGGACAGACATGCATTTTGCGAACTTTTTGGTAACAAAGGCTTACGAAACTTCACTTCTGACTACACAATTTTCTATATGCTACATTAAATAGCATACACTTCACACTTAAAGTCGTGGTAATTAGGTACATCCTAGGCATTTTCGGATCCCCTGGGTTCCCTAGACTTCCCCACGGGATCAAGAAGTTCATTTTTTGCATTTATTGCTAGCAATGCTAAATTGCTCCAACATAATTAACAAATTGTCTGTAGAGCTTAAAAGAGCTTCTGAGAGCAATTAACGAGATAGTCAGTAGATCACCTCGAGACATGATCCCCAGCGTCTTGAGGGCACTGACTGTTGATCGTGGCATAGCCCCAGAGGTTCCAACCACCACAGGCAGGATTCTGACGTTGACAACTCCATGAAGTTGGGCTGCCAGGAGAATGACTGGATGGTACTTTACCACTTTTCCCTCTCCTGCGTTTAGAAGGCTAGACCCATCCTCGTGGTGGACAATCACATCTACCACGTGGACCTTCTCCCGGCTTTATATTACCAAGTTTGAGCCTAACGGAGAAAGTGGCTTCCGTGGACATCACAGTGTCTTAGAGGATGTGTTTTACTACATAGTATAAGAACAAGAATTAGCCGCTTTTCGCTACCAGGGCTCGGCTGTAAGAATTTTTCTGTTAAAAAAACACAGATTTACATCTCACGATTACAATACTTTCTCTTCTTTCTAAGTAAGACGAGAAAATAAATAAGAGAGTAAGAATGTGGAAAGCTGAAATTCAAATTGCATTTACGGTTTATAAAACCAAAGAGAATATAAACAATCTTTCAAAACAGTATCTCAAAGTTTTTTTTCTCTCTCTCTCTTCAACATAATTAAGTTACATAATTAAGTCAAACGTCCATATTTTACAAGTTCTTTGTTCAAACCTCATTGATAGGAAAAAATAAACTTTCGAAGCACTATACTAGGTATGTTTCAAAGTGGTCCTCAAATACTGAAACTTGGGTTTCATATATATTTCTTGTTTGGGTTCTGAATATCATTCAGGTATGCACATTTTTGTATGAATGAAATTTTAGCTTTTAATTGATACTGTCAACATTTACCAAGCAGGATGTATTTTTATAGTGTATTTTTATAGTGTAAGCGTAAGTAAGAGAAAGTTATGTTTAAATGACGTTTATAAAGTTAAGTTATATAATTTCCTCGTTTCTCGCTCTAACCATAATATTCTTCATACTCCATTATTAATATCGAATACTTGAAGTTTCATACAGTACATTTTCTACGACTGATGAAAACAAAAAGTTGAACCTATTTGTCATTTCTGAATTTCATTGTACTTGAAACGGTATTAATTCCGCCCGATTTACTCTTCAACAATTTATAAATTTGCTCTGTAGATGCGGTTTGCTACAATACCCACGAGAGTTGTCTGAATAGGACGACATATTTACTAGAACGAGGTTCAATCATTAATTACGTCTCAATGCTTGGTTCGCAAACATCGCTGTGATTTCTAATAACCTGTCATAAAGCAGAATCATGACAAGCAATAGGAAACGAGGAAACGAGTCGCTAATACAAGAAGTTTACAATGTGAATAGAAAAACATACGGTCACAGGTTACCGGTCATTGTTTGCATTATTAGTATCGTAAAGTTATTGTTGCATTTATTTTCAGAAATATATTCAAGTCATGAATTTTGTGTTGCAATTTTCATCCAAGTGCAAAATTGAATTCTTTTAAAAAAATTATGTTTAAAAGAACATTCAATTTCAAAAACGACTTCCAGAAACAAATGAACGTATATATTTGTTCTCGATCTGAACTGAACCCTGTTAACCCGGGTGAGCTATGAGGAGAATCAGTCACATATTATTAAAAACTAATTGTTTTCAGATGCTATGTTTATGTTTTCATTCTAATAGAGTATTCATGAATTGTTTTCAGTTTTGTTGAGAAGATTGGAGAAGCTGGTTAAATAATTATACAATGAGCACTTTGGAAAATTTTAATTTTCAGATAAACTATCAAAAAGTTCTTGGAATATACTCAGAGAATTACAAAACTGTATTAAGACACAATTAATTTGCTTCCATTCACTCTTCCATAATTGTTCTTGCCTCCCTGCTCAGTCTCTCCTTCATCACTTATTATTTACTTTTCCTTTTCATTAACCTCCGTGGCACTTTCCAACAAAACCGTCGTTTAGCTGGTTAACAGGCGTGTCCCATTTTCTTTTCACTTTGACTTCTCTCCCAACGATCACTTCACACATGTTCGCAGCATTCCCTTCGACCTTACTTCAGTCCCACCCCCCACCCTCGCGGCCTCGCAGGTTAATTAGAGGTCGACCTCGTGGTGGGCCGCTCCCCCCGTCCCGTTCTCACGACCGGCCCTCACGGACCCGGAGGCTCGTCGTTATTTAATTTCCTCGCGGCGTCGAGGCGCGAAGTCGGGCGTGCCAGGTCGTAAAGCGGCGCCGCAGTAAGCCTCCGGCTTGCAAATGCCCCGCCCCCCTCCACCCCCCCCCACCAGTCCCCAACCTCGCTCACACTGCGGTTGCTAACCACTCGAATTTCATGCGCGCTATCAATAATGCGACGGTTGAGGAAAGCGGCAGACTGAGCGGGAGAGAGCAGGAGTAACTAGGGTTGCCAACAATGGTCGTGTAAAAGAGAGGACAGTCGATAAGCGGAAAAGAAACGCATCAGCACATTTCTTCTTTTTTTTAAATAAATGTTTAATTTAGACTAATATCAGCTTTATTTCTTTCATCTCTTCACTTGCGAATCAAGTAAAAAGATTCGTTCACAAAATGCAGATGAAGATGGTCTGAGCGTCATTTCATTTTAGTCGCTAGACAGAGACACGATCATGCATGCGTGTGACAGCATTTAGAAAAAGGATATTCATGTGTTCTATTCTAAATTTAACAGTAAATGTTACGTTGCACATGTTAGTCATGTGATAAAACATGTATGTATGTAAAAAATGTAACTTCATTATCTGTGCACGTCTTCTAGAACTCATTGGGAAATATAGTTATTCAAATTATCGTTTCCATGTTGTTACGGCAGGAAGTATTATTCCTTGACGAAGGACATCATGCATAAGAGCCCAACTTTATTACTTATTTATCCTTGAAAATAGATTTTATTACACTGGAGTTTTTTAAATTCAAAATCCGAGTAGAATATGACTTAGAGTAGGGATCACAGAATCTTGCAAATGTGTACACAATTCACTTTTCCCCATGGTACGTCATACGCCGTTTCAACTGCTTTTTGACGTAAAATAAATTAAGTAAATAAATAAATGACAAGAAATGTTGAAAATGTCCTCCAAGGAGGTCATTTAAAATGCAAAGGAGGGCGAGAGGATAATCGACGTCAATGGAGAACTTCTTGCAAATGGAGAACGGTTGGCAACGCTGGGAGGAACCGACTTAGATGTCACAATTCGATGGCAAGAGTTGATGCAAACTCGGGAGGACTTAGGCATTTTATAGCCAGTCTCTCTTACTTTGGTAATGGTCGATCAGGGACATTCCACCTTCTTGATTTTGTAGAAAAAATATTTTAAATGAATGAGAGATATGAGCGGTTTCGTAAGAAACTCATGCTCATCAGGTTATTTAATTATGATTTTTTTTTCTTCAAAAATGATGATAGTTAATTTAATGTATCAATGCTCTTCTTTATCGTGTCTATGTTCTCTTGATAAAATAATAAATAACATGATATCAACAATTAAGACGTATCGTCAATGAATTATTATTAAATACACAACAATGCAACATAAATGCAACACAATCGACTTGAATCCGGAAACAAAATTTATTGTCCGACCTGTTACTATTCTAATAATTCAATATTGGCAATATATTTCCCCTCTCCAGACAACTCGTTGTCATAACTGTGGTCAAACGTGTTCACAAACAAGACAGCCGGAGGATATGGCTGGATTAGTTGCCACCAGATATACTCTTTGAGTTGCCACAACCTTTATGGATTTCGCCTTGCATATGTAAATATCTATGTTGTAAATGATATTTTACCTATATAAATGTTCTGATATATTTATTTTCTTTCAAGCAGTGATAGATAAAAGCGTTTTATTTCGAAAAATTCGTGATGTCGCTGATAAAATGTGTTATTTACCTTTTCTCGACTCACCGTTTGCGGCTGTGTATATTGTATTTGGATAACTGTATATTGCAACAGCATGTGGAATATAACATGGAAATTTTAAATAACCAAATTAACATAGAGACGGTGAAAGGTAAGATAAAACTGGTGGAAACCAACATCGAGATTTTTTAAAATAAGAAGAAAAGTAAAATGTTTTAATTATTGAATTAAATGTAATATTAAAAATGAACACTTAACATATGTATTATTGCAACTGCTGTTCACTTTCATTAAATTTACACGTATGGAACTTTGCGTTTAATAAAAGAATCTGTATTGTCGACGGGTAACGTTCTAGTTTCACGACATTGTGCAATTACCCGTTCATGTTTAATCAGCAAACACACATTAAACGCTATCACAGCGACCATAAATCGCGATAAAATCGCGCTTGATCTGCATTCCGGCAGTCGTCGCGTGTCTGTGGGGGAGGGGGAGCCTTGGTTGTGCCCCGGGCCTTATCGGCTGGCGAAGGGCGGCAACACGGCATGTGTATGTATGCAGCGCACCACACACAGAACGTCACAGGGGTGGTGCTAGACGCGACTTTGGTAGCGCCAGCGATTAATCAGAGGTTTAAGTAAACGGTTAGGGGAAAATGAATTGAGGTTAATGAACGCACCCGGAAATGTTATATTACATCTACTCGTACATCCTGAGCACTGGTTAGGCACAGATTTGGGAATTGCGTCTCAAATGATCTAGCGAGTTGACGTGGTTCAACAAGAAAGAGAAAATAATACGTCAACATTAAATTTTGGAAAAGCATGCAATTGAACACCAAAGTAATATGCAGGAAAATAAGACATTGGTTAGATTGGCTGAAGCATCGTGAGTTGGGGCTAATTTATATCGGGTCCTTTGGAAGTGAGCTTATAATCAGATCAGAGCTACCGGATCAGAAGTGTGAAATAGTATTATCCTGCTTGTATCTAAAATTATTTTCCTATTATGCTAAATTCTTGTAAAAAACACCTGGAATATGCATACTTTTGATTATTGTTCTTTTTCTCTTTTTTGCGTTAAAAAGTTAAATAATCCCGTGATTAATAGTTATTAACCGAAAAATTCATGTTCTGTTAAATGCAAACAATGTAGTTGTCATTTTAATATATCTCTAATGAATCGTAATATGTTCACAGATATTAATTATTACTTATATTTTTATGAGGTATATAGGAGATAGTTGTCCTCTTTTCTTTTATTTCGAAGTGAAAGAAATAACTGGATAAGTATTTATTGTTCCCTAATGAATATTCCCTTGGTTCGTATCTTGGAAATTGCAAAAAAAAAAACCTTAGAAAGAAATAATAAACTTAATTGTGAAAACTTAGGAACTGCTAAGGTCTGGGTTATGCCTTATGACATATGCGTGAATTTTATTTCTTTCGTAAATCCAATATTCCAAAACCTAAAATTCTGATTCCAATATTATGGAAGTATTGATAAATGAAATTAAACAAATCATCTCAGGAAATCATTCCGTCACAAAAAAATTTGAAAGGGAACAACCTTTGCTCCGCGAGATGAAATGTGACGGGGATGGGCGGGGCGAAGCTCTGCAACGCGCGTCGCGGCGAACGCGGGCGAGAAAAATGGGAAATCATTAATTTCGTGCCCTCCTCACTCGCGTGCAGGCGGCAGCGCGGACAGTGGCGCGGCGTGGGCGGGGGCGGGATGGGCGGTGGGGTGGCGGGGGCCGCGTGGATAACGGGGCGACATGGGCGGCAGAGGCGGCGGAAGCGGCGTGGGTGACGAGGGCGAGGGGGTCGGCGGGGGCTGCGGGTGCGGCGGGGGCGGCGTGGGTGGCGTGGGCAGCGTGGGCGGCAGAGGCGGCGTGGGCGGTGGGGGCGGCGGGGGCGGCGGGGCGTGGGGCGGGGCGGCGGGGGCGGCGGGGGCGTGGGGCGGGGCGGCGGGGCAGCGGGGCGGCGGGGCGGTGGGGCGGCGGGGCGGCGGGGCGGGGCGGGGGGGCGGCGGGGGCGGCGGGGCGGTGGGGGCGGCGTGGGCGGCGTGGGCGCCGGCGGGGGTGTAGAACAAGAACACTTGTTCCTAAAAAAGCTTCTTACTAATAATGTTTAAGATAAAATTTAGAAAAAATATAAGTTTGTACTTTCTTCTGTGCAACATTCATCAGATAATATCCATCATCAATAATTCATCATATTTCATGAAATAAGTTTTCTATTTTTAAAAATAAATTTAACGGCTAGTTGGGAAATTACATTATACGAAGATATTTTCAATTTAAATATATGAACTTTGATTAGATGTTCATAAAATTCTTACGTTAACGATCTAAAAATCTACTCAATCAACTATTTTAACGAAGTTTGAATATTTGTAGAATATTCATCGTTATCTGCACGCGTCTCCAAGCTCCGTAAGGGGTGTTGAACGCTTTTGCGCTGGGGAGTAATCCTCCATTAAGTCTTTTAGTTCGTCATGTCACGTCGCAGTCAGTTGTCAAGAGGACCGCCAGGTAGCATCTCCGCGTACGCCCCTGCTGCGTCACTACCCATCGGACAGAATTGGTAACGAATAAGGATAGGGGTAGGGTTTAGGACACTTCACAGGGTTTGGACTAACTCTTGTGAAGCAGCCAAACTCGTTTTGTTGGAACAAATTTCACATGAGATTCGACGGGAATTGAACCCGGACCTCAGTGGTGAAAGGCGAACGACCTCGCTATGAGCCATGAGCAAGCCATTCTTTTGAACATGTGGCCAAACGTCAAAGCGTGCTGAGGAAACTCTCGAAATCACCTGCCCGTAAGAAATTTCAAACGCAATTTGCTTGTCACAGAAAGCTATCACGTCCTTGGAATTAACAATGCAACATGAATAATTCAAAAGTTTGAAAACAGATACTTTAGCAACGCTGCTGTTTTGGAATTGCAAATTCTTATGGAAAATACACGCACGAATTGACAAATACTTCTTTTACTTTACACTTCCATAACCTCATGTGATTTTCTGAAGAGACATTGCGGGTACACTAAAAGCAATACGCAGCTGCTCTATAAGCCATGATAATTGTGTTTTATGCATAAAGAATGTTATGTCCAAAATAATATTTGTGAAAAAACACGTTAATTTACTATTATATAAATTTTTGTTCTTTAAATCAATTTCAACATGTCAATACGTGTTGTGTAGTGTAGTGTAGCCACAAAACAGCCCTTCAGTTCTGTATATTTTCAGAGAGGCCTGGGCATAGCACCAGAAGCGGTAGCTCAGCGCATCAAGGGAGGTTCTAGGTTCCCACTCCCCACGGCGGCACGATTTTCGACACTAGCTTTTCAGCTAGGTCGAATGCAGTCGCTGTCTGGAGGAGAATTCTAGAGGACGGCTGCTCTGATCGGTAGTTTACCGTGGTTTCTCCGATCAGCACCAGGCGAATGCCGAAGCAGTACCCTATCAAACGGGCTACGGGCCGCGCGCGATCTTTCCTTCATCTTCCTTGTCCTCTCCTCTCTCCTTACACACACCCTTACACTAACATGCACCACACTACCCCATATTCTGGGAGACCGGTCGGGAGCTTAGAGCTTGTCTCGGCTGGGGCGGTGCCTTGCTGGTGGGGGAGTCCTGGTTAGGGGGAAACTCCAGTAGCCGACGGTACGTCGGCGCCGGATCTCGCCATCCGGCGGGGGAAGATCACCGCCCTCTTTCCCCAAAAAGACATGCACTACACAAACGGGACTAATGGCCGAAGCCGTTGACGCGCACGGAAACACGAAAAAATCAATCAATCAATCTGGGCATAGCCCTCTTTACAATGTAATATGTACTTACGATGTACTTACGAACGAATGAGTCAGTGTAAAAGTGGAGCTCAGCTCTTTATACTCTTTTTACATACACCTGTGACAAAATCTAATTTTTGACGTATCAGCCTTTACGAACATGGCAGCGAACCATAAGGAATGTAATTAATGTGCATAATACATGCATAATCACTTTGTGCATAGAGCGAAAACAGTGAGATCATTTTCTCTCTCAGAACAATAAGAGAACAGTTGGGGGAGGTTCTTGGAGCCAATTTGACATTGCACATTTGCAATGCTAATTACCCTAGCATGAACATTACGACGAGAGTGAGATTTTCATTTGATTCTTGAAGGGAGACATAATGGCCATAGAAAATTGGCCCCTCAGTGCTGCTCATTGGGGAGATACTTCATAATCAAATTCACTTGTCCCTTTGGTTACATCCATCAGCCATTTAAGTCGCCTTATCCGAACAAAGTTGTCACATTTAAAACTGAACAGAATTCCTTGACGTGAAAATGTTCATTTCAAAATGCTTCTTTAGAGTCAGTATATTTTAATGGCTTTCAAATGCACTCACGAAGTTGTGGTCAGATACCCTTCATTTTATAGCTTTAAGAACATTGAATGTTCTCAATTAATAAAGTAAGGTAAAACAGTGTATAAGATATAAGGTTTATATAAGTATTCAATGGTAATGCGTATAAATGGTGTATTGTAAATGCCATGTGTACAAGGGGCCGTTCATAAATTACGTGAGGCGATTTTGGCGATTTTTCTACTCCTCCTCCCCTCTTGGTGAGATGTCGTGAAATTTGGCTCACCCCCCCCGCTTCTAATCTTACGTGAGATTTTTCAAAATGCGTATTTTTAATGTAAATACATTAATTTGTAATTGCATTTAGATTTATTAAAAACATAATTTGCTTAATTATATTAATTTTAGTCTAAATATGACTTATATTTAGAAAATTGAATGATTGAATTACAATGAATATTATTGTACTTCTAAAAACGCTCGATTATTTTTCTTTGAAATTTTTAAACAAGTAGAGATTTGTCTAATTAATAATAAAAAGTTTAGTAATTTTTGTAAGATTACTGTTCTTAGTATTCCACTGAGAAAAGTATGCTATTTATTGCAGACTTCACATAAACGCAATAAAAAATTATGCAAGATTTATACATATTTTGGTAAAGGTTTTTTATATTTTCCTTAAATTTTGGTTAATTTTTTTTAACAAAATTGTGATATTTTCCAAACCCCCTCACCCACGTAACATTAGGTGAGATTAGCTTGACCCCCTCCCTTATAAGGATCTGATGTAATTTATGGATGACATCTACCTTTTCAGGAACACTGCAAAGCTCATTGTGCTCCCATATTCTGCTCGTTCGGAACATTGCTTCTCAGAGAGCACTTAGTTTGTAAGTTGATTGCTGGGTCGCCAGTAAATTCTAACGAGCAACTGCAACCCAAAATACAGTGAATAATGGGACCGTAAAGAAACCTGTTGAATCAATACGAGGTAAGATGGTTTTGAATACTTTAAAAAGTACTAAGAAAATTATTATTCATATGTCCATATACGCGTAAATATTATGTGAAAATATAACTGCAAAATAATGACAGTCTGTGCTATAAATCTTTAGCATTTTCTTGAGGCATATTAGAAATGTGGAACAGAATATAGTAAACTGGAAGTACACGCGAGAAAAAATAATATTGTAGAATTTTATTCTTGTCATTAACTGAATAAGCCGAAGATGCAATAATCATACTATTACTGATATTAAGTATTATAACAATTATTTCAACTCTGTCATGAGTTGACCATTAGCGCCACTATTGGAGTTAATGTTATGGTAACTGTGGAGATCAAATGATATGGTGATGATATGGGGTGAAAGGACGAACACAACTACAACCATGCTCGAAGTGGGACTCGAACCCGCGATCCTTCGGTCTGAGATTGCTACGACACTACTGCCTTAGCTACCTCGGTCAGCGGATCGGCAACGTCGATTTTTGGCACCTCAAAAATTCCCCGACTTTGATTGCGTTTAAACTCGAGAACTCGTATCAGTAACCCATGATAACAACTATACCATCAAAACCGGTACGTGATTATTTTCTTAAAAGAAGCACAGTATTAATACAACTATTGTAGAAAAATATTGTACCATCTGCAACCTTGCAAGAAATTTAACGAATGTAGTTAAATTTTTGTTGCGCGACATTCGCTCTCCTTTATCCCTCAGATCCATTCGACGCAAAGAGGCTTTCTTCTCCAGCGACGAAGCGCTGCGCGGAGGCGATTTCGCCCCGAGCAGCGCAGTGCGGTCCACTCATAATACAGTCGTATTGTATAATTCCCAGGGAATCCCGCAAGCCGCGTAAGGAAATTGACCCATTAATTCGAAGGCCTCGCTTTTAACGCGTGCCGGGGGATGGGCGTAATTATTGCACCGTAAAGCGGAGTGTCAGGGACAGGGGTTGGTCATGCGCAGAAGCCTCGCCGTAAAAGCTACTTCCTTTGGCGCATGCACAGTGTGTTCAGTTGCTTTTTAAGGGAAAAAAATGTTTGTTCTGAGTGTTTGAAATTAGCGAGCCAGTTTATGTTGTAAGAGCATGATCAGCACAAACATTTTTTAAAAATTGTTATCGTGATTCTTTGTCAATAATTTCTGTTGATTTTCAATATCTTATGTTTTAAGACAAAAAGTAAAATTATTTAATCATTAATGAGTAGATCAAATTTCATTTAAAGTAATTTTATATAAATAAATACAAAACAAGTCAGTTCTATAAAATTTCATGAAATATAGTTGTACCCCGGAGATGTACTCGAATATACGGGCCATGTACTTTCACATACTGATACTTGTACCACACTACCACACATGCCGAGAGACCGGTCGGGAGTATGTCGCGGTTAGGAAGGCGCCTCGCTGTTGGGAGATACCTGGTTGGGGAACACCCCATCGGACATCCCCCAACACCACAATCGGACGTGTAGGTCAGCGTCGGATTTCACTATCCAGCCTGGAAAGATCACCGCCACCTCACGTGATTAAAACATGTGATACACTTACGGGAATAATGACCTTAGTAGTTGACGCGCCCGGATTCACTAACAGTCAATCAAGAAGACGCACTTCAGCGTGTCTAGTTTTGCGAGAGCTCCGGCCTGGAGAGAGTCACATGGAACACTTTTTTTTCTGAAGGTAAATACATAGGTAGTTATTGCAACTTGACATACGTAATTTTTATTACTTACTCACTTATTCTAAACGTACATTCTAAACAATGGGGAGGTTGCCCTCTATGAGTTCTTTAATATAGTTCTAAACGAATTTGATTTGAAAGACATGGAACGGTTATTTATTTTGAATTCTGGTTTTATGGGTTTGGTTCTTTTTATGTCTTAGACCTTAGAAATAAACTTTTACAACGTAATGTAACTATACATAATCTTCGATTATGTAGTTTGTCTACTTCGTATTATTTTATTATACAACTTTATATTCATGAAACACATTCATTTTTACGATTTCTCGTTATACGAACGACGATTAAAAGGTTTCTCTAATAAACGCTCCCTTGAACGTACACTCATTGTCAACAGACGAACTTCCCGAAGTTTGCTGTGACATTTTTTCAAAATAATTTACCAAATATCTGAGAATAGGTAACTTGGACACTATCATATACTTAATATGTTGAAATTTTAACACTTATAACACTCTTAATATGCTCATTAACACGCTAATTATGTATTTTTACAATCACCATCAATCGTGTGTGTCGTTCTCAAAAGCGCACATCTAATTTACTGTGTCCGCTTACTGCCCACTGCATCCCAACTGCTCCGAGCGTGTCAAGAAACCGCTCGGGAAATCTGCATCCTCCGCCCATGGCAGGCCCCTTCTCTCCCGTGGGAGGGGGAGTGAGCCATGCAACGAACGCACGTGTGTGGATGCCGCTGAGTGCCTGCGGTGTCATCGGCGTTGCCGCCTCTTAAGATGACTGATGCGCTGACTAGCGAGCGATTTAATACACATCTCAATTGAGCAGATTATATAGAGTTTTGAAAAATATATGTCTCTGAAAAAGTGGCCTATAATCATTTTTAATATAATATATCTTGTCAAAATGTTATTCTCGTAATTTTCTCGGGCTACCGCAAGGTAGCCTCGGTAGCCTACATTATACACTACTGCTCTCCTGGTGTTGGTTCAGGCAGAAGGGAGCTCGCTCGGCCGTTGGGACACTCTGCAGAAACACCCTCGCGGCCGCTGCGTTTCCCACGGGTCCGTGGGTGGCGATGCAGGCGGAGGCTTCGGAGCGGCTCGCGGTCGTTGTTGACAAGCGACGGTAGTGACGACAGGCCGAGGAGGAGCCTTGACAGGTATCTGTTGCGAAGCTACAAGGGAGGCCGAGCCCACGATCACTCCGTCGAAGCGTTGACTGAGGTGTCGGTAGGGCAACACACCTGCAGAGCAATGAGGCAAAACTCATAGATCAATAAATGAGTGATTGTATGCATAAATTACATATGTTAATCACATCGGGAGAGTTAGGTTAACTGGACTGCTTAGGTTAAGTGGTTCATGTTTTAAGTATTGGTGGGAAGTGATTCCCGCTTTTTCCAGTAGATGGCATACGCAGAATGACAGGACTGATAATCTAAGCCACTTTCATAAGTTGCAGGCCTTCATTGGTGAGTACAGTAAGCAACTTTTTCCTGGAAGGTCAGAAGTATTTTCTACCACTCATCTGCTTTGCTGTTTTATTGCAATTGAATAACACCTAGAAGAAAAGTATTCACTCTAAATTAATTGTTGGTTTTTCTAGTTTATGATGTGTTTTGTTTTTAATAATACGTCGCGGCTTATCGCCAACCGAGTTTCTCTCACCACGGAGGCACCACCCCAGCCGGGACAAGCTTCAAGCTCTCTCCCAGCGTGTACGGTAGGGCAGTGCATGTTAGTGTGTATGTGTAAGTAAGATAAAAGGGTAGATCAAGGAATGGGAAGGAAAGATAGCGTGGTCCATGGACCGCTTCTTAGATTATAGAAAATTACTAAAGAGCGAGAATACGCAGTACAGTCGACTGCGGTTATAGTGAACCCTCGGCTATAGTGAACCTAAGTCATTGGTCCCGTTTCACTTACATTACAAATAAGCTTAAGACGATGCGGTTATAGTGAACTTGAACATCGGATACAATGAACCTAGGAAATAAGTCCTCGAAAATTAATTGGATCTCGTATGTTATTAGGCGTTAGAAAGGAACTTCGGAGAATTAGTTGGCGTTCCAACAGTGCTAGAGGCATTGAAAGGGGCCAATATTGCATTACGATACGTAGAGACAGAGGACAAAAGAGAATCAAGTATGGAGAGAACACGAACTCAGGATAATGATCTAATAAAAATGTACTAGGCAAACAATTTAAAATAATTCATTTTTACATACAATTAAAGATATTGATTTTTTCAGCTCGTACTGCTAATGAATTTTGCTGTTTATTACTAAAATCAATTAATGTGGAGAAATTCCATTAATTTTGATATCATCGCATATAGTGAACCTCGCATATAGTGAACCTCGGATATAGTGAACCTCGCATATAGTGAACCTCGGATATAGTGAACCTCGGATATAGTGAACCTCGGATATAGTGAACCTCGGATATAGTGAACCTCGGATATAGTGAACCTCGGATATAGTGAACCTCGGATATAGTGAACCTCGGATTTAGCGAACCAAACATGTTAGTCCCCAGAAATTCACTGTCACCGGAGTGGAATGCATTCGAGTGTTCCTGCATTCTGCGCTGCACCGCGGTCCTCGAGGCGTGTGCAGAAGGAGCCGGCGGGGACACGCGCGTGGCGTGGGAGGGGGCGGCCGCCCATCGATCACGCGTGGCGCAGGCGGCGGAGCGCACGTGATTGGGCACGGCGATGCGCGGCACGTCGGGGCGCGGCGCCAACGCGCAGATGAACCGCGGCGCCTCCACCCGCCTCCGCCCCCGCGCTCCCAATACGACCTGCGTCGGGATTTCCACGTCCAGACACGTTCGATTCCCGCAAAAGACTCGATTCCGGATTCGATTTCAGAATTGAAGAGATGGAATCGATTCTGGAATTGAAGATATGGAATCGATTCTGGAATTGAAGAGATGGAATCGATTCTGGAATTGAAGAGATGGAATCGATTCTGGAATTGAAGAGATGGAATCGATTCTGGAATTTGAAGAGATGGAATCGATTCTGGAATTGAAGAGATGGAATCGATTCTGGAATTGAAGAGATGGAATCGATTCTGGAATTGAAGAGATGGAATCGATTCTGGAATTGAAGAGATGGAATCGATTCTGGAATTGAAGAGATGGAATCGATTCTGGAATTGAAGAGATGGAATCGATTCTGGAATTGAAGAGATGGAATCGATTCTGGAATTGAAGAGATGGAATCGATTCTGGAATTGAAGAGATGGAATCGATTCTGAATTGAAGAGATGGAATCGATTCTGGAATTGAAGGGAATTCTGGAATCGTAAAGATGAAATCTAGAATTTTAGAATCGAAATGATGGAATCTAGATTTGACAATATGGAATCGATTCCAGAATCGAATCGAAAGAAAAGAATCGATTTCCTGTGAAATTAATTCAAATGCATTTTCATTAGTCAAAATATAAAAGATTATGATAACAATAGTATGAATTAATCAACGAAATTATAAGGGATTTGAAGAAACAACTTCATACCACGCGATTCAGACAGGAAAAGAGTGGAAAATTGATAGATTCTAAAAATTTAATTAGAATCAAACTCTTTGGTTTCAAGGAAGCGGATGATGGACACATGATAGGAGGTGGAATTCAACCACAGGAAGATTTTCTATGGAATTAATAATAACAGTAATAACTAAATAATAATTAAGCAAAGGACATAAACTGAAAAAAACAGTAAAAGTTTGGCAATATGCTTAATTTAAGAAAATGATAGTATTCATTTGATTCGATTCCGGACCTTAGAATCGATTCCAGCGACAATCGGAAGCATATGAGTCAAATATCGTTTCCATAAGAATCGAAAAAATAATCGATTCCGGAAAGGAATCGGTGGAACTGTAACGTCTTCACTAACGTCCCTTGAAATGGTATTCTACTCTTTCGTGGTGGCTCTTCTTCATCTTCGTCTCCCACTTCTTCCGTTTTCATCTTCATTCACTTAATTTTCACTTAGTTTCTTTCTTTTTCTTGGGCTTTTATCCATCCGGCAGCCGACTACTCTACGTCCGAATGGGATGCATATTTGATCGTCACTAGACCTCTTCACACTCACTGGCTTTTGTGATCTGGCGTCAGCAGAACGCGAGGCCCTCCGCAACAACATTTACACAGACAAGGGACAATCGACCATGCCCAAGGCGGGACTCGAAGCGGCGACCCTTCGGACCGCAGTGCTGAGTCGGCACACGCTCTTAGCCACTTCGGCCGTCCAGGTCGTCTCGTAGTTTCTTGCTCGGCTTCATTAGCCGCCCCATCTCGATCAGGTTTTTCGTCCAGTTTCCCTGATCCATTGAGCAAATGCTGAGATGGCCCCTTGTTTTGCTTCTGGTCATAAACGTAACTTCATGTTCTGTGCGCGTCTTCTAGAATTCAGTGGGAAATACAATTATTCAAATTATCGTTTCCCTGTTGTTGCGGCAGGAAGTATTATTCCGAAGCACAACATGATAAGAGCCAAAATTTATTGCCTTTTTATCCTTGAAAATAGATTTTATTACATGGGAGCCTTTTTGTTTCTCTGCAAAATTTAAGTAGTATATGACTTAGTGTAGGAATCACAGAATTTTGAAAATGTGCACACAATTCACGTTTCCCCATAGTGGCAGTGTGACCAATGGACGGGAAAATAATGGAATTTGTGGCGAGTGTAATATGAAACGGACACGTGAGAAATTTCCGTGGGTATTAGTAGGAGTTTTGTAAGGGAACGCAAGAATCGATAGTTCATGTAATAACTACGAGTAGATCAGATACTTAGACAGAGATTAGCCAATCAGAAATGAAAAGGCGTACAATGAAGGTGAGAGTCACCGCAGAAAAAACTAAAGAGATAAGAGAATGTGTCAGTACTACACAGTTTAGTAGACAAAAGAATCGCGCGTGTTATGAACAAGAAGGCAAAAGGGCTTCCGGGGCGGTATCGGCCGGATGAGAGTTGAAGGTTCTCCAAGGTAGTGATAATTCGATGTAGAAATTAGTTGAATTGTTGATAGTAGAAATGTTGGGAAAAGTATAATTCTTATGTGGAGAAGATGAAAATGCCGTGCCGTAATTGGACTATGTAGAAATGGAAGTTAAAGATGCACGTGAAAGTGGATGGTCAAGAGGGCAGCAGACTCAAACAGGAAAGTGATGAAAAGGAAACCTATTAACACGTATTGTAAGAATACCAAGCCTTGTGGTAGATTTTAATAATTTTTCACTTAGGAGAGTATAGGTAATGGCAGTGCATGCAAGGGAGGAGTAAAAGGAAATATTTAATGTTTAACAGGGTTATTATTGTTATTGTTTTGCTGTGGTTGTTATAAAAGGGCAAAATATATATTTGTATCTTTGAAGCAGAAGAGTAATAGATTATAATGTTTAATTGATTTTGTAAAATAGGTATTATTATTTATGGTAATGTTAAGAAAAATTCTTGAACCGAAAATAAATATATTTCTTACGTAGGTTTTCAAACCGCGATTCCGTATGGACGGTCATGTCAACCCACAGAAACAAATTTCTCAAAATGGATAGACCTCGGTATATAAACAGGGTAATAGTTAAAGTAAATAAATAGATAAAATATGAAAGAATAAAAGTTATTTTTTAGAAGGGATATTTTGGTTTTGTCTCGTGTAGTAATGCGTTTGTGTGTCTGTAATGATTGATAGATAGAATAATATCCTGGTCATGTACGAGTTGATGCGCAGGAAGGTGATTCTAGTTGTAAACTGAATGTGTTCGTATATAGTAGATAATTGAATGATCGAACATTGTTGACACTGTTCATTGATCTGAATAGGAACCTCGTTCTAATGTCTTGAGTAATTCTCTAAGAGAAATTTAGAACAGTTTTAGCTAAAGCATGAAAAGTTTAATAATGACACGACATTTCAGTAATTTTTGTTTTTTAATTTAGAAATGTCTTAATTCAAAACCTTAAAATTTTTTTTTTTCATTTTTTTTTGTTTTTTTTCCCCCCCGGAACCGGTTTTTTTAGTTAAGCATATAATTTTAATAATAAAAAATGATAATAATAATAATGATAATAATGATAATAATAATAATAATAATAATAATAATAATAATAATAATAATAATTCCTTGACAATCAGGAGGCGCGTCACGGCCTCATTTTGCGTCCTGTACCACTCGCGTTCTCTACCATTTGCGTTTTTTACCATTTGCTTTCTCTGGCACTCGCGTTCTCTGCCATTTGCGTTCTCTTCCCCTTTCCTCTGCGCCGGCCCGCCCGCCCTTGAAGGTAAAACCTTGTCGCTTCCACGAAGAACTGTTTCTCTGGGCGTCCGTGTGCACAGCGGGCGCCTTCTCCGAAATTCATTCTCCTTCTGAGATTGTACGCGCTTGAGATCAGCGCTTTATCTCTCGGATCACATATTTCATGTTGTTTTTTTTCAAATCATGTTTGTCGCAGTCATATGAATTTCTACATTTATGATTAATAGTTCAAATGAGACCATTTCCGCTTCCTTTGGATATTGCACCTCAGAGAGTGCTCATGACCGGTACAACACTATTGAAGTGAGATGGTTTTTGATTTGGCGTTAATAAATAGAGATAGTGGGGGAGAATAATAATATATAAATTTAATTAATTATTTAGGGCCTACGATATTATGACGTGCACCATATATTTGAATATGGTAACTTACTGAAATATTAAATCAAACCGCTTTCTATTGAAAAATAAAAAATAACATTTATTCGTAATTATAACAAAAAACCTGGCACAATAGTTTTTGCAAACTGAAAACCAACTAAAACGTTTGATTATATCAACAAATTTCAATTACAGTGCCAAGTTTTACCTTCTTAACCTTTTAAATAATCCAAAGTCCTTTCTTTATGTCCAATTCGATATGTAATCTTCACTATCGACTCTTCCCAACATTCTATTTTGTTGTCCGTAATATTGTCCCCCATCAAATAGACCGCCTATATGAGATTGCATTTCGTGCTTTCAAATTCTCCACAGAGTTATGCCACTCCAACTAAAATGCTCTGCCAATCATTTACGTCTTCATTCCAGAACGTCCATTTTTTGTCTTGTTTATTTCGTCTGTCTTCTTACGTCGATCATAGAAAACATTGTCAATTTGTGGTTTAACCCAGTAGGACACGTATACTCATATCTTGATGACAAATATGTCTGAAATCTTCTTCTTTCTTTTTTCTAGAGTTTTTATCCAGCCTACAGCTGGTTACCCTTTGCGTCCCGATGGGACGCATATTCGACCATACACTAGACACCAACACACTTGCGGGCTCCTCTGATCTGGGGTCAGCAGAACGCGAGGCCCTCCGCGACAACACACACACACGCACACAAAGACAAGGGACAAACAACCATGCCCAAGGCGGGACTCGAACCCGCGACCCTTCGGACCGCAGCGCTGAGTCGGTACTCGTTCTTAGCCACCTCGGCCATCCAGGTCGGCACATGTCTGAAATATCACCTCTAATTTCAACTCGTTACAGTTTTGAACGTTGAAAAGTTAGCATTTTCTGACCTTTTCTTTCTTTTTACTTTCTCGCTCTTACCTCGTAAGGTGCGAAAGTATTGTATTAGCCCGCCGGAAAATGGCGCATTTTCGACAGAACAAACTCTTATTGCCGGGCCGAGGTAACGAAAAAAGTTAATAAATCTTGTTCCTTTATATACTTTATAGTCACACACACTTTGTCGCCCACAAATTCTTTTAATCAGTATTAATCGTTTGTATTACTTGAGAGGACCTTACAAGCAGAACTTTTGAATGGATGTTGGTTTTAGGTTTGTTTCTTATTATCGGTTTATTTGTTGACAAATTTCATTTAAAATCATTGAAATATTTTTTGCGGATCACCAGAAATAAATTTTATCTTTCTAGAACAATCGCAAAAATAGCGAGTATAAGTAGATATAATTGTAATGAGTTTTGTGCCACTTAATAGAAAAATAATTTCATAGCAAACTGGTGCCAAATTAACCAACGCATTACTCCCCAGGTAACTATCTAGTACAGTATGCAAGTTTATCGAGTGCATAGGTTGAACTACGGATCCAGATGGTACTTGTAGAAGTTTAGTAGCTTTCGATCTAGTCAGTCCTAAACTGATATATTAAAGCTTTGCACGATCCTTGTCAAAATACGTTTACTCGAAACAAATCTAATCTCCAAATACTAGAGATAGATGTCAAGGAAAAAGTTCTGAGATTTCATTATCAACGCCCAACTGTTCTCTCGCTTTTTTATACATCGGAGAAATTCTATCTTATCTTCCTTTTTTGACTGTCATTCTTGTTAAAGTTACTCCTAATTTTCAACTCCACTTCATCATTCCTTTGTTTCTTTTCTGTAAACTTTTGCACTTTACCCTGCTGCAGCTGACACATCATTATTGCCTCAAGAGCATTTGAAGAAATTCCATATTTCTGCTTTTTCTCTCATTTTCGTCGTATTTGTGTTCGAACCAAACGTCACGTCGGTACCCAAGCACGTTCCAGAGCAGCTGTCACTTTTATAGACACATATCAACTGATGTAACTGCAGCGCCTCTGACAGGAAGGTCCTAGGTTCGAGTCGTCACGGCGGCAGGATTTTCGACTCTAGCTTTTCAGCTAGGTAGAATTCAGTCACTGTCTGGAGGAGAATTCTAGCGGCGGCTGCTCTGATCGGTAGTTTCCCGTGGTTTCTCCGATCAACACCAGGCGAATGCCGGAGCAGTACCCTACCAATCGCGCCACGGACCGCGCGCGATCTTTCTTTCTTTCCTCTTCCTTGTCCTATCCTCTCTCCTTACACACACACTTACACTAACATACACTACAATACCACATATCCCGGGAGACCGGTCGGGAGCTTAGAGCTTGTCCCGGCTGGGGCGGGGCCCCGCTGGTGGGAGAGTCGTGGTTAGGGGGAAACCCTACTAGCCGACGGTAGGTCGGTGCCGGATCTCGCCATCCAGCGGGGGAAAATCACCGCCATCTCCCGAGAAAAAACATTCTCTAGACTAACGGGACTAATGACCAAAGCTGTTGACGCGTCCGGAAACACGAAAAAACAATCTAGACACGTCCACTGCTCGATCATGGCGTCACCATCATCCGAGAGCTATGACATCACCTCTGCGAATACTTTCTTTTGAAGCTCCAATATTCCCTGTCCTTTCCGTTTCCCGATTCATACGTTCTTGAGTTTTTGATACTTGTTTTTGTAGACCTTAAGTTACTCTTACTTCCTTCATTGTGTAACTGTGATCCATGTATACTGCACACAAAGCTATTAATGCGAACAATGCTGTATTTGGTCCACACACTCAGAAATTTGTTGTAAAGATTTGGAGATTTTTTTGCCCAATTTCCGGCTCTAACGGATGATGTGACAATCCCGATTTGCAATTAGCGTGGCTGCAATACCTGAGTGGCAAAACTGTTGCTTCTACATTTTCATTCACCGCGATGTCCTATACATCGAAAGTAGCACCTATGGCCGGGAGGTCCTAGATTCGAGTCCCGACGGCGGCAGGATTTTTTACTCTAGTTTCTCAGCTAGATCGAATACAGTCGCTCTCTGGAGGAGAATTCTGGCGGCCGGCTGTTCTGGTCGGTAGTTTTCCGTGGTTTCTCCGATCAGCAACAGGCGAATGCCAGAGAAGTACCCTAACAAACGGGCCACGGACCGCGCGCGATCTTTCCTTCCTCTTCCTTGTCCTATCATCACACCTTACTTACACACACCCTTACATGCACTACACTACCACAACTTCGGGAGCTTAGAGCTTAACCCGGCTGGGACGGTGCCTCGTTAGTGGGAGATACCTGGTTAGAGAAAACCCCGCTAGCCGGCGGTAGGTCGGCACCGGATCTCGTCAAGCGGGCGGAAAAGACTACTACTACCGTCCAAGGATAAAACATGCACTACGTTTACGGGACTAATGACCTTAGCCGTTGACGTGCCTAGAAACAATATCAATCAATCAAATACAGACGTGTAGGTCGGCGCAAAATGTTAATAGGACCTCCAGATTACAACATGCACTACAGTTTTGAGAACAATGGCCAAAATAGTTGAAAGTCTCGGAAACACCAGGTATTTCGCAATAAGCAACAACACCCTACAGGGCGCAAATCACTCGCTGAAGTTGCATGCAAACGATTTCAAAAAGAAACGCAAGCATTTAAGTTCAGCCCCATTTCATTTAACAGAATCTTGATTTACATTAATTCCTAATCTGTTCATTTTGACCTTTCGTTATGTTTTTTTTTATTTTGTTGCCTTTACGAAGGTACTTTCTTAGAGGAAAACGTTATGAAATCATGCGCCAGAAAACGCGTATTGCCAGGCTCTAGTAACGAAAAAGAGGATAAATCCTGCTGATAAAGATGGGGAAAAATCCTCTAACACAGTGTGTAGTCAGAAACTATTTTTGTGGCACTTTGATACCGAAAATTCGATTGACGGCAAAACGAGTCTGCCCGCCCGTCAGTAGTCAACGCTAGCTCCTAAACCATTCAGCTGATTTTCTTCAAAATTGACATGCCACAAATTATATTACTAAACTCACAGTTTGGGAGTTTCAAACGGATATTTTGATTTTTGATGGTCCTTCACATGAAGCCTCAAAAACATTTTCAAAGTTATCTAAAAAACTGACCCAAATAATTTGAGATTTTGTTTTCGGATAGTGTAAAGGACGCTAAAGAACGTGTTGCAGGTCTCATATTACTTGAAATTCCAATTTTTTTAATTGCAAAAGTGCAATTTTTGGGGCATCTTTCTACAATTACAACTATAATATTGAATATGCAGATTGTTTCTCTCAATAAGATCTGTTCTTTAAAGACGAATCTTTAGACAAGTTTATGTTCAATTTTTGGAAAATATGAGTTGCTTTCGTGACATTCAGGGGGAAATAGAAATTGTTCTTTAATTTTCTGCATGGGTGGTAGAAGGGTTACTTAAAAGAATTGTGCGGGTCTTATTTTCGTTTAACTCTGAATTTTACAAAATTTTCAAATTTAAAAATAATGTGGGAAAGTATGTGTTTTGAAACACCTCTATTTTGCTATCCGTCTGCCTTCATGTTTTGCATATTCGTGGTTCCGCCCTTATTTCATTCTGTCTGTCTGTCTGTCTGTCTGTCTGTCTGTCTGTCTGTCTGTCTGTCTGTCTGTCTGTCTGTCTGTCTGTCTGTCTGTCTGTCTGTCTGTCTGTGTCTGTCTGTCTGTCTGTCTGTCTGTCTGTCTGTCTGTCTGTCTGTCTTCTCTCTCTCTTTCTTTCTGTCTTTCTCTCTTTGTCTTTCTCTCTTGCTCTCTCTCTCTGTCTTTCTCTCTTCTCTCTCTTTCCTTTTTCTCTTTTTCTCCTTTTTCTCCTTTTTTCCTTTTCTATTTTTCTCTGTCTCTCTCTTTGCCTGTATCTCTCTTGTCTGTCTCTCTCTGTCTCTTTCTCTCCCTCTGCTCTATTTTTCCTTTCCCGTCTCTGCGCCTTATTCGCCTGTGCATCCTTCCTGTATGTACGTCTCCCCCTCGGGCTCCTTTCTGCGGTGCGAAGCCGCCTTCACCTCCCCTTGGCCGCCTGGGGCTATTCATCCGCTGACAAAACGAGATTTCATCTGCGCGGCGGCGGCGGCGCCGGGTCGCCCGTTCGTGGCCCGCGCTCCTCAATAACCCTCCCCCCCCCCCCACCCCCACCCCCCTCGGGGCCGACACCGGGGGCGGTGCGAGCCCCGAGGGCAGAGCGAGGCCCCCGGAGGGTAAACGGAGGTTGCGTCGCGGCTGTGTAAGGCCACCCAATGGCCCTCGTGGGCACCGCCAGGCTATTGTGGGCCTCGGGTCACAGGGCGCTGATGGCGTCGAGAGGATAACGCGAACATGACGTACGCGCTGCGTGGCGCACTTAACATTTGAATGCGCTGCTATTAGACGAAAAAACTCAAATATTCACACGCATACATAAACCGGTAGAATATAAATGATAATGTTTAATTTGTTTGTAATTTTCTGTGAGATCATTTGTTTGATTTGATTTTTTCGTGTTTCCGGGCGCGTCAACTGCTTTGGTCATTAGTCCCGTTAGTGTAGTGCATTTTTAATCGGGAGATGGCGGTGATATTCCCCCGCTGGATGGCGAGATCCGGCGCCGACCTACCGTCGGCTAATGGGGTTTCCCCCTAACCAGGACTCTCCCACCAGCGGGGCACCGCCCCAGCCGGGACAAGCTCTAAGCTCCCGACCGGTCTCCCGGAATATATGGTAGTGTAGTTCGTGTTAGTGTAAGTGTGTGTGTGTGTGTGTGTGTGTGTGTGTGTGTGTGTGTAAGGGGAGAGGATAGGACAAGAGGAAGGACAGATCGCGCGCGGTCCGTGGCTCGTTTGGTACGGTACTGCTCCGGCATTCGCCTGGTGTTGATCGGAGAAACCACGGAAAACTACCGATCAGAGCAGCCGACCGCTAGAATTCTCCTCCATACAGCGACTGAATTCGACATAACTGAAAAGCTAGTGTCAAAAATCCTGCCGGCGTGGGGAGTGGGAACCTAGGACCTCCGGGTCAGAGGCGCTGCAGTGACTTCGGTTGATGCACTGAGCTACCGCCCTCAGTCCTGTAAGATCATTATACTTCTTAGCTTCGAATATAACGTAGGCAATAATATATTACACTTGTTAATTCATTTGTTTTCATTAAATAATGTATAAGTAAACTGTTTTGTAAATATTGTTTCTGAAAATATTAAGAAAGAAATTTTCAGAAAACAATTCTAGTACTCTGAATAAATGAGAGTGGCCGGGTTAATCACATTCCTTAAAGCATCAGATATGCATGAATCAATGTCTCTGACATATTTCATCAATACTTTCTTCTACATTTTGTTCATTTAATCGCATTATGTAGTATATGTGTAGTCTTCACATCTGCTAGTTTTAACTAATAATCTTCGTATCTATTGTTTCAATTCATTCAGTTGTATTTTATGAAATTTTATTTGATGTGAGAATAAAAAGAGTGCAATTAGTATTTGTACTACATATTGGAACTAGGGTTTTGCGAAAAAAAACAATATTCATTGGACGGACTAATGCATTTGATGTCACAATACTCGTATACTCCCTAGAAAAAAAACTCAAGGTTTTTAGTGAAAATACTATCGCAATATAGAAAAGGTAAGAAACAAATGTATAAAAATCGCCAGCTCAATAACAATCATTCATCGTATTAATATAAAACTGCGTATATTGTATGTTCCTGTGTCCACCGCACTTCTCTTACATTCAAATCACGCAAATATTTGGATGCCCAGTTTCATCGAATACTTTATACCGCCCCGCCCTTTATTTACGGCATGTACGAAACATTTAGAAGTTGGTAATCTCCCTACGTCCGATATTTCCGTGTTCTCAATTTCCTTCGCCGTTCACACGTGGCGCGAGGAGTATATTACGAAACCAACTCGTTGCGGTGCGCGGCGCGATGCTCAGCCGAGAACTCGCTCGCGGGCGTCGTGCGTTTCCCTTGCGCCAGAAATTCGTGCGGTTGTTGGCAGCTCTGCGAGCAGCCAGCGGAAGCACATGAAACGGGAGGAGGGTGCCGCGAGGGAAGCGCACGGCGGGAGAGGCTGCTGAAATACAGGATCGCTCACAATAAACGTT
This sequence comes from Teleogryllus oceanicus, assembly GCA_964035755.1. Classification (NCBI taxonomy): domain Eukaryota; kingdom Metazoa; phylum Arthropoda; class Insecta; order Orthoptera; family Gryllidae; genus Teleogryllus; species Teleogryllus oceanicus. The sequence continues at coordinate 11,518,755 of CAXIVR010000012.1, read as the reverse complement.
AGAAACTTCTAGGGCGGGCGGGGGATGTCGAAAATGATTACCTTTTGCCTAAAAGCACATGGTGGAAATTTTTGCGGTATTTGTTCCTGATTGTTGGGCAATTGTTTTGGTGTATCGCAAGTCGCGTTCTGTTGCTGATGTTTCGTTTACTTGACAAAGAACGTTGCTTGAATAGTTGCCTAACAATCAACATTAAAGATCATATATATATATATATATATATATATATATATATATATATATATATCGTGTTTTGGGTCGGTAGTCCGACTTCGCCGGCCAACTACCGGTTTCCCCCTTGCCTGGTTATAGTTAAATTCCCATATATACAAATAAAACGTGTGAGTCTCACCATATTTATTCTGGAAAGAAAGCACATTGCGTCCAAATATGTCGAAATTGAGGTAATTTTTTACGAAAATGAGGTAGAATTTACGTAACACTTTCCGCTCTTTCTAATGGAGTGAACTTTGTCATAGGTTAAATAATAACCAATTTAGAGGTTTTTGAAAAGCACCATGTTTCATCACAACATAGAAGGAAACAGAATCAGAATTGCCCCAGAAAATGCTCTGGAAACCCCAGAGTTCTCCGAAAACTGAGAGATCAATTTGAGAGAAGTAAAATTAAATAAATAAGATGGGGCATTGAGAGTAATATAAAAATTATTGCAAAGGAGTGAAGAAAGCAGTCATGTGAAAAAAAGAGAAAAAATCGTAATTCTAACATTCTTGTGGCTCTCCTGTAAAATTTGCTTTTTGTGGTATACTGCGCTTTTCTTCCGAGATACAGAATATATCTAATTTTCCACGACATCTTTAATTGCAAACAATGATCATTTTCGTCATCCGTACATGTTATTACGTCCTCGTATCTATTTATATATTTCATTTATAAAAGAATGCACTTTTTCGGAAGAACATTATAACGTGTATTTTTCAACCCACCAAACAGTAGAACAACAATAGTACTTATATATTCTGGAGACACGATCTAGAGTCTCGTCATCTGAGAAACAGACGCAACATGAGCAGACTGTTATTAATCTCATCTCTACACTACATCGCCTAGAAGTTTGTCACATTTATTATGAGATATCCTGTTCAAGCCGCTTCTGCCACGCCATGTAGAATGAGACACTTTTCTTTTCTCTGCGAGCGCGATGCTCACACGGCTTTCTGTTGGGCTTATGCGCGTCAGCTCTCCTGTGTCCCAACGCATCAGATGATCAGCGCTTCACTACTTAGCGTGGGTTGTGCTGCAACCCTTTGCTCCTTCGTCAGGTCGCTCTGTGACATCCCGAGACACATCACACACTCTTCGGGGTTATTCACATTGCCGACTCTGGTCTACCCATCACACTTGGAACATTCAATCCCAAGAACGCATTTAATTTTCAGTACTTGGCGTTTCACAGCGTCTGTTGTTCTTGCTTTCATGTAGCATTGCCCATCTCCCAGAGAACACCAACGGATTTGCTGTATGAATTTGACCTTTCGGTTCGTGTTTTTCTACCCTCTTTTCATTTAATTGACTCTTCTACTACATCACCTTGTTTTGAATTTTCTTCTTATCCGTTATATTACCCATTAGCAAATTTTTGAAGTTTTTTATACAATCATGTCAACAATTTTCTTAAGGGGGTAGTTACAGCTGACAGCAGTTAAATGCTTATTAGTTCTCAACTTTTTTCTCCATTAAAATCATACTCCACAGCGGTGAAAATAAACTGTCATACACATATCTTTCTTCTGCAAGGAAAATTTTGCTTTTCACTTTTTTTTTGAAAAATCAAAATTCAACCATTTTTTTATGCACTGACTTAGTTTTTCCCTGATAACTCAAATACTTTTGAAGATTTTCACCTATTTATTCTTTTAATTTGTTGGCAATACTCACAGGTACTAATCCATGCTCTATTATTTCGATCTCTGAAAAAACGAAAATTATTTGACTCCAAAATTAATGGATATTAATATTGTTTATGCGCGCTACAAATATTATATGGATATAATTATTAATAGTTTTTCAATTTTATAATTTTTTTATCACAAGAGCTATTGAACGGGAGTGTATGATTTAGCATGATTTAGTAGATAATACTAGGTTACATACACTCTAAAAATTTCATACCATTAACATGATTAGTTTTTGTGTTATAAGGGAAATGGATTATAGAAACAGTAATTCTGGAAAACAAGCGACGAAGTTAGATTAATGCGTTTTGCGTACCTTACTACTCTAATAGATGCATGATGCAACGATATACCTTTTAAATCATAACTCAAAAACTATTGCAGATATCGCATTCGTGGCTCTCCGGGGTGAGCCGTGTCTCAGTTGTGGTGGCTGACGTTTCGGCCATCTTGTTGGGGCCTTCTTCAGAGCTATACTGCTGATATACCTATACAGTAGTATCTATACAGGCTCGCCCCGGACAGCCAAGAATACAATGACTCCGGCCGTGGAGGCCTACGAATTCATATTTTAGATATCGAAATATTTTTTTCACTAAAACATTCCTGAATAATCAACGCATAGGGAAAACAGTGTTTTCAAAAATCTCATTTTTCAAGGTTTTAAGGTGTATCTTCCCCCTTAAATTATTAAAGATAATCTCTTCGCCATTCCCGCCTCCTCTTCGGAGATGTAACGGGGTTCTCTTGATTCCGCGGTCGCACATTTCCTGCAGCAGCCGACGCCATTTCCATAATCCTCCCCATTTCGTCCGCGCCTCCCCCTTCCCCCCCCACCACAACCCGGCGCGCTGCGTTCCCGCATCGGAATGTAGCGGCGACTGCCTTTGTAATTTATCTGCTCGCACTGTAACCTTTGCGCGCTACAAATCAGCGCCCGCGGAAATCTAATTTTTTTCCATAAAAGACGGATGCGCGCGCTTTTTCATTCCAACATCTGCTGCTAAGTTCATTAGCGATTAGGCCCCGAAATAACGAATGGATGGAGCCTTCCGCCTGCAGATCAATAAAATGGGGCCGCTCGATGAAAAATGCCAACATTTCCGGAACGCTCATGACCGAAATAACGAGCAGTGGGCGAATTGATTGGAGTGCCAGAAATCTCTGATTGCTGCTGAGTGGGAATTGTGGATGCGCTCACGCTATGCTTGAGGAAGATGAAAAAGAGTTATGACGATTCGAAGGGAACACAATTTTGTTTGTAAGACAGAGGATGGACTATGGCGAGGTAGCAAATATGCAAGAATATGCGTGTGGAATAATTCTGAAAATACAGCAATGAATATTTCTGCAACGGACAGCGTTGCTACAAAATACGCGCAGAATAAAAGGAGAGCAAGCCTCGCGGGGGAGAGCGAGAGTCACGCGTTTGGAAGGAAAAAAGAAGGCGGCAAAGCGCTCGCGAAGCGGCGGAACGAAACGAGCGGCGGCCAAATCGCGCGGGCGCTGTCCGACCTGCAGTCGCCCGCGGCCGACCCAGCCCCTGCCCCCACCACCTCCTTCGCTTCACCCGCAGACACCACCGCCGCCACAATCGCCTCCGCCACCCCTGCCTCCTCCCGCTGCCACCACCACCCCCCCGCCATCACCAGCCGGCAGTCACCACCGCCATCTCCTCCACCTCCCCACCCGCAAGTACCACCAACATCACTGCCCCGCCCCCCCCCCCCCTCCCTCCCCGCCACCGCCATCACCGCAGCCGCCGCCGCCGCCCCGCCGCCCGGCCGCCCCCGCCACCACAACCGCCACCATCCCCCCCCCCCCCCCGCCCGCCCGCCGCCGCTTTCCGCAGTGCGGCGTCGTGCGTGCTTTTATTCGTCCGCGGGCGACGGCGCGGCGGCGGCGGTAGCGGCGGGCAGTGGCCGGGGAGGGGGGCGGGGGCGGCGGTCGCCGACGCGTCCGCGTAGCGCTCCCGCGGGCACCGCTGCGCTTATCCCCAGGTGCTCGCCCCGCCCCCGCACCCGCCCCCGCCGGCGCCGCTCCATCATCATGCGTCATCCGCCGGCGCGCCTCCGTCGGGCGGCGCCGCGCCGCGCCGCGCTCTGCATACTGTGGGCGGCCACGCCCCCTCCGCCGCTGACCGCCTCCGCACGCCCACCTCTCACCGCCCCTTCACATGCCGGAGCAGTACACTAGCAAACGGGCCACGGACCGCGCGCTTTTTTTCCTTCCTCTTCCTTGTCCTGTCCTCACCCCTTACCCCAACATGCACTACACTACCACATAATCCGGGAGACCGGTCGGGAGGTTACAGCCTGTCCCGGCTGGGGCGATGCCCCGCTGGTGGGAGAGTCCTGGTTAGGGGGAAACACCGCTAACCTACGGTAGCTCGGCGCTGGATCTGGCCATCCAGAGGGGGAATACTACTGCCACCTCCTGAGCAAAAACACGCACTACACTTACGGACTAATGACCATTGTAGTTAACGTGCCCGGCATCACTAATAATAAATCAATTAATCAATCAATCCTGATATGGAGGAGTTGCACTAAGAAGATACCGCTCTCCTTCCTCTTCCTTGTCCTCTCCTCCCCCTATTACTTGCACTTACGTGCATTATACTTCCACATATGTCGGCAGACTAGTCGGGATCTTATTGAATTGATTGATTTTTTCATGTTTCCGGGCGCGTTAACTGCTCTAGTAATTAGTCCCGTTAGTGTAGTGCATGCTTTTTTATCGGGAGATGGCGGTGACCTTCCCCCGCTGGATGGCGAGATCCGACGTCACCTACCGTCGGCTAGTGGGCTTTCCCCCCCGTGCAGGATCTCCCATCAGCGGGGCACCGCCCCAGCCGGGACAAGCTCTAAACTCCAGACCGGTCTCCCGGAATATGTGGTAGTGTAGTGTATGTTAGTGTAAGTGAGTGTGTAAGGGGAAGAGGATAGGACAAGGAAGAGGAAGGACAGATCGTGCGCGGTCCGTGGCCCGCTTGGTAGGGTACTGCTCCGGCATTCGCGTGGTGTTGATCGGAGAAACCAAGGAAAACTACCGATCAGAGCAGCCGGCCGCTAGAATTCTCCTACAGATAACAACTGAATTCGACCTAGCTGAAAATCTAGTGTCGAAAATCCTGCTGCTGTGAGGAGTGGGAACCTATGACCTCCCGGTCAGAGGCGCTGCAGTGACATCAGTTGATGCACTAAGCTACCGCTCCGGGTGATATTTTTGGATCTCCCGACAGGGGCGGGGCACCGCTGGTGGGAAATAGACTTTGTTAAAATAACCGCGCCAGCCGACAGGAAGGTGGCTCCGAATATCACCATCCAGCGGGGGATAATCACCGCCCCTTCCCCCAGTAAAATCATGCACTGCACCTACAATACTAATGACCTTAACTGTTGACGCGCCCGAAATCGCCTACCAATCAGTAGAAGTACATTGTTGACAGAGTTTTATTTCATTTTGAAACACAAAAGAACGTATTTTACTTTACTTCGATTAAAAATATCAACTCTATTGACACTTGCTCAGTTGTGGTGCTGTCATCCGATTGACTGCTTGAACGTCACTGTAGGGGCGTCCTCTAGTGACGTTCATGCTACCGATTGGATGGCAGCGTCACAGCTGATCAAGCGTTAACGGACTTAATGTTTTAATGGAAATGTACATGCCCTTAGATTTTTGGACCATGAGTTGTAACACCATCACATACTCAAATCCGCATCCTTACATACAAGGCATATATGCCTTATCTTATGGCTCAAACGATCTACGTTGACTGGCCGAAATATATCTCACGTAATTTTGAAGCAAAAGAGTATATGAAAAGCACGCTTTCAGGTTTGATGAGCCGCAGAATGTGTAAATACATTGCTTTTCCAATTTCACTTTGATGAGCACAGACAGATACGCTTTTACCACATAACATTTCTTACTCTGTCAAAACTCTGATACCTTCTGATTAATTCTACTGAAGTTTTTCCCTTTGTGGAGACAAAGGCATTTTGCAGGTGGCAGATTGTTGCTCCATTTTTGGACTGTGCGGATGTCAACATTTCCCGCTTCCTTTTATGAATCAATTGAGAAAAGTTCCAAATGACACATTTCGAATTTCAGAGCCCGTAGGTGCAATTTGTTTTAGAGGATCCCTCCAAATAATTTATCTGTTTCTACCTTCAGTGTCCGTTCTACTCGCATGGATTTTATAGTGATAGACATTATCAGTGGTCCATTCATATCCCATCGAGTTCAAAGCTGAGTTACAAAAGCAAACTCTCAAAAGATGATCTGGGCTGTCCGGGTGACGCCGTGTCGAAAGCTGGGGTGCCGACGTTTTGACCGACATTTAGCGGTCCTCTTCGCTACTAGTGGTCGCTAATGACCAAGATGATGCGAACTTAAATAACAAAAAAAAAGAGCACCAAATAAACCTACCCCTTATAACATCCACTGAGGATGTAAAAAACAGCTTAATTTAGGGGGAAAACGCGTAAGGTGGCAACGCTGGTGTGTGCGCGTGTGGGGGCGGTGTGTCGAAGGGAAACGCTGGGGAGGGCTGCTGGCCCGTACGCGTATTCCGCGTGGCGCCTCCCCATTTATCCTGCCCTCGCCCGGGGGCCGCGCCGCTCGCCGCGCGAAAACCCGCACGGAATTCTTTAAGGCTGCGGTCAGACTCCACCACCCCCACCCCGCCCACCGCTGCGCAGGCTCGCGAAACGGAGGGCGTGGAGTTTTGCATTGCTCCCACACAATTCCATCCACTTCGTACCTCTAACCTGCAGTGCCTCTCACTGCGAAGTCGTAGGTTCGAGTCCCGATGACGGTAGGATTTCCGACACTAGCTCTTCAGCTAGGTCGAATTCCGTCGCTGTCTCGAGGAGAATTCTAGAGGCCGGCTGCTCTGATCGGTAGTTTTCCGTGGTTTCTGCGATCTACACCAGACGAATGCCGGAGCCGTACCCTACCAAACGGGCCACGGACCGCGCGCGATCTGTCCTTCCTCTTCCTTGTCCTATCCTCGCCTCTTACACACACACACACACACACACTTACACTAACATGCACTACACTATCACATATTCCGGGAGACCTGTTGAGGACTTAGAACTTATTCCGGCTGGAACTGGTTCTCACTGGTGGGAGATACCTGGTTGAGGTAACCCCGTTAGCTGTCGGTAGGCCGGCGCCGGATCTGGTCATCCAGCCAGTGAAAACCACCGCCACCTCCCGAGCAAAAATACGCACTACACTTACGGGACTAATGACCATAGTATTTGATGCGCCCGCAATCACTGACAATGAATCAATCGTCGTACCTCTAACCAAGAATAAAAATCGACATTTTAAAGACTTACTGCAATCGCCGTAAAGTAGCAACTAGTGGTGCTAATATAGTATATACTTTCTCGCAGACTTAATTTTTCATGGCATTATTTCAAAATGTATCTTTAAGGAACAGATTATATTATAAAAATATCTCTACCTTTAAAATTGTAGTTGTAGACAGATGCCGAAAATAATTTGAATTTTTGTAATTTTTTGCACTTTTTCGATGTTGGTGGAATACAAAACAAGTTTTTCTATCGAAAAATTGCTGTTTTTAGCTGCAGTATTGCAATAGTGCACTACTACTTACATAGTTATAATACTATGTAGGTAGTCTACGAGAAAGTAAAATTATGCAGCATTACAAAAGAAGCGATTCTTCCTGGTATGTGCGAACTAATACCTTAGGTGAAATCTATCACATCAAAAATGGAAATACAAACGTGGAATATGTAGTCAAAATGTTTGTCTGGCTTACTATGAATAAAATTATGAACTTGGCGGAATATTACTTCCATGTTTTCAGTAAATCTTGGGAAACAATGTAAGCATACCGTAGACGAGCTGCAAGTCGATTTTTATAACTCCTCGAGAAAAATTGCTTCAGATATCTCGGTGCTTTTACGAGCTCTTCCATTACCACGCAAAAAAAGAACAGTTACTGCGTTTTCTCGTAAGGGGAATATTTGCGTTGGGGCAAAAAGAGTATTTCCCTTGATATATTTTTCCGCGCCGAGCTGCCGGAACGCAAACGAGTCGTGTATTTAAGCCGGGGGCTATTAGTGTAGGTTGCCATTAAGGGCAGGATGTGGAAACGATGGCGTCTATTTCCTTCGACAAACTGGCCGTTTCCGGCGAGGCCCCGGGCGACGTGGACGTCGCCCGTTCTGCAAACAGCGGCGACGGCTGCAGGACTCGCCACCGGACGCGAGCGGCCAGCGGTCGCCTGCCGCGCCGGGCCGCCGCCCTCGCGATGAAGCGGGTACAACCGCACGGACTTTCTTCTCGATTTGTGTGTAACTGTCTCGTCACATTATAAGGCTAGTCCAACTCACATGCGTTTTCCCAACCCACAAACAAAATGGGTTGAAAAACATTGTGTGTGATTGCCTCAAAAGAGCACTTAACTAGACTCAAAGTTTACAAAATTTTGCATTTTTTCGGCGTCTTCCTAAAACTAGTTTTGAATATTCTACGAAAGCAGTGCTTTTATATAATGTGACAATTGCGGGCTAAATATCTGAGTGTAAGGTCCAATCCTAGCCAGAGCAAATATGTAAATTTATTCTTTCGAACTTTTCACCTACTTTCTTCTCGTATAATTTACAAATTATACGAGAAGAAAGTAGGTGAAATCACATTGTAAGGCTGGTGCAACACAAATAAGTGTTCACAACCCATAAAAAATGTGGGTTGGGAAAACTTGTGTGTGTTAAACTAGACTCAAAAGTTTCAAAAATTTCGAAATGTTGCATTTCTTTCAACTTCTTCCTAAATGTACAGTATTGAAGATTTCACAAAAGCAATGCATTCATATAATGTGACGATTTCGGGCTAAATCTGAGTGTAAGGTTGAATCCCAGCCCGGGCAAATATGTTAATTTATTCTTTCGCACTTCTCGCGTAATTTCATCTCGTATTATTTGAAACGGTACATCATATTGTAAGGCATTGTAGGTGCCACAAAAAGATGGGTTGGAAAATTTTGTGTGGATTGAACTAGTCTAAAAGTTTCAAAAATTACAAAAGTGTGCAATTTTTTCGGCATCTTCCTGAGACTACAGTACGGAAGATTGTACAAAAGCAGAGCTTTTATATAATGAGACGATTGCAGGCTAAACCTCTGAGCATAAGTTTGTATCCCAGCCGGAAAAAATATGTAAATTTATTCTTTCGTACTTCTCACGTACTTTCATCTCGTTTTATTTGAAACGGTACATCACATTGTAAGGCCGGTCCAACACTTAAGTGTTCCCAACCCACAAAAAATGTGGGTTGGAAAAACGTGTGTGTTGAACTAGCCTCAAAGTTACAAAAATTACAAAAGTTTGCATTTTTCGGCATCTTTTTAAAACTATAGTATTGAACATTCTACAAAAGTAGCGCTTTTATATAATGCGACGATTGGAGGCAAAACATCTGACTGTAACTTCGAATTACAGCACTTGCAATCATGTAAATCTGTTGTTTCGTACTCCTCACGTATTTTTCTTCTCGTATTATTTGAAATGTTTGTAAGGCTAGTGCAACACACAAGTTTTCGCAACCCACAAAACATTTTTGCACAAGTTAGTATTCGAACTTACAGTGAGAGACTTCGCCTGCAGTCGTCTCATTACATACAAGAGCTGCTTTTGTAGAATACTCAATATTGTAGTTTTAGAAAACGCCGAAACAATGCAAATTATTGTAATCAATTTTTATTTTATTTTTTCGTACCTAGTTGGTCTCTGTTACATAACCTAACATGACACGAAATTGTTATTAGCGCATTACGTGATATTGATATTACTAATGTTACCTGGAAAAAAGTACATCCAGTTTGACGTATCGTAAATGTACCCCTTTAAAATGTATTCAAATAAAATGTGTTAGTATTAATGCATTATAGAAGGCTATATTCACCTCCGAATGATTGCATTATAGTAATTAACGAAACGAGTGGACAAAGAGGGGGATAATTGCATGAGTAGTATGTTCAAGTAAGCGAGCGAAGGTAGAAGCGATTCTTATATACACGCGTGCAATTATATCCATTTATCTATATGTTAATTTCAATATATTTTCGTTTCCTTTTAAGAATAATCAAAAATTTTAGAAATTCAAGCACATTTTTACAATTGGATGCATATATTTGATGACCTACTATTTCATCTGTAAAATATCTATTTTAGAGGGCATTGCATTGTGTTTGCAAAAACATTGCACATGGAAGGTATTGAACACATTGCGGACAAAGCTTAGAAGCTGACAAAATCATGAACACATTACTTTGTAGGAAAAGTGAAGATAGGTATGAGAGAGCATACATCTATAAATATTAGCAAGAAAAAACAACAACAAACAAGTCACTTTTGACACAGTTTTGGTATGGTGTACGTTTTAGAATGGATTAACACAACTGGCGTTTACATTTTTTACATTTCTAATCCTAATACCAAACATGTAAAACATTTAACTTATTCAAGATAAATATTTTGTTGTTTCATTAGTCAACAACTTAACGTTTACTTCGCCAATTTAGTTCTATTTTTTCGTTGCTTAAATGTAGTTGTCATAGGTACGTAATCTATGGTGTATAATTTTGTTCACGTTACATGGCCGACTGGAAATAACTTGGCTTCGTCTGTATTATATTTTCTTAATTGAACGATTCGGCTCCTTCTCTGAATTCTGATTGGAAGGTGTGAACTTTTCATTGCACGATGAAATTGTAACTGCACGGATGCTATGAACGTATAAATAATGAACTATTTTTTATTGAGTTAATCAACATATTTAGTTAACTGAACGAAACAAATAAATAAAATATGAGTTTCCTTATTTTCAATGTTACGTATTTAATATCACTGTATGCGTTGTATAATATATATTGGAGACACATGGATTATATATGGGATGAAGACAACTTCTTGTTGAGAAGCTCAACAATTTACTCCCGTGGGCTGCGTGGTAACTTGCCGTGGCATGTACTATTTGATCCACCCTCTTCGCCGTATCTCGCTCGCAAACCCGAAAACCAGTTTGTGGAATGGCCAGCGCAGTTGTGTCGATTGCCAACCCAATTTGCACATTGCGCTGGCAGTGTGCGCTGGAGCCGAGCGGCGCCGCCCAGGAGTGGACTCCGTTTTACACTCCGATTTACACTCCGTTTTACACTCCGATACTCCGTTTTAACTCCGTTTTATACTCCGATTTACACTCCAATTTACACTCCAATTTACACTCCGATTTACACTCCGATTTACACTCCGATTTACACCCCGATTTACACTCCGATTTACACTCCGATTTACACTCCGATTTACACTCCGATTTACACTCCGATTTACACTCCGATTTACACTCCGATTTACACTTCGATTTACACTTCGATTTACACTCCGGTTTACACTCCGATTTACACTACAATTTACACTTCAATGTACACTCCGATTTACATTCCGATTTAAACATAGCTGACTTCAAGGTTACAAGCTGGAAGGAGAGGGGAACACAGTCATTCAATCTGGAATTTCATTAAGAATTAAATTTTTGGTATTGGAGCTGCCGATTGGATAACAATGTCCCCCTCTTCTTCCAGCTCGTGGCCTTAAAGTGCAGCTTGATTTAAATCGGAGTATAACAGTAGGCTGCATCCGAATTCTCGTGTCAGGCACGCTCCTTTTGCGCAGCAGCAGATACGTCACGAACCACGTAACCACAATCTCCGTCCGACCGACCGACCGCCTTTGAACAACGCGGCTAAACCATTCGGCCTATTTTCTCCAATATTGAAATATCCCAATTGATCTGACTGATGTCGCGACCTCTTGAATTTAAAACCGATGTTTTCATTACTAAACATAAAACCTCTGAGACATTTTCTTAATTTTGAAAAAAATGGCTCTATCGTTGGTATTTTTTGATAATGTGGAGGATGTTTGAGAGAACAGTACAGGTCTCACGTTCGTAGAAAAACCTGATTTATCGAAACTTTTTAAATTTAAAATTTTTCCGGAGTCTTCCTACAACTAAAATATTAAAGATAGAGATTTTTTCTTTAATGAAATATGTTCCTTATAGATAGATTTTGAAATAAGGTCGTGTACAATTTTTCGAGAAATGAAGTACTTTTCGCGCAATTTTGAATGACAAAGTACGTGACCCATAGGTTCAATTGTTGGTGAAAAAATACCCTGTACTTTTTCTACAACTTTATTGGGAGGTTAAGAGAGTTTTAGCGCCACGCAAAAGGGAGCGACGTTATGCACTAAGAGTCACGTGACGGACCTTGAAGTCATAACGTCTTACCTTAGTCCTAAGATACGACCTTACACCTTCACAAATAGTGCACGCCTAAAGGAGTCTCTACGGTCACCTTACAAGCGGCAAAATGGCCGCGTTGGGGTCGTTCCATCTCCCAGAAACAGATTGTCGTATGTGAGGCAGTTACAACCGTCCCTTACTAACTCTAGACCGTTGGCAAGAATTAACGGTAAATGTTGGAGAAGCAACAGGAAAGAAATTGGCGAAAAAGAAGTTGAAAGCATATCGTTGGGATAGGGTATGTCTTACTGTCATAATGAACGCTGTTTAAAAATATATTCTATGGTCTCAAGAAGAGTCGATTGAAAATTCCAGACTGCATTCTCATCGCTGAGGCCGGCAAAATCTAAAACTCCAAACAAAATGTACATTTATAATTCACTTGTATCGTATAGTGGTTTAAAAGTCTCGCCGATAGCCTAGGCTCTCTGATATATTATGCGACTTCTTTTCATAACGCTTGAAACGATTCTTTTGTTATAATGCGTAACGCAATGTCGCAATTGCTAAAACTCTTCTGAACGTTGTTCATTATGACTGTATAAAGTCGTTAGTCATGTGATCATTAGAGTTTAAGGATGCCTCTTTACGCCTGGCGCTAAAACTCCCTAATAGGTCCTTATGATGATATTTAAGTATCTTGCCGCCTTGCTACGTTGCATTCCATTTCTAAAGTACCTATTACGCCGGAAATACGCTAGCCGGACTGCACACCCTACTTCGGGTTTTAAATGTAATCGTGCCTTTTCGGTCGTCGCAACTTTCGAAAATCTCATTGTAGCGGCTTCTGGGTGGTGCTCTGTAACAGTCATTTTAACCTCACCTTATCCGACTGGTCAGCCCTTTTCCCTTTGTGCGTCGTGTCCAGTTGCACGCCCCCTCTGGCACTTTCCTCTTTCGCAACTGCCATGACGTCCCCGTGTCTTAACCACCGCAAAGGGTATCCTCACCTTCTCAACTTTTCGCTTCATAGAGCCCCCCGCCCCAGTTAATGAGGCGCTCTTCACTGCTACCCGCTCCTCGCTCCGACATTGTTTTCCCTCCTCCGAGGCTCTTTCAACGGGGGCCTACGCAATCTCCGCTTTCCCGTGTTCTGCGCCGACCGTTCGCCGTCGGCCCCGGGGCGAGGGGCGGAGAGAAAGGGTAAGCGGCGGAGACCAGCGCCCAAAGACGGGAGTTACCGGCTTAATGGATTAAGTCCCCCTTCCCCTGCGTGCGGACACCCTCGGGCAGTCCGCCCGCCCGCCCGGGCGACCGGCCGGCCGTTTAATGCGCAAGCGACGGCCCGGGAGATGAAGGCTGAACCGGCCGGTGGCGCTGGGGAGGTGCCAGACACACCCCCTGCCGCCGCCGCCGCCTCCAATATCGTAGGCGTCTTCATTGGGCTATCGCAGATCCGCCTGCCCGTTCGCCTCCGCTCGCGTCGACGCCTTATCCGCGGTTGTCTCTCCAGCGGCTGATCTCCCTGATGGTATCGCCGACATCCCGGTTATTCTGGCACAGAAGCTACGTGACCTTTCCAAGGATTTAAGGAGGAGGTCGCAGGCGGCCCTGTGACGTCACAGTGGGCGCGAATCGGCGTTGACAATTGCAGGGTTTGGTCTGAGGCAACAGTAAGCCAATCAACAAGCCAAATTGACATTTTTTTAAAAATATCTTCCTGAGTTTTTGTAAATAGTGTAATATAACACAGTAAGTATGAAGTACTTTTAATGCAATATATACACTTTCATGTTGATCACCTGATTTACAGAATTCTTTGAACGTTCAATGATCTCTCCCGTTAAAGTTTCTTAAGATAACTTACAAATATTTGATTAAAGGCATCTCAAATACATAGATGTACATATTCTGTAAGTCGTAACTACTAGATAAATGTCAGAAATTGCAAATTCCAGTCAATTTGTTTTACCGTTTTTATCATCCCTATTCAATATAAACTACTGCCCTTCCTTTGCCTTTTATTATTCTAAAGTAAAATTCGAACTCCATGTGGCGTTTATATGTCACTTTGACGATAAGCTAAAAGCGTAGCGCTCTCTGTTCCGCAGACGATCAACGATGAAATACTGGCTAGACCGTCTATTTGCTGCTCTTGTCCTTTGAGTCTACCTAGGTACGGCGTAAACTGAGGACCGGCAAACGAAAATGATTGAATTTTAGAACGGAAGCGATACAGCACATCGTTATCGGTTTATTTATTTTACGTCAAAAAAAACAGTTAAAAACTGCGTATGACGTGCTATGGGGAAAAGTGAATTGTGTGCACATTTTCAAAATTCTGTGATCCCTACACTCAGTCATATACTACTTAAATTTTGAAAAACAAAACCGTGTCTTTAAGAAGTCATTCAATTTTATTCCCAAAACTTCTTTTACAGACGAATCGCTAATACTGTGACGCTATGTTATAACATGCAACAGTGACACTGAAACCACGTTTGTTTTACATGTGATATTAATATACTAATATACTTATCTTTTGTCTTGTGAGAAATAAACGAATTCCAAGGTAAAACATGAAATTATCTTCAGTTTCAATATGGTTCATTACACATACTTAATTTGTTGTCTTCATCACACCTTTCGTAATTTAGGAATTTGCCCTTTCAGCTATGTTATATCCCTTGCTTACTTTTTCTGAAGTTCAATGGCAATTATCAAAAAATTACAAGGCTTTTTGAGGTATTGTTTAGTTCAAAATTCAAATAAAATAATAAAACGCAAGTGTTATTTATCGTTTTAAAAATATTAAGTGAGAAAGTACGGATTTTGATACGGAGGGAATATTACTTTAAACTTTGGAATACTTGTTTGATGCTAAGTAACAAAGGGTGCGTAGTCTTTCGCGTGGTAGAAGTGAAACTTTTTAGCTGGTATGTTTAATCATTTGTCAATGATTTTATTAAATTTCTTTAGCATCCGGATATTGTCGGGTAGAATTTTATTTAAAGAAACATATTTAAATTTCAATAAAAAATATTGAATTTATTCAATCAATTTGATTGATGTGAAAATGATTGATTGATATGTAGATGGCCATCATCACACACACATCATTTGCACATTCTCCAGTTGTCATTTGGCTGCCCAAAATGTCAAACATTTCTGTACTCTTTATGCTCAGTGTATGTTCCTCTACATGTTTCCTAACATGCTCTTGACAGGGTTCCATATGTTGTTCTTATGTTCCTCATAAGTCCCTCCCAAATGTCCTCCCAAATGATTCCCCGAATTTTCTTCCCAATTTTCTCCGAAATTTTCTGCCACATATTCCTATGAATGCTAACCCAAACGTTTTCTTAAATGCTTCCTCAATTATCAATACTTTTTCCCAAATGGTTTTCTAAATGTTTCTCCAAATATTCTCTCACATGTTTTTTCTTCGTGTTCTCCGATGCTGCAGCGTAGCCATCGGCGAATGCGGCCACAGAGAGAACTATGTGTTTCAATAATCATCTTTTCTTGACGATTTGCCTTCCATGCGTATAGAAGTTGATTTTTAAAATCATTGCAGGTAGGTCAGAAATCATAACTTTTATTGGAATGGAAAAAAGGGACGTCCCTTTTGTACACAGGTCAAAATTGTATCATGATGAATATATCTTTGACCCCGGTGAATAAGCTGATAAGTCAAAAAAAACTTAATTTTGCAGAGAGCAAAAAACAACTTTAAACTAATGATAAAAAAGAATTAATATTCAGACGAAACCTACACAAAAATAGTGTTGTTTGAATATTACCTTCGTTTGAATATCATTAATTCCTTAGTTAATTAATTAATTAATTAATTAATTAATTAAAACATTGTTTTAGGCTCTCCTGTAAAATTATGTGTTTATGACTTATCAGCTTATACACCGGGATTAAAGATAGATGCTCCATTTCCATATCTAGAAAAAGATTATGGGAGACGCTCCGCCGTGTTAAATAAGCGAGAAAACCTTCCGTCATCGTTTAAAATACGAATCGGTGAACCTCAGGGTCAGCCTGATACGAACATTATCTAATAGAAATCTATGGTTAGCTACAACTCAAAATTGGTGCTGCATCAACGTTATGTTGCAATATCCTACGACTCTCATTAATTGTATACTCGAGTACAAATTATTTTTGTTAACAAATTTCAAAGAATTACGTATTTCATACTGAAATTGTTATAATTCCTGCTTTAGTTACTTTAGTACTATGTCTACTCTTAGTAATGTGGTGTATAGAACTTTCCGCCCTCTTACCATTAGGATACCCCATCGTTGGTTCAATTAGCGGCCTCGTGCAGCAGAGGTGGTAGCGTTTCATTATCCGATTCCCCCATTGCAAAAATAACGCCCCGCATCTGTTTTAACGCGTATATGATGAGAGAGAAAATGTTTGCCGCCCGCTACATGAAAAATGGCCAAGTCCGCGTGCTGTTAAATACTGAACTTCCAATAGACAATTTAATCCATTTTAATTTATGCGTGACGCGGCCTTTGTCGAAGCCCCGGCTTGCTGCGCGTACAGGCGGGGGTTAAGGGGCGGGGCGAAGGCGGGGGCTGTGACAAGCAGGGGATGGGGCGGAAGTGGGGATGGATGAGCGGGGGGTACGGCGTTGGGGGGGCGGAAGCGGGGGTGGAGGTGCGGGCGGAGTTAGGACGAATCAGAGGGGTAGGTGGAAGAGGAGGAGGAAGAGAAGGAGAGGGAAGACGAAGAGAAGGAGGGAAGGAGGAAGAGGGGGGGAAAAGGAAGGGGAGGAGGAAGAGATGGAAGAGGAAGACAAGGAGGGTTGAGGAAGAGGAGGTAGACAAGGGGGTGATGGAAGAGGAGGAGGGGAAGAGGGGGGAAGTAGGATTGGAGGGAGGAGGAGGAGAAGGAAGTGTAACCGCCGGTGTTGGTAGGGGCTGTAACTCTGATGTTGGGATCGTAGTGGTTGGCGTCGATGGTGGCGGCGGCGTCGTTAGTGGCAATGGTGCGGTCGGCGGTGGCGGGGGCGACAGCGAGTCTGATGATAGTTACGAGGGAAGCGGAATACAGCTCTTTGTAAAGGCAAAAATACACTCACCAAGGCGTACGTTTTGTGAGAATATAAAATGAATCACATCACACAATATTTAAAGTATGGGAAATTGGTGTAGCGTTGGAACTTTCCGACCGGTCGTAGGCGGCGAGGGACCTCATTTAAAGGTTGCAGCCCCTCTTAAGCTCTCTAACGATCCCTCAGACACCTCTGCAGACCACCAGAGAACTTCACATTTACTACAAAACTTCAGGCAATTAGCTCTTTTCAAACCGTTCTGATAATTATGACTGTTATTAAAATTATCTCGAAGATGATGATATTCAGATATCTACATAATATGTGTATTTAAATAAAATAAGTTCTATTTTTTAATATAAAATCGTGTAAATAAACTTTAGGCTCGTCCAGTTTAATGTTTTATCAACTATACTATACGTCGTCAATTCAGAAAAGTTGATGCAAATGTCACAAATATATTTATATCGTCATAGATAATTATGTTATTATATTGTGAAAATTAACCTATTATCAGGAATTTGTAGTTAATGAAAATATTTATAAATATTTCGTACAATATCATTATTGTCCCAAATTTAGTTTTCTATAACGCTCAAGATCGAAGGAATAATTTTTGCATTTTCAAAACGTTCAGTAAAATATGAATTCAAATGTTTAAAATGTTCACTAAACAATGACTATGACATGAAATATTTTCAATTTTGTAGGATCTAGCACAAAAGTTTGTAATGTGAAAATTAAGGAAAATTATTTATACTAGTACAGAAAGTCCAGACTGAGCACACTAGATGAAATAACAACCAAATGAATTATAAACCATGCCCATCAATTCAACATGCACCTTATTCATTGCTTTTAATATTTTTAAGGACTACGGAGATTTTCGGAGACTCAAAGAGAAACATGATATTCTGTTCAGCGATTTCTATTTAGAGAACGTTCAGCGGGCTCGTATCGACATTTTTGAACCGCGACCAAACACTGTTGTCAGACTTCAACCTAATAATCCAGAGAGTGAGTTGGAATGGGCTATAACGTTCTGACAGTTAACAGCAGACAATAACAGCCGAAATGTCTACCTCATGTTGTGTGGGATGGAATGTGTTTAGTTGTATCACGAAATGAGTGGAAGTGACATATCATATCTTGACAACCTCGTTTCATGTTGACGAGGCGATCATCACTGACCGGCGCTGCAGTAGACAGTCGCAATGTCGAAATAATGTTCATTAGCGTCAGTGACATGTCACAAAAAAGGAATTAAGTACTTGACAAGTTGCTAAATAAAAATACATCATAGGCGTCAACAGAAAACCCTATTTTATTCCTGAAGAAATGTTATTTGTGAAACAAAAATTCGATAATGTATGTTCAATTAAAGAACAAAATACTGAGTATTCTTGTTTCATTTGCTTTAACAAATTACGTACTCTACTCAGTCAATAATCTAGTCAATTCCTGTTTCCAAGCAATTTTATAGTTTCCAAGCAATTTAATTGCTCTGGATACAATATCACATCACATTATCTGTTGTTGTCACGTAAACAATTTCTTGATCGAAAGTGTTCTCATCCCTAAACAAAGCAGATTTGATCAAGATCTATCGAACCGATAAAAACACTCAAAATACCACAAATACGTAAACTACAATATATTGTAGTGTTGAATATTGTAAGATTAAATCAAACATTTGTTTATACCATATTTTGTAATACAATTAGTATTTCTTAACTTCCTGAATGAGAGAAGGCTTAGACTCTTTTAATAACTGAGACTTGTCAATGTTGAAAATGTGGATTTTTGTCTCTTTAACAAAGCAATTTTCGTAAATGAATATTTTCACGCACAACAATTATTGAAGTCAAAAGTCCTGTAAGTACCGCACGTGCTATATCCTCGCAGGTGGCAGTGCCCCCTCCCCCCAACCGAAATTAGTTCCGGCGTTGACATTCACATCAACATGCAGCTAGCAACACCCTTTCCAAAAGCCTTCCCCAGTGGGGCGCTGCCCAGACTGGTACAGACTCTTTAAGTTCTCGACGGATCTCCCGACATGTCGATTGTTATGCTATTGCGACTCTCGACATGCGGCATTTGTTAGTGTAGAGCATGTTGTGAGTGAAGGGAGAGGATAGGATCAGGATAAGGAAGGAAATTTCACGCACAGTTCGAGGCTTGTGTGTTAGGGTGCTGCTCTAAAATTATACTGGTGTTGATCGGAGAAACAACGAAACACTACCAATCAGAGTAGCCGACCGCAGGGAATTCTGCAGACATCTATCTAGGTATAGTAGAATATTCAAACCTCATAACCTGTCGGTCAACGAAGTTGTTTAGGTAACGGTGTTATCGCTGGGCCACGAACGCTATCCTCTGAAATGGATTTGGTTTCCAAAAGTATGACTGGATTAATTGGCTCAAAGCATCAACTGATGACGTTACAATTTGCCGTTGCCGTTGTATCGAGAATAATTCGGGCATCCGTCTGCTCTTATCCATAGTTTTGAGTGGTTTCTCCGAATAACACCAGACGAAAGCTGAAGTATCTTCACAAACGGGTCCCGAACCACGCGCGATTTTTCCTTCCCTTTCCTTGTCCTATTCTCAACCTTTATTTACATATACACTGATATGTACTACACTATCACAGATGTCGGGAGGTCCGTCGGAAATTTAGAGCTTGTCCCGGCTGCGGCGGTGCCTCGCTGGTGGGAGATACCTGGTTGGGGCATATCCCACAAGGTGACGTGCAGATCGACGCGGGATTTAGCCATCCAACGGGGAAGATCACCGCCACCTCCTGCGAGA
Organism: Teleogryllus oceanicus; assembly: GCA_964035755.1. NCBI lineage: Eukaryota > Metazoa > Arthropoda > Insecta > Orthoptera > Gryllidae > Teleogryllus > Teleogryllus oceanicus. The sequence continues at coordinate 11,498,658 of CAXIVR010000012.1, read as the reverse complement.
AACATACCCTACACTTACTGGACTAATGACTTTAGCCATTGACGTGCCCTAAAAAACACTAAGCAATGAAACCGGGAGCGGTGGCTCAGTGCATCAACTGATATCACTGCAGTGCCTCTGATCAGGGGGTTTTAGGTTCGAGTCCCGACGGCGGCAGTATTTTCGACACTAGCTTGTCAGCTAAATCGAATTCAGTCGCTGTCTGGAGGAGAATTCTAGCGGCTGGCTACACTGATCGGTAGTTTTCCGTGGTTTCTCCGATCAACACCAGGCGAATGACGAAGCAGTACCCTAACGAACGGGCCACGGACCGCGCGCGATCTTTCCTTGTCCCACACTTCCCTCATACACACACTAACATGCACTACCCAACCACACATGTCGGAAGACCAATCATGGACTTAGATCCTGTTCCGGCTGGAGCGGTGCCCCCCTGATGGGAGCTACCTGGGGTAAGTCCAGCTAGTCAACGGTAGGTCGGCGCCGATCTCACCATCCAGTGGGGAAATCACTGCCCCATCCCCATGAAATAGCATGCAGTACACTTATGGGACTCATGATCTGAGTAGTTGACGCGTTCGGAATCACAATCAATCAATTAATAGATGAGTCAATCAATCAACTAACCAATCTGTCGCGGCTGTGAAACACGTTTAAAGAGCGCGCCTAAAAAGCAGCGCTCAGCGGCGGTCAGGGAAGGCAGCGGAGGCGGCGGAGCGACAAGACGCCGCCCAATCCCGAAAAGCGAGCTGGTCGGAGAGCCAGCTTCGCAGCAGCGAGTATCCAGCGCCGCCCGCTTTAAGAGCGAGCGCCGCCAGCCGAGAAGCACGGAGTAATTGGCTATTGAGTGGAGTGAGAGCGTTAGTGACCGTGCGCCCAGTGAATTCTGCGAGGAGATCGTACAGTGTGATTTCTGATTACGGCATTGCTTGTTATTGGTACATCTCGCGGACTTTTGGTTGCTAGATTTTGGTTTGTGACTCGGTACGCTCTTTGGACTTTGGAATTGTAACCTTTGTACTTTCGGCAGTTAATTACAATAAATGTTTGTGTATGTAAAGCGTGCAATTATTGTGAACATAACATAATCAAGCAATGAAAATCCAAAAGTTTGTTTATCCGCGAGCATCCAGCGTCGCCCGTGACACGGGAGTAGTCGCGCAGGCAGCGACCGTCGCCCTTCGGCTGCCAGCTGCGCCGGCGAGCTTAACCACCGCCCGACTGTGATTAGCCTCGTGGCAAAAAACAACAAAAAAGCGTGAAGCTTTCATCAAGCAACTTTATTGTACCGCACCCGTATGTTTCAATTACGGGACGAGAAAATATGGCAGGATAAATTCTCCTGTATTGTATCATTCCTGTTGATTGAAGGACCCTGATACAGATGGATTATTTAGAATTATTAGTTTTTTCGTTCCTATTATATCATGTGTTTGGCCTGCGAATGGACTTTTATTGCATTTTGTTAACACGGCTTTTGGATTATTGCTTCATTTTTCGTTATTAAAAATCGTCGTCCTTCGTGTGGTATTTAATCTTTAATACCGTGACAAAATTGAGATGTGGACCGTGGTGCAAATTTGAGGGAGTTTTTTCAATGCTAGGGCGTGACAGCTGAAACGCATTAGAGCACTGAGGAATTTAGGAGCGTTTGGTAGACTTGATTAGTTTGGCTGCACTGGATATGATTAATGTCGTTAAATTCTGAGGGGGACTGATGATGTACTTTAATGATAATAAAAATATGGAAATACTGAAATACTGATCTGTGATTCACGGAATTAATTGTTTCGAATTGAGAATTAAAAGTTGGAAAATGTTCTATAACGTAATATAATCTTTTACAGTCCAACTAGGCATTCTTATTTTTGCAAGTTGCCCCTTTGCACATAGTAAGAAACTATATTTTATTGAAGATACAATGTTCTAGAGTTTGGCCAATAGTATTCGCTGACAGACGTGTTAGCTCTGAAAGATTTGACTTTCTCTGAGGGACGTTTGAATAATAAAAGTATAGGGTACAATTAAACAAAGTGGAGACAACAGTTTGGGTATCATATAAATTTATCACGTTATTCATGTTGGTTTTGTAAACTAAGAATAAAACAGCAGTCACTAGAGACTAGTGAAATTAATAAATGAATAGAATCAATTAGAAATTCCGACAAAACATTTCCATTACTTAAGACTATTTTTTGCTTTTAAATCTCCTCCAGTTAACTGAGTTTTATTCATTATATTAATTGATTCCCACTTCTGAATTACTTCTTTGTTGGCGTCGGTTGTTCATTGATTAGACCAAGCGACTGGGGAGCTGCGACGGCGATTCCGAAGTTCGTTTGCGTTCTAATTAAATCGAACATTTACTGAGTAATATTTTGAGGTTTCTTTCTATTGATAACTTAATTGCTCCTTCATTGAGAAAGGATTGCATCTACAAAGTGCTAATGTTATTCTCTCGAAATTTATTTCTTTAGATTCGTTAAAGGGAATGCGTTTACATGACATGATTTAATAATCGCTTAATGACTTTTCAAGTTTTAAGTACACTTTTTAAAATTATTTTTAAAAATTCTCTATAAAATAACTAAGTTGATGGGGGACCAAAGGAGAACAAGCGAGGTGTATGTATCGACAAAATTTTCAATAACTGTTTTGTCAAAAAATTATTTTCTTGGTTGTTATAATCGTTACTATTGTGTAGATTTAATTTCTTTTAATAGATAGTTTGAGGGAAATTTAAATTTATAGTTCTCTGAATTTTGACTTTTGATATTTTACGCATTCATGTCAAATAATGAAGTACGATTTTTTGGCTGGAAGTGTTTGTTCGTAGACAGGAACATAAGTTACTTTGCCTGGATTAAAATATCAGGTCATTTGAAACTCGTGCAAGATGTTGGAGCGTGTAGTGGAACAACTTTATAGTGTAAACTATAAAGTTGTAGTGTCTAGACGATTCGAAAAACTCTGCCAAAACGAAAATTTCCCAATCCATCTAACATGACTGAAAGTCACACAATTTCGAAAATATTTGTATGAATTTTGACAGCACTTCCCATTTTCACCCTACGACATTTTTCAAATTTTATCTGCTCTTATTTGCTTATACTGATCTTATATTTTTCTTTAAATTTCTAACAAGAGTGAACGCTTAAAAGATACCACAGTTCTGATTTTTATTGTTAACTCTGAAATTCTAACAATTGCAAGGTTTTGAATTTTTTTGGAGTGATACTTCATTACTAAAGATAAAGAGTTTTATTTCCAATGAAAGTTATTTCCATAACTAGTTCTTTATTTAATGTGTCTAATTTGTTTAAAAATATTATACAAATATATTTTTTGAAATATCTTCAACGTTGTTAATGTTGCTATTGCCAACTTTTTTGTACATTATTGGATATTCTAGTACAAATCCTTTAAATGATTTCCAATAAATTTTCTTTCAAACACAAAACGTTTTCTTTGAAAATGTTCTCAAAAATACGCATTTTGAGAAACAACCAAACAAGATTTTCTTAAGAATGGTATAAAATTTTTAATTTAAAATGTGCGTATTTTACGACGTTTACCCTTCTATAATATTCTGAAAACCATATTTCCACTTCACAATTAGGAATCCGAAATATGGAAAAAATTTGAACAAAATATTTTTGGTGCCTATACATGGCAGTTGAGAAGAGGGTGGGGCAAAATCGAATGTGAAGAGGGTGGGCCATTCTGTAACACAAGTTGTTTCATTTAGATTTTTGTCGTCGATGTGCATCGATGTGCAAACTATATATTTAATTTGTGTAATTTGGCAGCTCTGTTAAAAGTTTTGTAATAGAACCTATGAATAAAACCTCGCTATGAATACAGCAGCAGTGTAGACAAGACTGCCAAATAATATTTAAAATTATTACTAAAACTTTAAATTTTTGACGATCTTGAAAGAGGAATGATTTCAACCTTTCATGTGATGGCAAACCATGCACTTTTTGTGAAAAGAGAAAGTCGTATCCGATGTCACTTTAACCCCATCAGACGCGTGGCGATTGCCGTGTGGAAAGGGCGAGCGTGGGGGGTGGAGGGAGTGACCTATACCTCCACACGTTCGCTCTTGCTCCCTCCCGCCATCCCGTTCGCCTACCTCCGCGCCCGCCCACGAAACCCGCCCCCGCGCCCGCCTCCACCCCCGGTCGCGCCCTTCCGTTCCCCGCCCCCATATCACACCCTAGACACCACCCCCGAATCGTCCCCCAATCGTACCCCCAACCGTACCCCCACCGTACCCCACCGTACCCCCACGTACCCCTCCGTACCCCACCGTACCCCACCGCACCCCGCCACCGTACCCTGACACGACCCTGCCACCGTACCCCGCCACCGTACCTCGCCACCGTACCCGCCACCGTACCCGCCACCGTACCCGCCACCGTACCCGCCACCGTACCCCGCCACCGTACCCCGCCACCGTACCCCGCCACCGTACCCCGCCACCGTACCCCGCCACCGTACCCCGCCACCGTACCCCGCCACCGTACCCCGCCACCGTACCCCGCCACCGTACCCCGCCACCGTACCCCCCGTACACCACCCCCCCATACCCCGCACTCGCCCCCGCGCCCGCCCCATCGCCGCGACCGTCTGGTCACAGTGGCGCCGGCTGCGCCCACCCTCTCCCCCGCCGCCGCTCCCGCCGTCGCCACCATCCAGCTCCCCCTCGGTCCCCCCCGCCGGTCGCCCCCGCGCCCGCCTCCCCGCCCGCTCTCCCCCTCCAATGAGAATAGATGGGCGTTTGGGCGCCCTCCCCGAGGATGTGTTTATTGCAACAGATGTCCACAAAGAATAACAGCCGATAATTACTGGCGCGAGGAGGCTGGGGGCGGCGGCCGCGGCCCGCACAAAAACCGCGCGAGGGGCCCTCTCCCCCCACAGGCAATAACGTCATATTTCGGCGCCGCTGGGGCGTGGGAGCCGTGATGGCTATCTCGCCACGCACCCCCCCCCCATGGCCCTGACTGACCCGTGCGCTCGGCGGAAACATCATCTGCTCCTGGAGTAATGAAAGTGGTGCGATGTCGTTATGGACCCTAGATGTTGAGGGGAGCGACGTCCACGTTTTCTACCATTTGCGGTGATTAAGGCGAATAATTCCCAAAAATGTTCCAATGATTATCTTATTAAACTTTATAACCCAAACATTTTTTAGATACTTTCTGTATTTTTTTAATATTATCACATATTCATAGAAAAATATGTTAGAGAGGCATGTGATGAGGTATTATGATATGAGATTTTGAGAATACATCAGTAATTTTAAAACTTTATAACCTTTTTGTTTTTAGAAATCCCATTTTTAAGTTCGATAATACACAGATTAGATTTAAATTGCAGTTTAAAAACAAACTGTAGTTTATCATTCTGATGTTCCTTTACCGAATCCATGAAGTTCTTTTGTTTCCTAGTGAATTATAAACGCACTTATATTCTCATATTGAATGTCTATATACATGTAGAAGCAACTCATTATTTGAAACACGATTTATTAGCATTATGTACTTAGAGAAGCAGACGGCATAGTGAAACCACAAATTATATTGGGTTATCTTCTTATGCGGCCCACATTTATTCCTAAGAGCACCATTTCGCCGCTTGATCTTCCTCTGTTGATAACATGTAAAACCGAAACGCTATGGAAATTATCTGAGAAAAAAAATTATGATTTCTGTCTTAAATATATAATATAATATTACATTAACTAGGAATAAAACCGAAAATTTCTATAAAAAGAATGTTTCTTATATTGTTGTTTTAAAATGAAATTCACTAGTGGTGGTACAACAGCACAAACGTTATCCCATCCATTTGCCCGTTCCAAACACTTGCAATTTTTGAAAATTCAGACTGATCGATGAAAAGAGACATGCACTGTTTTGAGGCATCGTTTCATAAAAAACTTGAAAAATATTTGCTAGCAATTTTTAAGTAAATTCATTTTATAAATTGCAGTAAATTCAAATTTTTTTTTCAAAATATTGGACATTACTGTTCTTAAATGTCTAATTTTCAGAACAGATTTCATTTAAGATTTATTAAGATTTCATTCACATTTATCTCTGTCTTAAAAATTCAAAAAAAATATTTCTTTAATACAAAGGAAAAAATAGCCGTTTTTGAGAAAATAATTCCTTAAAAATTGTCTATGTTTCTGGCAAAATTTCACAAAAAATTGTATATGACCGTATTTTATGGTGTCTTTGAATAGAAGATTACATTCGGAAAAATATCTCTCTTTAATCTTGTAGTTGTAGAAAGACGATGAAATAAATCTGAAATTTGCAATTTTTGAGAATTCAGAGATTTGAATGAAAATGAGCCTTGAGCCATCCTTAAGCGTTCTTTAGGCTCCCTGAGGAGAAACATTAATCAAAACATTTTGAGCCATTTTTGAGATTTTGAAAACGTGGTTGAGGCTTCATGTAAAGTACTCCAAAAATCAAAATATCCATTTCAAATGGGCAGACTTCATTTCGATCGAGCGGAGAGTATTAATTTTAGAGAAAATTGAATGAACGGTTTGGGCAACTAGCGTTCGCCACAGGCAGAAAGGTAGACAGACAGATATGTTTGCCGTCAATCGATTTTTCCGTATAAAATATTTAAAATCAAGTATTCTGACTACAACGTGTTAGGGAATTCATTGCAAATATGTTTAATATCCATTCTCTTTTGTGTTACTAGAACCAGATAATAAAAGTTTTCTGTGAAAAAATCGCCTCTCGCCGCGCTATTACAATACTTTTTCTTTACTTCTTCCGTTGTAAGACAAGTAAATAAAACAGAATGGGATATCAAATGACCCCACTTGAAGATGTTCTTGAAGATATTTCACCACACAATACTAACAATGGCACCATGATGCAAAGGAAATGCTAGAAATCTTTAGAATTGTGTGCGCGGTCACTTGACCCTTGGTTCAATGGGTTCATGCAAGAGTGAGACAGCGCTTAATCCATGTAGCAGAGGTGAATCCAACCGACCATTGTGGAGTAGAGATGGGCTTAACAGCTTCTCTTCAATAAATGTTATCACAAAAACAGCTGACTCGTAATAGCTGTTATTAATAACAGTTGAAAAATAACAGGTCCATGGCCAGCAACCTAACATGGCCGACTGCTAAGAGTTAAAGCTGTTGTAGCGACTGCTAAGAGTTAAACCATGCAAAACGAATAACGTTGGTAGCACCGTAAAGCTTGTGCCTTACGGCACTTCCTTGTACTACTTTCCTTAACATGTTTGGACAGAGAAGCAGCAGATAAGAACGAGACTGGATGAATTGCTAAGGATGAATAGTAATTCATATAATGTGTAAAGAATGTGTATAGAATATAGAATATTACTAAAATGAAAGTAATTCGGGTTCAGATTGCAAGTATTCTTTCAAATATGCAACTTGTGAATAGTGAAGTGACGAATGCCAAATATAATGAAGAGAAACAGTGTTCTTGTTTAACTATAGCTCATGTGTTAATGACTGTCGAATATCAAGTATTATAATGTGAGTTATTACTTTAACATCTTGTTGTAGTATATACAATAAAATATAAAACTATTGTGGTACATGGTGTGAAATAATGACGAATTATGTATTAATTAATATATAATTTGAACACTGGCAAATGATGATTGATTAGCTGCAGTGAAGCTGTTATCGTACAAAATGGTTGCCACAAAAGCTTGTAGAAGTTCGGATTAGGCCCAGTAGGTTGCAGTTCTATGTATTTCAACCGATAACTGCCAATAACAGGACAAACTAAATAACTGTTATTTCGCGTAACAGTTACGAAACGTTAACGGTTAATAAATTACTCTTTAGCTGTTAAGACCACATCCCTATTGTGGAGTAGGCTGTAATAGATTTTTGTGAAATAATGAACATTTGTTATTATGTTGCATATTATTTTCGTAGTGTTTGATACTATACAATATTATTTTTAAATAATTCTAACTTAAATAGTTTAAATAGATTTTGCAAAATAAAAGACCTTAACAAATGGAAATGCCGCCCCCCCCCCATGATTCGCCACTGCGCTGTTGCAATGTGGTATGCTAACTAATGGCTCAAGTCATTAGTGTTATGTCATTTTGACGACATGAGGGACATTTGCAGAGCACTGCGTATCGCTGTGTCTATTTCTGTGTCTTCTGCAAAAACACTTTTTAACATAAAAGTGCTGACCAAATAAGAGATAAGTAAAAAGGGCTGCGCGTCTCCTGAGTCGCCGTTATGTGGCGTGGCAAGGGGCGGGCAAGGGGCGGGCAGGTGGCGGGCAAGCGGGCAAGGGGCGTGGCAGCAAGGCGGGCAAGGGGCGGGCAAGGGCGGGCAAGTGGCGGGCAAGTGACGGGCAAGTGGCGGGCAAGTGGCGGGCAAGTGGCGGGCAAGTGGCGGGCAAGTGGTGGGCAAGTGGCGGGCAAGGAGCGGGCAAGGAGCGGGCATGGAGCGGGCAAGAGGCGGGCAAGGGGCGTGGCAAGGGGTGAGCAAGCTGGCAAGTGGCGTGCCAAAAGGTGGGGAAGAGAAACATATAAAGTTCCATTTAAAAATTCAAAGATTAAATTTCCTGAAAACTAAAAATATTTCAAACAATTATAACAACAGCATATTACTTGCCCCATTATTCCACATTGTTAAAAAACTGCACGCCAATGCCCCATTTTTGGAGGGACACCCGGTATAAATCAAATTTACTGTAATGGATTGCCAAGGCAAATTATCAGTAATATCAAAAATGTGTATTTACAATTCAAAGTTGGAGCAAGTAGGAAATTTTATCTACCTTGGCTGCGTCTTGAGCTACAATTACGATTGATACTGAGAACGATATTGAACTCCATCGTTTCCAATAAATGTGCAACACAATACCACGGACGCTCTCGAAGAAGTCAAGAAGAGAGACTCCACTGAAGATGTACGAAGTGATTGCAGTACCACTTTTGCTGTGCAAAAGTGAGTCGTGTATATTGACGAGAATAAATGGTAGTAACGTACCAGCTTCGGAAATAATATTTCTAAGAGCAGTAAAAGTCTGTTTACTCCTAGATCAACTCAAAAACGAATGTATTCAAAAATACCTCTACAACTTCGCAATTTTAATCAAAATAAAGGAGAAACGTTCAACGTGGACACAAAACCTACACAAGATGGAAGATGATAGTGACCTATCAATACCGACCTGCTAGAAAAACGGATTCTGGTCGACCATGACAATGATGAAGTGAAGCTGGAAGAACCCTTCTGGCCCAAACTGTGAAAGGAAGAAAAAAAAAAAGAAGAAGAAGAAGAAGAAGAAGAAGAAGAAGAAGAAGTGATATCGCAAACCAGCGGGGTTGTGGTACCCACAGATTTATATGGACATACATTTTCCATTTTTGAATTAATGCATTTCTTAATGACGACTGATGAATTCTTGTCCCCAAGTTTGTTTAAATTTATTACATTATTTTAAAGGAAATGATACTAATCAGAAAATTGGGGTAATGATATTTTCTCACAAATGTAAACTCAATGTTCTTACAATTTTTTAAAATTATTTAAAGTCAATACAAAAGTCTTCCCCAAATGATATAATAATTATGTCATTTAATGAGTTAACAAGTAAATGATTGGAGTAATAAAGAAGTTCTTAGTTTTATAAATAAGAGAAAGTTACGAGCAAAACTAGAAAAATAAAGTCTTCTTCTGCAATTTACCACTTCACCTATGTTCTAAATCTTATAGATGGTACCGTTTGAAAAGTTATTCAATTTTAAATTTCCATGTGGTATAGGGACACATCTGAATTGGTTCACAGAGGGTTATTCTCTCTTCAAAATAAGTCTTCGCGTCGATGCCGTAGGGATTATCAGACCAAAGAAAAGCTGGATCATATATCAGGAAAGAGTTATGACGAAAAGACATGGTATTCACGTTTTATTTTGAAATATTTTATACATCAGTAATTTTTCAAAAAAGAAACAGTTAAGAAGTCAAAACGGTTTGTTAACTTTCTTAATGTGGTATGTTATTTGGTTGTACAGTTCAAAGTGAGTCTCACTTAATAAAGTTATAACAGACTATTTTTTAAATATACTTCAAAAAATAATATAAAATAAAATTTTGGCTTTAAATAGCGCATTTTACGTTCGTTCTGATTCTTCAGAGTTAACTATTCACTAATATTTTGACATGTCGAAATTCCAAAGCATATTTTCCACTTTCCACAAAAAAAATACGTTAAAAAAAATAAACAAAACAACGGATGCAAGCAAACTCTCTAACAAAAACTCCCGTGAAAAAAAAACAAAAAAAAACCAGCAACAAACAAAAACCAGACGCCAGCGAGAACGGAGAGCATGTATTCCAGGAAAATCTCATCACGGATTTTTACGACACGTGCTGCGCTTTCTCCACACCACGAGGTGGCGAAAGCAAAAAGATGAAAATCCGCCTGTTGGGCCAGCCCTGCCCCGCAGGCTCCGAGCCACTTCCGCTGGCGTGTTCGTCGCCGCAGCTGCCTTCGCCTCCGCCTCAACCCCAAGAAAGGCGCATTTCCTCCGTCTTTTGCTTTCGTTCCTATGTCGCCCCCTCATCCCATCTGCTCCATTACCTTATTTTCATCACTATTATTATTATTATTATTATTATTATTATTATTATTATTATTATTTTTTCTCAGTAAATGGGTTTCTTGTTCTTAGATTCAATATTATGATATTTCTTTGTTTTCTTTGAATCCTTGTGTCTTTTTATTTGCTAATTTTATTTTAATGTTTGGTTTATTATATTTGTTTTTATGGAGATGTTTTCGTTTTTTTGTTTTATTTTGTTTATATACATTTTCATTTGTATGTTGTGCAACTTACTAATGTATTTTGTTGAAAATAAATTGAAGTTCAAAATTGAAATTATTATAGCCCATTCAATCCCTCGCGGACCAACACGTCTTGATGATTCAGAGACAGCTATAGAGGATGAATGAGATCAGCCAATTCTGATGCTAGAGTTGGTAACATGTCATTAAACCCTTGAGCTCAATTAACACATATACAGTTGAAATCCACAGTTCTTTCACTGTACACAGATAGTTATTTACATATTTCAGCCTGTAAAAGTTACCCTACTGAATTTCTTTTATCCTATCACAGACAACAGTCTGAGTAGATTAGTCTGTAGCCCTTCGTCATACCACATCCCAAATGCTCACTCCACGTAATTTTTCCATTACCGTTCACGACTCTTTGTTTTCACCGTTTTCCCTTGATGCGCTGTAATTGCTATCCTTGCCCGTCCCTCCCCAGCTGTCGCTCCAACTTCATCCCCCCGCCCCCTTCGTCGCCGTGTGGGGTGTGAAGGACGGAGGGAGGCGTGCCCGCAATATCCCGAGAGTGCCTTCTGCTCGCACCCTGTCTCGGCGGTCGCCCGCCCCACCGCTCGCCCCGCCCCGCCCCGCCCCGCCCGCGCCGCCGTGCCGGCGCCCACACCGCCGCCCGAACCGTCGGCCACGCCGTCGGCCACGCCGTCGCCCGCCCTCGCCGCCCGCCGCCCGCCGCCCGCCGCCCGCCGCCCGCCGCCCGCCGCCCGCCGCCCGCTTCCCGCTTCCCGCTTCCGCCGCCACGAGCCCGCCCGCCCGCCCTACGCCCGCCCGCCCGCCCGCCCGCCCGCCCGCCCGCCCGCCCGCCCGCCCGCCCGCCCGCCCGCCCGCCACGCCGCCCGCCCGCCCGCCCGCCCGCCCGCCCGCCCGCCCGCCCGCCCGCCCGCCCGCCACCCGCCCGCCCGCCACTCCGCCCGCCCGCCACTCCGCCCGCCCGCCACTCCGCCCGCCCGCCCGCCACTCCGCCCGCCCGCCTCTACGCCCGCCCGCCCGCCACTCCGCCCGCCCGCCTCTACGCCCGCCCGCCCGCCCGCCTCTACGCCCGCCCGCCCGCCACTCCGCCCGCCCGCCTCTCCGCCCGCCCGCCTGCTACTCCCGCCCGCCCGGCACTCCGCCCGCCCGCCCGCCTCTACGCCCGCCCGGCCGCTTGCCGCCTCCCCCGCCCCCTCCGCCGCCCGAACCGCCATCCGCCGCCACCTCATAGATAATAGATCCGTCCGTAAATCATCATTACGGCGTCGGCGGCGGTCCGCCCTGCCCTTCCCTGCCCTTCCCTGCCTCCGCCGTAGGGCGCCGGGGCGCGGCTCCATTGCGCTTTCATAACGTGTCCGGCCCCGCCCCTTCCTCCCTTGCGCGTGCCTCTTCCTTTCCTTTGCGCACTCTAAGTTATTGTGTGGTTCTATCACGGCAGTCCTTCTCTACCGTCGTCTGATTTAAGGTTGTGTCTTCACAGCCTGCTGTCGCGATTCGCTCACTTTCTTCGTCGTCACTTCGCCTTTACTTCTTTTCTCGTCTACATCGTCGCTATCATTTTTGTACTCTAAGAGCATATACATAGAATCGTGTTTTAGATAATGAAAAGTTTTCAACGTTATTTGGTTTGGTGTAATTAAAAAACATTAATATTTTATCAAGAAAAAATTGAAATATGTATCAATTGCACATAATTATGTCCTAAATGTGTTGTCAAAGGTCACGCCAAGGATACTTAAAAATATAGAGAAAATAGTATTATAAAACAATTTGTTGCGTATGAAATATTCGATTAAATGTTTGATCCTTTACACATTAATATTGATTTTTAAAATTAAAAAATAATGAATTTTGTTAATAATTCGACTAATGAAATGTCTAATTTTTTGACGTATTTTACGAATACGTCCACGTATTCGTGATTGTTATATTCTTAACTCAAAAATATCCAATTCAAATCAGAAGAGGAAACCCGATTTTCATTCTACAGCCTCATTATAGAAAAAAGGTTTTATTACGCGTAAAGAAAGTCAAAATATAGTAAAGTTATAATCCAAAATTTTATTACGGAGGAAATCAAATGGAATAGAGAAAGATGAATTATATATATATATATATATATATATATATATATAATAGTTGGAAAGAGTTGCCGATACTGAGAATTGAGACAGATGGCACTCATTGTATGGAAGTATTACGCACGAAACCCAAAATGCATCGATGTCCCTTGTATAAACCAATTGAAGTATCTTCAAAACGGCACTCATCATGGAAACAACTGCTAGCATTTCTATTTGCACAACAGCGCATTCTTTGGGCCGAATTATTAACTAATTAAACTGGCAGTAGCGGGTTAGATGTGTATTGTCTGCTAGTGCGCGTGCGCATAAGATAGGAGATAAAAACATTTTTAACATCAGCGGGCGATAATGAGGTACCGTAACAGCTTATTATTGACAATTACGAAGCATCTTTAATTTTATGAAGAAGTTTTGTTCTTTGAAATAAATAAAACGTTTATTTATTTATTTTATTTATTTATTTTACGTCAAAAAAACAGTTAAAAACTGCGTATGACGTGCTATGGGGAAAAGTGAATTGTGTGCACATTTTCAAAAATTCTGTGATCCCTACACTAAGTCGTATACAACTTAAATTTTGAATTTTGTTCAAAAATAAATAAGCAATAAATTTTGAATTTTGAAAGGGAGAAAAAAAAAAAAATTCCCATGTAATAAAATCTATTTTCAAGGATAAGCAATAAATTTTGAATTTTGAAAGGGAGAAAAAAAACAAAAAAACTCCCATGCAATAAAATCAATTTTCAAGGATAAATAAGCAATAAATTTTTAGTCTTATTACTTCTTGCCACGACAACATGGAAACGATAATTTGAATAATTGTATTTCCCACCGAATACTAGAAGACGTGCACAGAAAACGAAGTTACATTTATGTCCAGAAGCAAAACAAGGGGCCATCTCAGCATTTGCTCAATGGATCAGGGAAACTGGACGAAAAACCTGATCGAGATCGTTTTGGAAATAGATTCACTTAGAACATGAATGCGAGCCTTTTTGAACTTCTAATGACCAACGTCCTGCCGACACAATGAGACTTCCATCATTCTCGGACTTTTTTTCGGAAAAATTGCTCACTCTTCGTATCGCATTTTGTCTTAGGTGATTCAAGACATCAAGTGATGTCACTGTAGTGCCTCTGACCGAGAGGTTCTTTGTTCGAGTCCCAATGGTGGCAGGATTTTTTACACAAGCTACATAGCTAGGGCGAATTCAACCGCTATATGGAGGGGAATGCTAGCTTCGGCTGCTCTGATAAGTACTTTTCCATGTTTTTTTTATCAATATCAGACGAATGACAGAAGAGAACCTTAAAATCTGACTTCGGGTCACACGCCTGCTTTCCTTTCTCTTTTTTGTCTTAGCCTTATGCATTGCTTAGCTTACACACATTTGTACTTCGATTTAAACATAGAGCTCTTTGAGGTAAATTAGCTGTCACGATGTTATCTCATCCTGAGCTTAAACGTCACTTGGAAACGTTCCTTAAAACATTCCCAAATTGCTTTATACTAATATTTTTAATATAAATAGTACGTCAGGTGAATAATTCAACCAAATTATTCATTTATTTCACTTTTATAAACTGCGTAACCGGGTTCAGTCAAAGCCAAAGCACGATCTTACTTACATATACTGAGGAGAAAACAGGACATGTCGTAAAAAAGCAACCAATGTTATAAGAGGATAAAGTAAAATATATATTCGAGTTTAGTTCATGCAACCGTAAGAGATAGGCGATTATTAAAAAATGTTGAATTGCTACAAGTAATTACAATAGCAAGCTTCTCTGCTACAAAATTTTGAAGTGCATACAGGGTTTATGTTGGTCATTTTAACTACAATTTACTGACGTAACATTGTGTTGAAACATGATAGTGCATGCAGAAAATGAAGTCAATTTTACGAATTGTGAGCAATGAATTCGAGACATAAATTGTATTGTACAAATCATGAGATATACTTTTATATCGCAGTTTCTTCACGGTTTATTCTATTGATTCGTTCAAAGATCATTTTATGTTTGGTTTATGACTTCTTTCGTGCTTGTGAAATATTCATTTATCCAATTTTTTTCAATATCCTCTCCAACTTTGAGTACTACAAAATGGATAAAACGTGAGTGTTGAATTTCCATTTCGTTTATTTGCCGCATTAAACCTGCTTTTCAGCAAAATTAGATATTCGATTGTGATTGGATTGAATTGCATTTATGACTCCACCACTTTAAACTTCAAATGCAGCGATGAAAATTATTTCTTCTGCCTTCGTTTCAATGTAATTATTTTTGGAGTGTTTTTTCAACAGTACAAATAAATAACCTCTAGAGATTGAATTTTTGTTTGTTAATGTTGCGTTAAAATGGTGACAGAAATGAAACGAGCGGTATTGACTTTGCAAGAGAATAGCACCCACATTTCAATAGAATTGTTAAACTTCTTTCTCAGCAAGTCATATTTCAGGGATTGCAACATGCAACAGAGTCAGAAGTACGAGTACAAATTGATTGAATGAAGTATATAATAATGTTGATGGACATCAGTTTTCGTCTTGGATTTATTCTTTGATTACTATATTCCTTTTAATTTGTACGTACAATGTCCATAAACATGAAATAGGATCTAAAAGTCAGTTGTAATTTCAATGTTTTATCACGTGAATTCATCAGTGTTGAACTAATTATGTCATATTAAATGTGCAAATGACTAAGAACTTCCGTAGAAATTCCTGAAGTCAGGGGATGAGTAGAAGAGAACAAAATGGAACATGAATAATTCAACGTTACTCGAAGTCATTTAGTGTGGTTTTCCAGAATCCTTCGACGTTTTTGAGACCCTTACTGCACGTACTTGTGTTGTCTTTTAAGAGAAGCTCAAAAATAGTTCCAATTTTCTTTTAATATACATATGCAATTCTATAGAGTTTTGTGTTTCATTTACTAAAATTACATTTATATTATACATTCAAACCTACTTTTATAAAGGTATTTTGTTTTCCCGGTATATTATGAATGTGTCAAAACTTCAAAAACGAAATAAACAACTTTCGTCAGTAGTCGAATTTTTGTGTTGAATAAATTATGACATTAATATTAAACGCCTGGTGTAGTTGATTGTTTCATGGAACATCGAATATGTTTAATTAAAATGTTAATAATATATTAGGAGTACAATGAAGCAAACATAAAAATATTTAAGCAACATTGTTTTCAGTTATGTAGTCGTTAATCTAGGGCAAACGATTAGTTAAGTAATAAGCCAAGAAATTTAGTGTGCATTAATTCAACAAAAGTCGTTTTAAAATCTGCACTGTCAAAATTGTTTCATAACTTTCTTTTTTGTTTAACTGTCTTGTCCACAATAATTTGAGACATTTTTAAATATTGAAAAAAGTTTAGAATATTTTGAACATTTTGAACTTCTTGTGTGGAAGTAATCATTTACAAGTATGATAGAATACCAAGTGTAGAATAGCAGGATGTGAGTGGTTTTGTTTATCGAACAGATATATCAACTGTTTAATTTCAATACTACAAAAATGTTAATGGGAACACGGTAGATGTGATGCTCTTGTTAAATATATAAAGGTTTTTTGAAATAACACACTAAAGATTTTTATTTTAAAGAAGTATTAAAACTACACTGAAAATTATTGAAAGATACTGGATAGATGAAATATTTTAAATATAATCACTATTACTACCTACCTGAATGTGAGATCAGCTATGCCTTAAAGTGTCTAAAAAATGCGTTTATATGTTAAAAACTCTTATCTGGTTCTTTCATTCTCTTTAATCCTCTCATGAACGTAACACAAGAAACCATGTATTAAGAATTAAAATTAAATAATAAAATATATAAAACGTGCATTGTTCCAACTCTTCGTGTTGGTTGATCTTTAGAACTAAGGAGTCTATCCGCCTCAGAATAAGTTGTAGAAACTAGTCCATACGCTTCCAGAAGAGTACATTGTTCCAGTGTATAATCAGGTGGGATAGAAAAGAGAATTTCAATATTTGGAAGCTTGTATTCTATAACATACCAATTCATTCAACCGATTTAGATGATAATATAATTTTGTAATTGAAATTATATTACAAAAGAAATTATCCCATTAACACAATCGTATTCACTACACGTAACAAATTATCATTAAAAACGACAATTATCCTTTGGGGTGGCAAGTTTGACGATGAACCTTTTCTTTCCGAGTGATTCAAGCCCTGTACTGCATATTGTATACAGGGGAGTTCCGGCAAAAGAATCTCTAGCGACCCATAGCTTTCATCAACCTGGATATGTCCGGATTGGCCGGAGCCGTCGGATTGGCGTCAAACTGATAGACGCAGATTACTTGAATACTGTATAAGGATAAATTGACTAGAGATATTTGAATGAGAAATAAAAATCCAGAAGTTATTTGAAAAGTACAAATTATGAATTTTTTTAAATTGGTTATTTTAGGTCGCATCAACATCTTAGGTCATTAGCGACCACTATTGCTGTTAACGGTATGGTAACTATGAGGGTGAAACGATATGGTGATGATAAGGGGTGAAAGGACGAACACAAATACAACCATGTCCGAGGCGGGACTCGCACCCGCGACCCTTCGGTTCGAGATCTCTACGACACTACTGCCTTAACAATCTCGGCCACCGAGCCGACTATGAAATATTATTTCAGGAAATTTCTGTAGTAACAGTGAATATGTGTGTTTAAAGTTATTTGTTTATTTTAATGCAATTGTGGTACACTTTGATGAATGAAAGGTATAATAATGAAATCAATGTAGACTAAACATTTTGTTGTAAAGTGTTTTAAATTTAAAATATTTTCACCGTTTTCTAATTAATATTGATGTGTTTTTACAGGTGAGTTTGCAGATCGTGTCTTGACTCCTGGTGAAGCAAAAACGTCGGTTCTTCCGGTCAGCCATGGAACTCTGTGAGATTACATGCTCTCTTTTATTGCATTATAAGATCTTTCATTTTTTGATATTACATTCTCTTGATCATTGACGTTTCTCAAAAATTATTAATATAATTTGTAGCGTTATCAATGGATCATTTTCCTTTGTAGTTAATAACATCTAAATAAAATTCCTTCTATTACCAATGCCATGTCGAATGCCTATTTCCAATTGACTGGTTCAATTGACTGGATATACAGGGATATTGGCTTTTTATTTCCAAACATCATTAGTTATTCCACTAAGATGATTCATTAAAAAATGAATTTAGTATTTACTTACATTTTATATTTTTATGGTTCGAGGATTGATATTTTTGGCTCATTGAAGTATTCTTTATTTATTTTCATCTCAAATATACAAATGCTTTTAAAATACTTTTGCTTCACAATAAAGTGGTTACTTCTATTCGGTTTGAATAAAGGAAGGATAAAGGAGAATGCCAATAAGTGATCAGAAAATTACAAGATTGAAGTGTAAAAAAGAAAAAGCACATTCTGTACTTGGATTTGGATAAAAACAGATTTTTGCTGAATGTAAACAAAAAAAAAATTTCAGTCCGCTAAAAATGATAACTTCTTGAATAAATCCGCTGAATTTACCTTTTTTAGTGCGTTTTATTTCAAGATTTGCATGTATTATTAGTGCAATATATCAAATGTTTCTAATAGTTATTATTGTAGTGTAGCAAATACCTGAATATTAAAACCAGGAGAGGTGGATGAAGGCACCAAATGATGTCACTGCAGAGCCTGTGACCGAAAGGTTCTAGGTCAAATCCAGACGCTGTCTGGAGGAGAATTCTTTCGTTCGGCTGTTCTGATCTATAGTTTTCCGTGGTTTCTCTGATAAATACCAGGCGAATAACAGAGCAGAAATCTAACAGAGACCATGGTTCGCGCGCTATCTTTCTTTCCTTAGCCTTGTATCGATCGATTGATTGATTGATTTTTTCGTATTGCCATGGGCAACAACAATATAAAATTGTTGCTTACTCTACTATTGAATGCCATACATATTGACGTTACTTTTTTATTGTAATCTCTAGTAGTGTCGATTCTCTTCACTAGTGATATAGATTCCGCTTTTTATTCTAATAACACCATCGTGATTACAATTTATACGGAACATTATCGTAGAAAGTTGTCAAAATTCAGTCTAGAAAGATACGTGTTGACTGAGATTACGTAAACCAGTTTGTTTTGCATACAGCCATTTTCATATTCATATACTACTATTTTCATTTAATTTTAAATTATAAAATTAGTTTTGGTATCTTAGAATTTAAATGATCTTCATTGTATGACGTTTCATTTTGGTGATTAAAATGTATGTTATAATACATGATTGGAATTATGGAATTATGATTATTTCAAGAAGTTTAATGCAAAATAGGGATATTTTTTATGAAAATACTTTTTTAAATTGTTTGTTTTACAAAATTTACCCACAGGATTTTAACCCAACGGAAATTGAGTGAGTAACCTCTAATTATTTACAGTAACAAATGTAAATAGTCGTATCTCACATCTACATCTCACGTAAGCTTATAGTGTTAGAATATGTAGGTAGTACCTGAGGATCAAATAAGACCTTACTCCACAGATATTACTCGCATCGTGAGTGTTACTCTGCATGAATGAATTCGATGTACATTGTGAATAAAGCATACAACACTTTTGAATACTCATTTACATCCCCCGTTCGTAAAAGTCTGTCGCATAATGTAATTTCGTGCATTCACTGCGGTAGGGAAAACAAACAATGTGGGTTTCATGCATTTACGGAAACTAATATTTTATACTACTGGAGTTTAGTTTACCTTTATGATTTTTAGATTACATGAGGGCCGAATTTGTGTTTATTTGCGCAGTCTCATTTGTAATGAAATTACCATTCCGTTTCCGTGCTGAATAACAAAATGAGTGTTGCGTTTGCTGGGTGTTTGCTACGCCGTGTACACAAGAGGAGCACTCCCGCGTTTAAAAACCCATCCAGCAGTGTCTATAGCGTTGTTTAATTTCGCGATACCATTGTGTCGGCTGGAAGCCTCTATGCAAAAAGCTCGCGATCTGCTGCCCCCTCCCCCCCGCTCCACTGTGGCTGCCCCCATTCCCTCTTCCAGCAATTAACGTATGGGACAAAACAGAACAGGGGCTTGGCTTTTTAGTGGCCGAAAGACGAAAAACTAACGCGATGAGATTTTCCTAATTGGGATTTAAACTGGTACAACTTGTATGAGTTGTTGTTCTAAGCCTTTTGGTACACAAATATTTTTTTTTAGAGGAGTGATAGATGGAAAAGTTATTGGAAATCACTGGTTTTATACAAAATGTTTTCTCTGGCTAAAACAATTTTTAAACATTCCTTTCCAAAATCTGGTACGAAATTGTTTCTGTTACTTAAACTAGCATACTGGCATGTACAGGTTGTTCTATTAAGGGAACATTCAATAATTCCTAAATGGTTCACGAAATGAAAATGTGTTCTCTCTATTGTGATAATAATAAGTTGTTAACAATAGTGACAGTAATAAGTTGTTAACAACAGTAACAGTAATAAGTTGTCAACAATAGTGACAGTAATAAGTTGTTTTTCTAATAAAATAGAAATGACAGTAATAAGTTGTTAAGCTGAGATGATAATCTTTTTATTTAGGGAAATAATGACCCTACTTTAATTTTTAAATTAAATGTCGTAATGACTTCATCCACAATAAACAAAACTTCAAGAGGAGATACCAATTATATAATATTATATTCTTCACCAAGCGTATAATAACGGCTATTATTCACTAGTTGATGTTAACGACACGAACGACGTAGGAGCAAGTGTCGTAATTTACACGAGTGAATAATCGCATATTATGAGCGAGTAGAATACTTTCTCCTTCGACCTTGAAATATTCACAATACCTTTTTGAACGGATTTTGTTTTATTGGTAACTCAGGAGTAAGTATTATTTACATCAAACAGTGTATGGACAATGTGCTTTTTCACATTGAGTAAATCTTTCATAAACTGAGGGAGTTGAGTACTGTTGAGGTAAGATGGTAAAAGGTTCTCGCTAAATAAATTCACCCAATTACTCTTTCTCCACTCCATAAATGTCATATTATTTCCTTGATTTTTCTGACAATAATTGTTGAGTTTTCGAATTGAGTATCTCCTGAATATCAGGCGGAGTTAAAAATTTCATTGTGACGGTCACAAGATTTATTTTTTGTTGCATACTCAATGCGAAATATAACAAGAGATTCAAGAACAACAATGTCTACATTACATACATGAAACTGCGAAATCATTCACTTGACTATCGCGGGTCAAAAGAATACATTTCTGCCTGTGGATTCCGAACATTCTGGGAATGTGATTGGTCGAGAGGTCGTGGAGTCCAAACTGGAATCTACGGGATGTGTAATCGATGTCATTAGCCGATTAAATGTACAGCAGGAATACCTATATTATTAAATGGTCGTAGAGAAACATTGTTATTATTGTCTCTATTTGCCAGGATTTTGGATTATCCGTTATACATTGCCCGCTCCCACAACGGACTGATTTATTAAAGCATTTTTTGGCATTTTTTGTACTCTCAGCGCCACCAATTACTATTTGACTCTATATTTTCCTCTTAGAGACTCTTCAATGGCCTCATAATTGATTTTTCCGGGAAAGTGAACTGCTTTGGGCATTGGAAACGTTAGTGTAATTCAACGGTAGAGAACAAATTTATTTGAAGAATAAATCTTTTGTATTGAATGAATATTGTAGGAAGACGTCAAAAAATTAATATTTTAGTATTTTCGAAAATTCAGAGCTAACAGAGAAATTCAAACCTATGCAATCTTTATAAGTCAATTTTACTCCACTGTGGTGTCATCTTTGATAAAAATGTTGAAAATGTCGCAGACCTTTGAGGAGGACCAGATCGATTAGGGAATATTCACTTTGAAGAAAAATCCTAGAAAATTTTTGTAGTGTTTTTTATAACGTTGGGGCGTCTGTCTGTTCGTCAGTGAACAAAACCTGACGTTGAAAAAAAAAACACTTTTTCGGTATCAGAGAAATAAAAAGTGCATTTCCATTGAAATTAGAAATTAATTTTCGGCAGCATTACATAACTTTATTCTACGTATATTATTCCGTATATACGGACGTGTACACGAAAGTAAAAACACTCTTTTGGTATTAGGGGACCCGAAAACTAGTTTTTACGTTTAAATCTCGATTTTCTGCAGCACTACATAACTTTCTCTATATTAGGTTTACTACTCTGCATATACGTACGTATACGCGAAAGTAAAAACAACTTTTTTTGGTATCAGGTAACAGATTGGTATCAACATGTTTTTTTGGTATTATTTTTGGTTCCCCAAAACATGTATTTTCGTCGGAATTAGAAATTGATTTTCCACAGCACTACTTAACTTCCACTATACTACGTGTATTACTCCACATATGCCTACGAGAAAGCAAAAAAGCTTGACCAAGAAGGGCACCCTTGGCTCTGTCGGGCTCAAGAGCACATGGGGCGCGAGATTTTCGTTGGAATTAGAAATTGATTTTCCACAGCACTACTTAACTTCCACTATACTACGTGTATTACTCTTCATATGCCAACGAGAAAGCAAAAAAGCTTGACCAAGAAGCGCACCTTTGGCGCTGCCGGGCTCAAGGGCACTGAGGGCGCGCCCGCCCACGCCCTGCACTCGGCGGGCCGCAAAGGGTTGCCTGCGCGCGAGCGGTCGTCCAACAGGTGCATTCCTCGCCGCCCCCCCCCCCCCCCCCCCCCCCCCCCCCCCCCCCCGGGAGGAATGCAGCGGCCCTTTGTCAATCTGCCCGACCCGTCAGCGCCTCCCCGGGCCGGCGCTCGCCGCCATGACATAGCAGATGATCATGGGAAAGAAGGTGGAACTTCCTCGCAAGTCTTTAGCATTCAACCAGTGGCTCTGCTCACTCTGGTCTCGATATATGGGGTTGTGATGACAGCGATATATTTGTTATATTTCGTGTTCTATTTTTTGTTCCATTTTCTGATTTGGAAACTATGAAAAGAGGAAATGTCGCTTTTTGTGAAGGAGAGGGGATAAAGTAGACAGTGTGGTTCTGGAACTCATAGCGTAGCCGACAAATTTCCATTCAGTTTTCTGGGTGAGTTTACGTATAAAGCGTTTGTGAGAAGAAATAAAAGAGGTCATCTTGATCAACATATTATTTTTATTCAGATAGCCGGCTTTCGACCGCTTTGCTGTCATCATCAGTCTCGCTGCTGTCGGCAAAAGTCATAGACTGTGCACACCGTTAGACAGTCTACCGACCTTAAGAGGATGTAGGCTGCTTATTATGATTGTATCTTCATGTAAGTCAAGCTTCATTAATGTGTACTGTGTTATATCTGAAAATGAAATAATTTTGTTCAAATTCAAGCCCACCAAAAACTATAAAACGTATGTTCGCAATATTCGGTTTGTCTGTACGTAATTTTAAGTTACGGTCATTTGCTTTATCTCAATAAATTTGTTTTCTAACTAGATTGAATAACAGATTATAATTGCTGCTAAAGTGAATGTGAATGTGTACACTGAACATTTGAAAAGTTTATCAAAAGAAAATAAATTAATACCTGTGACGTTGTTAATATTAGTATAATATAAATATGTTTAAAATTATATTAGTTCTATGTTTTTTGTAATTACGTTTTTGTATTTTTGAGTGACTGTATTCTTACTGCTGTTTACGTATTGTTCATTATTTGGATAATTGTATTCTGACGTACAACCAAGGTGAAAGGTAATAAATAAATTCATTATATACATATTTTGGTAGTAAGTAAGTAATTTATTGCCCTGGTTCTTGAGTAGAGGGGATCACATCCACAAAATTCAGTTTAGGCCACAGAGAACAGATGTTGGAAAATTTTCCTTTACAAATAGAACAATAACGGACTGGAATAAGTTGCTATGGAGCCCTTTCCTCTAGTGTTCAAAGTTTTAAAAGTCATGTATTAAATTGTTTAAAATAATTGTGCAGGTTAGCCATAAATGTAGAATTAATTTATTATTATTATTGCTCTTAATGTTAGCATTTTATCATATTATTATTATTATTATTATTATTATTAATATTGTTACTATTATTGTCTTAAAACTATTTAAAATTAAATTTTAATAATATTTCTTATATTAACATATGTAAATTGTAGTGTTCTGCCACCAGGTTGTAAAAACCTACCTCCAGAAAGAATAAATATGAATCTATACTTAAGGGTGGTGGGTGATAGGGATGCGTCAACGCCATGTGTGCTGTCACGGCCACGCCCACCTCGCTCGTCGGCCATTTCGCGCAGGCAATCTCATTAGGCAAGGCCATCTGCAGCGGCGGCGCGCGCCCTCGGCCTCCTGGTGCGTCGCCGCCGCGGGCGAGGCGACGGGGGTGATGGGCGGGGCCGCGACCTGCCCCACGTCATCCCGCTCCGGCGACGCCTCCCTCGGAAAGTTTACCTCCCCCACTCCGCTAGTTTGATTGATTGATTGATTTTTTTCGTGTTTCCGGGCGCGTCAACTGCTTTGGTTATTAGTCCCGTTAGCGTAGTGCATGTTTTTTCACGAGAGGTGGCGGTGATCTTCCCCCGCTGGATGGCGAGATCCGGCGCCGACCTACCGTCGGCTAGTGGGGTTTCCCCCTAACAAGGACACTCCCACCAGCGGGGCCCCGCCCCTGCCGAGACAAGCTCTAAGCTCCCGACCGGTCTCCCGGAATATGTGGTAGTGTAGTGCATGTTCTCACTCCACTAGTAATAAACTCCCCATCACCTGAACCCCACCGTCACAACTCATAAAATATTTGAGTCCGGTACACACGGTACAGTTTTCGTGCAGATTCTCAGACAGTTTATTCACAGAAACTTCAAGATCCCAAACTAGAAGGACAAAAGCCAAAAGTCGCGCATACACTGTCTATACGTTTTCTACACGAATCACCACTGGCCGCCGCTAAGGGTCTAAAGAGAAACAACTGAATTGCGTCGTCCGAGTACTGTCAGGGGTGGTATTTCTGTGTGTGCGTTCTGGTTATGATCTTTATTTGGTATTAATTACCCATGAGCTGACGATGAGGAGCATAGAGAATAAAAATATAAAGTCAAGAATTGGGAAATAGGAAGTTTATCACAATATATCACTTCACACAATCGCACTTTGACACGCCTAACGACAAAATCGCAATAGCCGATCACCGTTAGTGAATCATTCTGCCACTAGAGGCGCTTGAGTCAAACTGTAGCTTTCCTGCATGAAAAGTATGAACATGTTCACATAGAGAACGTGCAGTCGGGACTGCAGTCTGGACTGCACGTTTGCTGGACGTCCAATCTGCACGAAAACTGTACCGTGTATACCGGACTTTAGGACTTCATCTGGACACAAGTAACCGGGATAACCCACATAGTTATCAAAATTAAACAAGCAAGAATAAATTATTCCAACTCCGGCCACTAATCAACAAACACAAATCTCTGTCATACACACACAGTACAACACTATACAAAACTATAATTGCGCTGCTACTGATTTATGCGTCCTCAATATGGACAAACGCACCTCCCACAAATGTCAATAAAATTCAAGTAATGCAAAATAATTTTTTAAGATTAATCACAAATACCCCCTGATTCATTAGTAATAAACATCATCATTCAGAATTAAACATCTATACAATAATACAACCAAATAGCGCATATATCACTCATCTTCTATCAAAACCTAACAGACATATAAGTAGCAGGCTATTACAAACTACCCATAAATCCAACCCACACCCGCATAAAAAATAGATTTCCGTTTGAAGCATTCCTCAAAATTTTAGCCAACCAGGTTTCATAACCCCGAGGTCCTTTCCCAGTGTATCCTCTTCAATGTATAGATTAAGTTAGCTTAGATATTTTAACTAGAATAAGTCTGAAAATCATGTGTAAAGTGATTGTACTGAACGATGTAATCCATCTAAAATTAATAAATGTGTTAAATTTTAAAAAAATAGTTCAGTCGCGGCGCACACCGGCAGACGCAGGGTTATTAGTACTGAGGCACTGCATACGGGACGCAAGCGATATCTGTTGACTGAGGAATGATAGTGTCGATTTTACACGTGCATTAGATGCAGTATTTCTAGGCAGTTTTTGCACGCCGTAGCGGGTAGCGATCGACTGCAATCTCGATCTTCTGCGCCCTGCGCAGATGCACAAAAATGATGAGATCTGCGCATGAGCAGTTGATTGTGCTGTCGATACTTTGCTGATGCATGTACTGGCGATTGCGTTTTACGTTTGAGGGTGCAAAAACTCCCTAATGATCAATGTTACATTTTCTCTCGATATCTGAGTGCGGTGAGATTTTCTTTTGAAAACGAAAATAAAGTATGTATTGAATGCGTTTGCTTTTCCCCAATCATGTATTTGTAACGTGTAATTGGTATCTCTAACAATATCATTTTCTTATTTTTCCTCTTCTTGCATTGCACATGGAATGTCTGTTGACTGGGGTATGATAGTGTCGACGCCACATGTACATTGCGATACTGTATTATTGATTAATGTTACAGACTCTCTCGATATCTGAGTGTACTGAGATTTTCTTTTGAAAACTGCACTAAAGTAGGTATTAAATGCGTTTGCATTTACCCTTTCATCCCCATGTAATGCTGTAAATTTCTATTGTTAGAGATACCATGTAATGCGGTATCTCTAACAATAGGAATATCTTCTTTATTTTTTTTCTTGCACTGAGTTGGGAGCACAAGAAATGTGTATTGTCTGCGGTAGGATAATGTCGACTGTACAGGTCACGATTATCCTGCAGAATACAAAAGAGGTTTGATCATCTATTTAATTTTTTAGATTAATTTTCTGTCTTTATTCAAAAAGATATATTCAAACCTGTCATTATTATCTCTTTCATGATGTCCGCGAGAATTAAATAAAAACCTGACGTGAAGAGAATGAAAGCCCGAGCATGTATGTCTGTCTCAAAAAATTGCGAAGGCACAATAAAGAAGACGTGTTTTTACTGAGCAGTTTGAAGAAGATGATCCGTCAAGTTTCCTGAGGATAATTTGCACAAAATAGGATTGTAGTATAATACGGATGGTTGGGAACTCAATTAGGGTATCTGAAGAGTTTTAGAGAGATTTAAATTCACGTTTCAGTGTTGAGATAAAATAAACTATAATATTTCTGAAGGGTGTATAAAACAAAACAAATGCAAATGTGTCACCTCAATATAAGGGAAAAACCGCATGTATAATTAAAACTAGTCCGGCCGACAAAACCTCAACACGCCGTCAAAATCGAAGTGTCAAGTGATGTCACCTAAGAACCATCTAGTAGTCCCATACATTGGGAGAAAAAATAAATTAGTTAGATTCATATGGTTGTATTTTTAACTACATTATCTTCGGTTTATTCAGTATCTCAGAAATTGTGTTAATTGTTTAGTAGAATTTCTAGAAAACGATTTAATGGAGTCTTGGAAAATGATATTATGTTTATAGGGATGCTTTTGTACAAGAATTCATTCATCGATATTGTTTTTAACAAAATAAATTGAGTGAAAGACCACAGAAGGAACGAAAAAGGATTCAGAAACTTGGGAAATTGATATTTCCAGATCTAAGTTCAGATAAGCAATGGATTTTTGGGATATTAACAGAGAATGAGACTTTAAAATTTGTAAAAACCAGCTAAAGGAAACAAAGAGAAATGAAAGGGAAATGTGGATAAAGTGTGAAAGGGGAAGAGAGAGTGCATGGCAAGCAGAAGCACGAAACGCCTTATAGCTTCAAGATATAGAGAAGTTACTCCACGAAGGAAACATTTTGACATGTTGCAAAACAAATGAACGTCATGCAGAGCCATGACATTGCAAGAGATCGTGATGAATCCGATTACGAATGTGCTAACTGTAAACAACCTCACTGACAAGTAGAAAGACATGACCTGCAATTATGTTGCCAGCAGGGTTCAGAAAACTGTCAAAGGATCTCTTCTAGTAAATCTTGTAATATTCTCTTATATTTTTGCCATGTCGCGAAACAAATGAGCGGCATGCAGAGGATGACATTGCAAGAGATAGCCCGAAGAGATGGCTCAGAGCATAAACCCAATGTCGCTGCAGTCTCTCTGACCGGGAAGTCATTGGTTCGAGTTGACAGGGCAGGATTTTCGACCCTAGCTTGTCACCGTCGAATCTAGTCGCTGTCTGAGCAGAATTCCAGCGGCCGACTGCTCTGATCGGTAGTTTTTCGAGGTTTCTCTCCATAAAAAACAGGAGAAAGCCGGAGCAATACCCTAGCAAAAAGGCCACGGACAGCTCGCGATCTTTCCTTCCTTTTCCTTGTATCCTCTCCCTACAAATTGCACTACATGCACACACTACCCGCCAGGGGACTGGTTGGGGGCTTTGAGCTCGTCTCGGCTGGTCGGTGCCCCACTGGTAGTAAATACCGTTGAAGGAAACCCTGTTAGCCAACGATAGGTCGGCGCCGGATCTCGGCATCCAGTGGGGAAGACCAGCGCCGTTCCCAAGAAATCCTACTATACGTAGAGACCAATGACCTAGAGTTGATCGCCCGGAATCACTATCAATCAATGAAGCAAGCAAAAAATAGCGATAAAGACATACACAAAAGATCAAATTAAACGAACACACCCGACAAAATGAGGGCATGGACAAACCCGCAGTTATGTTACTACCAGTGGCCAAGCACTAGCTGCCCTAGCAATCCCTTCTTATAATAATTTTGTTGGTGTGTTTGTTTACAGTTAGATCATTTGTCCATGTCTTTATCTCTTCCTTGCTTAATTGATTCATTGTTAGTGATTCCGGGTATATTATTGTAATTATGTGCATTTTATTGTAATTGTGTAAGGGTAAGGATAAGAAAGGAAGAGGAAGAACGATCGCGTGTGGTTCCTGACCCTTTTGTTAGGTGTGTGTGTGTAAGAGGTGGGGATAGGACAAAGAAGAGGAAAGAAAGATCGCGCGCTGTTCGTGGCCCTTTGTTAGGTGTGTGTGTGTGTGTGTGTTGTGTGTGTGTGTGTGTGTGTGTGCAAGAGGTGAAGATAGGACAAGGAAGAGGTGAAAAGTGCGTGCGGTTCCTGGTCCTTTTGTTAGGTAAGTGTGTATGTAAGAAGTAGGTTAGGACGAGGAAGAAGAGAGAGACTGCAGCAGGGACGGGCTCCGTGAGTTGTGCTGTCATTCGTTTCCCCCTGTCAGCGGCTGAGGCGTGCGGGAGGCAGCGACGCGCCTGCGTGGCAGAAACGAGGAATTGCGGGGCATTAGGCCTTGTTTATTTAGCAGTTGGGGAGCGGGAGGGGCGACGGACGGCGGCAAGATCCGAAGAGAGGTCTTGCTACCGGGGGTTTGCTGCCGGGAGACTGGGAACTCTGCAAATGGAAATTAATGGTCACTCGTTTACAGTTGTTGCCGACAGTTAGGAGGAAGGTGAAAGTTTGTGGATAACCCCTTGTCCGTTGACAAATTAGGGAACATTTGCGAGGAGGAATTTCATAACAATGAGTCTGTTTCGATGTAATGACCCTCGGTTGTTTGCTGCTGAAAGAAAAGCACATCCTAGTTGTTTGTTGGTAAGTTAGGTCTACTTATCTAAAAAATAAGTGCGGTAGTAATTAAAATCCTCACGGAACGTAAATTTAAAGTTTATATTAGTATTTTTTTATTCAGTGAGATGTAATGTTAGACACCTTGCATATATTGTCACGTCTCACGTTTCGTTGAATAGAAATAGACCACCAATA
Organism: Teleogryllus oceanicus; assembly: GCA_964035755.1. Lineage (NCBI taxonomy): Eukaryota > Metazoa > Arthropoda > Insecta > Orthoptera > Gryllidae > Teleogryllus > Teleogryllus oceanicus. Next base: position 11,468,921 of record CAXIVR010000012.1, on the reverse strand, counting down.
TTGCAAGTTTGTTTCTGAGCGACATTCCTTATGATGTTACACTTCATGTCTTTTCTTGCCTAGCATGCAATATAATAATTCTTCTGCAAAGACCAAAATATATTCAAAAGTTTGTGAGAATGCATGGTTCAAATAGTCCTGCCTTTGACCATCTGAATCATCTTTTACCAGAAGAATCGTAATCGGATTGTATATCACTACAATTATTCTCGAAAAAAGGAAGAGATATTTGCTCATCGAAAAGTTTTCAGTTTATGTTCTAAAATTTAAGTTTTCGAGCAGGAAGGTTCTCAGAAGATAAGAGAAAGAACGATATTTTCCTGATTTTCACGATTTAGTTTAATCACTTTCACGTTTATGTTTCTCCTGCACGAATGTGATTGCTCATTGCATACTCTTGATGCGGCTTTATCCAGTGCTACATGCAATTTTACAAGATTTTCAACTTCGTGATTTAATTGTAGCTATATGTTTAATTAATATAATTAAAGTATAGTCAATTAGTATAAAAATAATATAATATATAATCAATTCATGTTATAATTAATAATTATATCTGTTTAAAATACAATTACTAGCTTATAATAAATAAATATAGATTAAAATGAAATAAAATATGTATATCATATTACTATATCAAAATATAATTAAGATTGAAACCCTTTGAGGGGACTCATTTGTAAATGGTAGTTATGGAGGATATTTATATTAAAGTCAACATCTTCCATGCCTTTGAAGATACTGATGTTAATCATGTATTTCTTAGTAAATTTACAATGCGCAAATAACAGTGGCATACCAATTCTACCGAGAACACTAATGTGTGTGTGTGTGTGTGTGTGTGTGTATGTGTGGCGCGTGTGTGCTTGTATGAGGAGGGTCAAGACTAGATCCTCCAAAATTGGAATGTAATTAAGGGATGTTTATACTTAACAACTGATAGTACACGAATTTAGTAATATATTATTTTCATTTTCTGGTTATTTGTTTTAATGTTCCTCCGGCCACAGCCTCAATTTATTACACCACCGGTCGCGCGTTCAACTCCGTATAACACTAGATTGGCAAAATTATTTTCATGTTTATTCCATTCCTGCACAAAGCATCTATTGCGGTAACTAGTATAACTGAAGGAATTTACTTACCACTACAGCTCATGCAACTTTGTCTGCTTCTGTGAAAACATGGGCAGCGATAGATAAAGAAAATATCGTAATTATGAAGACTTAAAGCATCATTGATCCGTAAGTATGGCGACTTGAATGCATGGAAGTGCAGATTACGCCATACAGTACAGTACAGTACAGTACAGTACGCCATTGAAAACGAGCAAGTTTTAAAGTCCACAGATTCTAGCACGGGGTTATGCTAAATTGCCAATCTGCTTTGTAAAAATAGAACTTGAATACTTTTACACGTCCGTGATAGAAACGAAATAGTGTATTTTTGTACACCATAAATATAAATTACCTTTCTGCTGCAAAAATCGTTCTACAGATGGCATTTTTCAGCACAAATGATGACCTATTAGTATTTTACGGTACAGTGATTACATTATCACACATTCAGCCAATCGCAGCGAGAACATCGGGGAGGAGGAAACAGCCGACCAGTTTTCTCCCACAGATGTTAACATGACACCCTTGACTCCCACACTTGAGACATTACAAGAACGTTGTTTCGCAAAATTAAGTTGATTCCCTTATAAATTTATAATGCTGTTATATAAAAAATAGCGTATGCAACTCGTTTATAATTTCGCTTTCTTGTTCTTTTCAAATACGTACAATTTCAAATCCGCTCCTAATGTCGCTCGTTTTTAAACACGTACTAAATCTCAACATTATAAAGTAATTGCATAAACTACTATTTTATAATTTCTTTAAATAATTTCCCAACTTCTTTGATGTATACCCACTCACAGAATATGGGCGATGCCTTGTGGCCAAATCTGGCTTTTCCACAGCTTGACAACCATCGATGGACACTTGACCAATCCTGGCGTCGAGGCGTATCCGCTCTTATCATTGGCTTTTGCTCCAAGTTTCAGACACGTCCCCCTTCCTCCCCTCGAAGATTTTCCTCCTAGTTATCTCAAAGGGGCGGAGCAATTTCTCAGGTCAGTGACGCGCCTTCGCTAACGTGAGCAGGGGTAACAGGAGAGGGCGGGGTTAGAGGAAGTAAGAGGAGGTTACAGGAGAGGGTACAGAGACGAGACGGATTGGGGCGCGCGGGCGCGAGGATCACTCCGCCAATTGCACTGGACGTTGGCTTCTGAACCCCGTGGACGCTGACGAACCAGGGGCAGCGGGTCAGGAAGGCTGTGACATTTTTATCGAGTTCTTTACTATGAAAAATGAAGTCTAATTTATGGTATCTAATATTGGAGAAATTTGTGGAGATTAAATTAATAGTATTGAAAGTTTTGTTTTACAAACTATTTTAAAATGCTAATGGTTCTAGAGCAAGGAACACTAACTATTACATAATATTTTCGGGAAACACAATATAATGCATTTACATAATATACACATTTCCTATCAAGCAAATTGAAATTCATGTTCACGTATTTAAAAACTTGTATTTTGACATTATTACGCCTTTATTAAGGAAATGCAAGCAATACATACATTTTATTACGCATTATGAAAATGTAATCGCCCATTTTTTCTATATGAGCAGGTGCATGCAAACAGTGATTTCGTTAATCAATTAAAAATCACTCGTGTCCCAAGCAGATTATCATTGCAAAATTGCTATTGTAATATTTTTTAGACTATTTGTAAAATTGATGCAATTTTATAGTGATAATCGTGTGAAAAGGAACTAGGAACCTTTATGAAATATTTGAAAATATAATTGTCTTATTCTTCATATATTTTTCAAAAGTTGCTATTTTTCTGTTACACTGCTGAGAAGATTATATCTATCCCTTCCAGTGATATTTTATTTATTTATTTATTTAAGGTAATATACAGGCAACAGTACAAATCTGATATGGCCTGAATAGGCGCAACATAATTAATTATTTTCAAATATCACATACATATATTAATAGCAAAATTGTAATAATTGATATCTTTAATAAATAGCTAATAATATAAACAGCAAATTTTTAATTCTTTTAATTTGTGAAATCTACACTAAGTTAAATATTTTCTTAAATATTTTTTAATAACCCCGTAGTAAAAAAGAATAAAAATTTGAAAACCTTAAAATGTTGCGAATCAATGTAATTTTCTTAAAACGAGCTGTTAAGAAAGAAACAAAACTTGTTTGAATAAACTTTTAAAGAGATTGAGTATTTAGTTAAAAATTTCAATTCCGGGACAATTTTCCAATTAAATATTTAAGCGGAAACAGGTGTTTCCGAATCGTATATCTTTCCAATTTATGTTAGGTTTTTGTATGACCCAGAAACAGTTTCTGAGTGTTTAGTTCGATTCAAGAAGCTCTCTCGCAATTCAAACATCCGGAAACCTTGACACGGTTATCGATATTGAAGTAAGAAACGGTTTTTATTCACAGGAAACACACCGTCCTTGTTTTGTAATGATTAATTGTGAAATAATTTTAGCCATTGTAAGATATACGCATGACAAAAAATTTGTGTTCATAAGATCCAATACTTGAATGCATATCGAACCTGAAAATACATTTGGTTTAGATCAACACGGAAAACACAAGAGATTCAATGAGATCACAAGTTCTCAAATCTGAAAACTAAACTACAGTCTTTATTATTTTCACGAAATGAAACTTCATACCTTCTTTAATAATATAAAGAATGGTATTGTGCTCAAATATCTTGTCAATTACATAGTTCAATATTATTCGCAAAATTTTCTGAAAATTAGTATAAAAGTCAGTTAAAATATTTTTTATTAATTACAAGATTAAAAGAGTAAAAACAGTAAAATATGACTAATTTTAAAATGAAATAAATGACAAAGACAGGTTACATCAAAAACGCAAAATTAGTTATAAAAGGCATGTTAAAATCATCCCCTTCACGCGATTAGATTTATAAATCCATAGCTAAGAAAGTTTAAAGAGTTTCGAGACAGTAGCCAGCATCTCCTCTATAATCGACAAGCTATGCCTTCTTCGGCTCTTTCATTATCGTAGTGCACAGGAGCATGCTTTACAGTAAGGTCTGTTCTTCATTTCTGGGGGATAGGGGTGGGTAACTGCACGAGATGTCCGTGCGAGAAGTGGCAGTGCCCGATCCGAAGGTGAATAATTCTTGCCTCGGGCTTAGAGCCACGGGTTGACCACGACAAGGGTCTTATGATCCTTGTGAGTTTGAAAAGAGTTCTGCCACTCTGCTTGCACTCAAAATGCAACGTTGATAAAATCTTGTAGTAAGAGCAGATATTACCATAAAGATGTCTTTCTGGCTTCCTCGAGGCCAACTTTACTACCTAGTCAGAGGTTTCATTTCCACTTATCCCCACGTGGCCAGGAACACAGGAAAAAACGTAATTCAAATGATGGAGAATTAAGCGATATCTTCGATGTATTTGATGTTGGATATATGATGTCAAAGGTTTACTAGGAGAGAAAGAGGAAATGGACGACAAGGCCGTAGCTTCCTGGGTCTGAAGGGCCGCGGGTTCCGCCTCGGACATAGATGTGTGTTCGTGAGCCCAGTATTCTCCTACAGAAACCCCAAACATAAAAGGTCACAGTGGTCGTTATATGACCTAGTAGTTAAAAAGAGACATTAAAAATATATACAAAAAACAACAACTTCCAATTGTCAAAGAAAGTTTCACATATTTGAAATCGGAGTTTCAATAATCGTTGCCTAATAAAACCTAAGGACTTTATTTCCCTGGGCAAAATATTAAAAACGGAATTTATTTAACAAAAATGAATTTTATATATGGCACTAATTATTATTATTATAACTTAATATCATCTCTCTAGAGATTTCTCAATTTGCAATGATTTCATTGTAGCAATACATATTTTATTCACACTTCTCTATTCGTTGGTAAAATAAACATATTTATTAAACTGAGTACCACTGAATTTAATAATGTTCTTTCATTACAATATTTCATAGTTTTTAAGCTGAGGAACAGTGACGGAAAATAATTGGACTAATATTGAGTTAAGACTTCATTAAATATTTTACTATATTTATATTCTCGAATGCGCAGCACACTACAGAAACAATGATATCAAGTAAAACGGTATTTCCAGGTTTTGAAGGAAAATTCGATTTTGAAATCACGAACTCCAAAAAAATATTTCCAAAAAGACTCTGCGAACATGTATTTATTTTTAGACTCGTTGTAGGAAAAGGACCTGTGTACGCATGGTACCGCAAAAAAATTAAAACATTACTGACTTCTAAATCAATGTATTCTTTTTCAAAATTGATATTATACTAGCAAGTTCATTGGGATTCTGAATCCAATGATATTCCAATATTTCTGGAGGGTATGTTACATTATATGTTCCATTTATATATATGTTCCATGTATATATGTTATATTATACATTATATGTTCATATTGCATTATTGAAACTTTCTGAAAAAGAACTCTTTCTTTTTTACTTTACACTCTTCATTCGAATACACTATACCGTTATTACAAATACTGTAGTAAATGTCACCTTTTATTAATATCTCTGGGTAGTAAATGTCACCTTTTATTAATATTGCTTTGCAGTGAAAGCATACAAATTTTTCGAACGCATAATCTAAATTTTCTCATATATTGACTGCACTTTCTTCTTAGAGAGAAAGTTACGTAATGCTACGCGAAAAAACGGCGAATTGTCTGCAGAAAAACGCATATTACACGGCCCTTGTGACGAAAAAATGGATAAATCCACTTGCTAAATTTAGAAAAAAAAATCCTCCAAATCGTGGTGTAGCCAGAATCCATGTTTTGTGGTGGTTGATACGAAAAATCGAATGACGCAAATCGTCTGTCCGTCCGTCCCTGAACAACTGCGGCTAAACCGTTCAGCCGATTTTCACCAAAATTAATACTCCCAAACGATCTGGCTGATGTCGTAGCGCCTTGAATTTGAAACCGATATTCAATTAGGGGGGAGGGTACTTTACATGAAGCCCCTGGGACATTTTTCAAATGTTCAAACAAATGGCTCCATAATTTTTTTATTACATTTTATGGTTGGATAGTGGGAAGTGCATTTAAGAGAATATTGCAGGTCTCATGTTCGTTTAAAACTGATTTTTCGTAAGTATTCTCAAGCAAAATATTGAAATTTGAGATTTTTCCCTTGATGAAACTTTTTCCTTAAAGATAAGATTTTTAAATAAGATCATGTGCAATTTTTCGAAACTTTTAGTATTTTCAGCATAAGTTTCCGTGAAAATACGGGTGAGAAAGTACGCGCTGTTTTAGCATCACTAGTATTCTTTAAAACTGTCCTACTTCTAGACATTAGACTCTTCTCGAATAATTGCAAGTCCCTTTCCAGTTTTATTATGACAATGTGGTACTGAAGTACGCGGGAAATATTGTACTTTCTTTCTATAGAGAAAGTTCGCATTCTATTAAAATATAATTATATTATATTAATATATTTAATATTCCTATATTATACATTTTTATATTATATTATGTATCATAGTATATTTAAACTTAAAAGGATTGACATTGGATTAACTTAAAAAGGATTGAAGATTGATATGAAAACGAAAAAAATATATTGAAACGATTATGTTCTATTTAGCATAGGTTTTATTATATTTAACTACTTTTCTAAGTGGCAACTGAAACAGAAACCGCTTTAGCCGAATGGTTAACGTCATAGGTACGCTGTCAGCTTGCTAACGTGAGTTCGAATCCAGAAGGTGATTTTTTTCTTCTGTTATGGTGTGATTTCAGTAATATGTCCAATATTTTGTAATTAATATTAATTTTTGAAAAGACTTAGGGGCCGTAAAAAGGGCCAGGTTTGTCGTCCATCAGTACGACGACCAGAAGCCTCCGTTCTGTTCTATCTGACCGAGGCGCTGGTCGTCCTATTTTCGAGGAACTCTATATATTTTTGAAAATTGAAAAAAGTTAACTTTTCAAAACTACAAAATTGAAAATAGAGATCTTACTGGTTGAAAACTCTTTTCCCAATTCATGTAATAGTATAATATTGCGGAGCAGTGACATTAGAGAAGAAAGTATGTGCTGTTGTAGTACAACTACTTCGTTGTTTACATTATAAGCATTATAATTTCTTTAAGAAGCAATCAATCAACTATTTGCAGATAATTAAAATATTGTTAGCATTATATCATTCAAGTTTAGGTTACAAGTTTTCATGAATAACGAATGCAAATTTGTCCGGAAATTCTCTTAGTTGTGTTAATTGGTTTTAAAAATCACATAGTTACTTCCTTAATACTACGCGGTTCTGTATTTCAGACTGGTGTTTCACGACGAGTTACAGTTCAGTCTTATCGCGTAATGTGAGATCACTTTGAAGATATGGGAGGGGGCAAGATAGCAGTTCGCAGGATAGAAGCTACTTCGCGAGCCCTACACAAAAGACATTCGAATCGAAATATTTCTAACTAGAATCAACTATAGAATAGTATCGCGCTGATGATTCCACAATCTTATCAAGAATGTGAGTTTGCTGTAACCTGAAGTAAATGTTGTACATCATAAGAACAATAAATTTCAAGATAGAATTCATTCTACAACACCCTCATCGGTGCGGTAAGGTACTTTGTAATAACTCCGTGGATTAAACGCGAAGTAGATAGAGGAATGGACGCCAGATCAAATCCTGCCGAATATGTATTTTTTTACCTGATGCCTGGAACACATTAATCACTATCATCACAGAGAGACATTCCAAAATTTTGCAAGGAGGAACAAACTTGATTTTGTAAACGATAATGTGATTATATTAAGATTGTGTGCTGGTATCTTGTATTCCAAGCAATGTGACGAAACGAAATTTGGAAGAGATGGCTAAAATATTAACAGTGTCTCAATTGCAATATCATTATCATATTTTTATGTAATCGTTAGAAATAATATGAAAAAGTCTGTACCAAGTTGTATAATCACTAGTAATTTACATATTTAACAGTTCTAGAGATAATCAGAATCCTTAACAAGTCTGTGGGTTTATTATAAAATTTTGCAATAAAGGTAATTTCTTCGTTCTTTTATTAATTGAGAAAGGAATATGTCTTTTAACGTTTAATAAAGTTCCTTAGAGACTATTACGAACTCATTAAAATTACCATTTTGTGTTTGTGCTTTGTGATAAATGCTAACAGAACGCATCCCTTAATTGTTTGTAACAATTGATAATTTTATTTCTCTATGGTCTTTAAAATTTTTAATGTAAATCTTCGGTAGGTGGAGCACATTTCAAAATGTAGAACTCCAAAACATATAAAGTACGATTTGACGTGGTCATGTGAAAGAAATCAATATTTTTTTATTATTATCTCCATTTTTAAATAAACAATGTTTTGATACGGCTTATCTTTAGTGCGGGTAGACTGAGACTAAGTGGTGAGCATTCAATCAGTCCCACTTTTCACAAAGCAAATATAGGAATTTTAATTATTTAGTTATATCCAATGATAATCGCCATGCTTGTCAGGTGATCCAATGCACAAATCACTCTCATTTAGTCCTCAATATAGGAAAAACAAGGAGTGCGAATTTCGGATCTCAAAATGTCTTGATAAAGTCGTTCTTTAAATCTAAATATTAAATTTATTATAAAATTCATAAATATGATAACGGAGTTCGATAATAAATATATTATCATGTATTGTTAAAAACATCAGTTGCACTAATATTGCATTTTCCTGAAATTGTACTGCTTGAGAACGAATATGTTTAGAGAATATGATTTCTATTACGTCTTAAATGTTACTCTCAGAGAAAATGGAGAAATTACAGAACAAATATTTTGTATTCGTAGATACATTAAGGCTTGCAGATTACTGAAAGACCAATAACTCTCTGTAGCTGAAATCGTTTGACACCGGGTTTTAAATCGGAGGTATTGAGGATCGAGTTCTGCGCGATGCCTTTTTCTTCTGTTCCGCGTTCTGTTTTACCTAAGTCTGAGAATTAAAAGATAAGAATGTTTAGCGGAAAATACGTGTATTTATTTATTGCTTATAAGATCTTTGCTGAACTTTTATACTATATAATGTGTAATTAGTTTGATCCCGCTTTATTACAAATATTTATACAAACGTGCATTTATTTATAATTAGTTAGTAAGAATTTAATCTAACCTCGCTTGGAATTAAGATAGTGAACGTTTTGACATACATTTTGCATTCACTTCCAAAAAGTTTGTCACAACTCTGTCACTTTTATGGGAAATGAAATGAGGGAAATGTTTATCCTGTTCGTTAGTGATATCCATATTGTGACCTGATAACCGTATTAATTGAGTACTAAAGATGTAATTCCTTCGACAGGGAATCAAACCCGCATCGTTCGATTTACGACCAGTTGCTCTGACCACTGAGTTTCCGAAAAAATGCGTTTTACAGTTGGGTTCTTGGGCTCGTGTATTCCCCACGCATTTGATATTTGTCACCGCTGTCATCATTTACGTAAGTCAATATGAGGGGAGGTTTGGACCTTTAAGTAATTGATATTAAAGTTGTGACTTTTACACAACGTCGTGCCCAGATTGTGACAAATTACTCGTTTTTTCTTGATTAGATAAATACATTCATATTTTGCAATATGAATCATTTATGTAAAAATAAACTCACCTTGAAATGACAATCAGTAATGCAGAAAATTCTCAGTACTGTTTTTTGTATCTCACCTTTTGGAACTGCTGTAATACGTTTAGATGGATTTTGAACTATGATAATTCGTTATCTCAGCACAAAACAAAACTTGTACTTTCGTTTTTACTTTCTCATATACGCATGAATATACGTAGTATAAGTAGTATATTCGTATGTGACGTATATACGTAGTATATTCGTGCGTATACGTAGTATAGAGAAAGTTATGTAATACAGCGGAAAATCGATTTCGCGATTAAACGGTAATACACGTTTTGGAGTCGAAAAAGTGGTTTTATCCAAACGTCCGTCCATCCGTCTGTGATTACTACTAGCGCCTAAACCACACGTACGATCCTTTCCAAATTGAAGAAACCCGTTTTTCTGGCTGTAGTTAGCTTGAAATTTGAAAAATCTTTGAAATTTGGGGGTACTTTACATGAAGCCTTTCGCACATTTTCAAAATTTTCTCAAAACGGCCTGAATTTTCTGGTAAGAATAGAGTAAAATACACTTAGAAGGATGACATAGTTCCAATTTTCATGGTTAACTCTGAATTTTCGAAAATTTTAAAAGTTTGAACATTTTGGGGCGTCTTCCTACAACTACAAAATTGAAAACAGATTTGTCTTTCAAATGAAATTTGTTGTCCATAATTCGTTCTTGCATAACAATCATGTAGGCTTTCTTGAAATGATGGCATTTTTCGTGCAAAAGTGCAAGCAATATTTACAATTTTAAAGAATGGTTTGAAATGCAAAACTGCAATGAAACTCGTTTTTCTTTTCTTACTATTAAAACGTTTCAAAACCGATTTTGCGAAATCGTACTTTTTACTGTTTCTTTCGTTGCAAGCAACATCCCTGTCTTCAGCTAGCAAAACTCAACAAGTATCACTCGTCAACACCTTCAATATGTAAAACATTGTATAAGTGACTGCGGGAGGACGTCATGTAGTTCAGGTGCTTGTTTGAAGAACTGGAAGACTCGAGTTTACGTCCTGGCCTGTTCATGCAACTTTTATTTTTGACAATGTGAGATTTTAATTAATACTTTTCCTTTTCAATAATTTAAGGTATGCATTTACGATTGTCGTTTGAGAGTTTTCAAAAACGAAATGAATTGGTATATAGTGTAACATTTGTTATATATTAAGAAAACATTACCAATAACACGAGAAAATAAGAGTTTATTTTTATATAAATGTGAGTAGATGAACAAAAAGATAATAACTGCGTAATGATATGTGATTTTTCTTGAAGTCAATAAATGTTTCTTAGATTCTAGTAATTACTTGCAGCAAATGAATTCTGAATGTCGGGCCGTGTCGAAACTTGTCTGCTAGCCCAACGTTATCATGTCTAATAATCTCTACCTTGGGCAGAGGCGATAAGGGTTAAGCGTCAGGCTAGAACCGAAGCGCCTGCAAAAATATATAGTACTGAACTGAAACATTCTAAGTAGAATTAACTATTTTATAGTGCCGCGTCAGATTTCTTTTGCTTTCTTATTGTCTCTAGAGGTAATTTATTTAATATTTTAAATTGCAGAAGTGCGGAAAAGCAAATGAGTTTGAAGACAAAATTGTAAGATTCTTAATTGAGTAAGTTCACGGAAATGCTTACGTACGACTGTGTGGTAGCGCAATCGCTTAGGTGCGTGGCTTCACAATAGAGAACGCGTGTTCAAATCCTGCATGATATCAGCGGATTTTACTTGACGAGCAATGAAAATAAATTCCTAATAACGATGTCGAGAATGTTCTAAACATCTTTTCTTTGCAAGAAGATACCATTACAAAACTGCGGAAAGAATTTGATGTACTTTCGATTACTGGTCGTTTACCAGATCATTCACTACCCATATTTTCCTGTTCATAGGCCGTTTTGGTTTTTACATTGGTACGTTCGTTTCTTCCAATCCCTAATACGAGTATTACGTCCTTTGTAATTAACTTTATTTATTTGTGTCTCACTTTTGTCAAGTTTTCTAGCTGAAATTTTTTCTTTGCTTTTAAAAATTAAGAAATGCTTACACTTCGCTACTACCAAAATATGAAGAACTAGAGGTGCTACAGAATGGGACAGACTTTCTCGTAGCAAATGTTTATAATTTCCTATGTGTGGACTGGTTTTAAGGTTCTTGCCAGCTCACATAAGGTTCTTGCTTTCTCTTGCCAGCTGTCATCTATGGCCGCACAAAATACATTTTTGACATTTTCAACTTTTCGGTTCAAAATAGCTCTTTTCACAGGAATCTATTGAGTTTTGAAAACTTCCTCTAAAGTCATTTGAAGCACTTCTACTCACAAGTTAAATAATCTATACAAATCATTCAAATGCTCATATTAACAGCGTGAGAGGTATTTCAAAAATTTCATTTGTGTAATTTTTAAAAACAATAGAATAGGAGCAATATCTCGTTTATGTCATCGGATATGCTGCATTTGGCATTACCTCAACCAAAAATTTAAAGAAAAAATTTGGAGCCGTTTTTGAGAAAATCTTGTTTATGTAAATTTTTAAAATTGCAAATATTGCACGCCTTATTGTGCGAAATCAACTAAAACTTTAAAAAATTGCATTACCTTATTAAAAGATCTAATTATAAGCAACACATTTCATTTGAAGCAAAAATCTCTATCTTTAATTTTGTAGTTGTAGTAAGACGCCGCAAAATATTCAAATTTTAGCGATTTTTCAAAATTCGAGTTAACCGTGAAAATTGGACATATTCTACCTTTATAAGCGTATTTTACTATAGAGTAAACAGTCCTACAAGAAATTTACAGAAACAATTTGGAGCTGTTTTTGAAAAAATTTAAAATGTCCGGAAGGCTAGAAATAGTCCCCCCAAAAATTAATGAATGTTTTTCAAAATCGCATAGCTTCAGCTCAGGCGAAAACGACAGGGGTTTCTTCAATTTGGAAAAAATCGTATGCATGGTTTAGGCGCTAGAGTTGTATCAGACGGACAGACGGACGTTTTGCTTCCAATTGGTTTTTTGGCATCACGGATCCACAAACTGGAATTATGCTACACCGCGTGTTAGAGGACTTTTTCTCTTAATTTAGCAATTTTTTTGATTCAGTTTTCGTCACAGAGCGCGGCAATGATTTTCGCAGAAAATGCGCAGTTTTCGCGCAGATTATATAACATTCTCTATACTACGTATATTACTCTGTATATACGTAAGTATACGAGAATGTAATATGTGAAGTGTTTGTTAACATGCGTCACGCAGATAAATTTTAAGGAATAAGTTAGTGATAAGTTGAAAAAAATAATTCTTGGTTTTAAAACCATGTATTTATATAACAAATATCTGATTATTAGTTGAAGTAAATATGTTTATCATGCCCATTTGCTAACATTCTGAAAGGCTACATTGTTGTGAATGATATTGATTAATAAACAAGTCCATTATTAAATATTCTTCTCAATCATTCATTCAAGAGTATGCTCAAACTATTTTACTAAACCATCCCAACCGCGGATCCAAAATAAAAGACTCAGGGTCACGTGCCCTCTCTTCATCCTAGAAAATATTCATTTCTCTCTCATAATGAACTAGTGGTAAACTAGTAATGAAGATGAAGATGAAGATCTCAGAAACAGTTCTTTACCCTTAACTTGACGTTGAAATACTTGTTACATTATTTTAGAGACACCCAATAAGTCATGCAAGACTGGTAAAACAAAATGTTGAAAGGTTTGATTATTGCATAATCCAAATAACTAAAAATGTTGGTGGATATCGTTTAAGACTTCGAGAACGGCTGCAAAACCTTTTGAATTCATACATTTCCCGCTTTTTGGAGTCAGCGTATCACTTGAAAAATAGGTAGAAAAATAATATTTTTTTGTATCTGTAACATTTAATCGAGAAATTAATAAAAACATAAAAAATGGAGACTCAAAATAAATAATGTAAAGTCAAGACACATGGTTGTAGGGAAATCTCGATATGATCTAGAACAGAAATAGGTACTCAGTAGGAAAGGAATTTAAATATATCGGAGTGATTATTAGAGCAGGGGGACCTAATAATATTGACTTTATTAAAAAATAAGCTAGGGAAGGCCAATTATTAGTAGACTTCATAATATTTTATAAAACAAACATTTTCGAAAGAAAACTAAGAGACAATATACAAGACAATGGTGGAGAGCTGTGTTACGTATGAATCGAAATTAGAATTAAAATGATGCAATAAACTCCTCGGTTGAATGCTATGAAAATGAATTTTGAGACGATGTTGTCAGTATACTGTTTGATAGAATACTAAACGAAGAGATTAGACAGATAATAATGATTGAGAGACAAGTGGTCGAAAATGTAGAATCCAAACAACTCCAATGGTATGCTGCAGAATGCATGCTGACAGAATATCAAAAATTATCTTTGAGTGAATCCCTTTCGAAAGAAGAAAACGAGGAAGGCCAAGGAAATCTTGTAAGTACGTCTGGATTTGACAATGAAGGGCAAAGAATAGAGAAGATGCCTGACGGAATAAAAACATTGGTGTGTAGATTGCGAAAACGGTCATTAGAACTGTAAAATACTGCTTAAGAATTAATAATAATTACCTTAAACCCGAAGTGGAAGATACCGGATGAAGAAGCCTTGTTTTTATGTGCTGGCACAGTATGCGGGGCAAGATCTGTTAAGATCTTGCCGGAATACCAAACCAAAACCAAAGTTACGTTCTTATTTGAAAAGATTAAATGAAAACAAAGAAAATTTGATTATTTTCTAGAGGGAGTCCTTAGATAACAAATATCAGATATTACTCTATTTGGTATTTATGATATTTGTAAACGTTGTCCATTTATCGCATGATCGCTTTTTCAATGGGAACAACTATTCTTCCGAATTGACAGGTCGAAAGTAAATATTGTATTTAGGTAAAAAAATTGAATTGTGTTTTCGAAAAATTGACGGGACTGAAGTGAAAAGAGGAAACTAGCACAAATAGTAAATTCACATTTCTTGTATGTTGCACCAATGAATAATGTCAATTACAATTAAAATCTATTTTCGATCCACTAATAACATATGTGGTCTTTAACCTGGAAATCTTTCGCTTTAGCGGCGATAACATAATTCACCGGAAAGTGTTCGGCAGTTTATCGACGAATGACAGAAAATGTAATTACAATAGCCAGTAGGACTTGATGCAGTATTCCAAAGGCAGATTTTTTTAAACTCCAGACATTTGTTCATCATTCTCTCTCATGGTATGCAAACATGTATTCCAAGTTAATGTTGAAATATCTAGTATCACTTTCGAATCCTAAGACTTAAGTAAAAGGAACGCAATGGTGATCCTGAAGATTTGCATGAACCCAGCGCAGATTTCTCTTCTTCCCGACCCGATTAAAGTGGTCGCCAAGCGTGCGACCAAATGCCAATGAATTATAAGTTTGAGGTTATTTCGTTATTATTTAGATTTTCTTTGTAAAATCGTCTCTGCGTGAGATATACTATATACGAACACAAACTATCAATCAATGGGCAGTACATTTTAAACGTTACATTGTAATATAGTAGCAATGCGTTTCAACAATAATAAATATTGTAGTTATAGTTTTAAAATTCAACCTTAATTCATATTATAGTACTTTAATTAAATTACTTTATAAATATTGATAACTTAAATGAAATTTTTCCCAAATAAAAAAATTAATTGCTTATTTTGTTTACAATATTTATTAACAATTCATTAAAAATTATGAATATGCAGTGCAATATTTTTTAAAAAAAAAAAAATTTTTTTTAGGACTGAAGATGCGTTAGTGAACACTTATCCAATAAATTGGCGTTTGTATGAAAATAGAGAAAATTTTATTTTGCAACAATATTTTACAGAAGAGGATCCCTATTCATTTTCTAACGATTATCGTGACACAGATTTCCGAAGTTTGACAAAATTTTGAAACATTATTAACAATTACAATTTTGAAATAATTTATGACAGGAGAATATCTAGCGATTAAAACTTTTGTGCATTGTCTCTTCGAAAATAAAAATCGAATGTAAAAATATACTTGCTATAATAATATAAATATATTAATTTCATTGGTGTTGATTGGAAATCATACATAAATTATATGTAAGTAATATATTGATATGAGTGTGTGTGTGTGTTGTGTTGTGTGTGTGTGTGTGTGTGTGTGTGTGTGTGTGTGTGTGTGTGTGTGTGTGTGTGTGTGTTCCTCCAATGTTCACGCAATAGACGAAAGCTGGTGTTTCTACCTTTGCAAACATTAAGATATTAAAATGTTATATAAGAGTCATATGTCGTTTTTGATTCTCACGCAAAAACCCTCAAAGACTAGGTATCACATATGAATTTTAATATTTGCGGTAAAGAACTCGGTAAAATGCAATTACCCTAACGTTAGATTGAAGAGGTAATTAATTGTGATCCCCAAAACAAAAGATCAAAAATCATTCATTTGCTTACAGCTGCACTTACCAATCATAATGTCTGCAGAAGAAAACTTTCATTGTGACTAAATGAACTTTAAATACTTTAAGTTTATTTAGTATTTTACATATCAAAACTATTTTATTACAATATTAATGTTCGCGACCATATAGTAAATTTTAATTGGGTCATCTGAGAAATTGATGATGAAATTTTTCACAACTGAAAGCTGCTATCTCGAGACGTGTTTGTGAAACTGACTCTAAAACGTATTTCCTTTAAGTTATTAATTTTACTAATAAAATAACTAGGTTAGATAATGCATACAATGCAAATTATTTGCATTTTATATTAAATATTACAATAATAAACGACGAAATGTAGACATGGAGCTTAATAGTCGTTGTCCAGTGTTATTTTTTGCAAAAAACCCGTTTTATAACAGTTTTAAAATATGTTTTTACTGGGAAATTGCATGCCTTTATTTATGTAATTAAATGTATATACAAAAATTTATGTAAAACTGTTGGTTGATTTAATATTTATATTCAAATATTTACTATAATATAACTCGCCATCACCGCCATTTTGTAATGTTCAAGATGAATAGTCCCGCCTCCCTGAAATGAAGCTAAAGCGGATTGGTCAGCTGATCCCGCAGGGCGGGGCAGGGGTCGGAAAACTCTGGTAAAGTTCGGCTCAGGACATCGCCCATTTTTTGTGCAAGCGAGGGTACATCTCCGAGAAGCAACAACACAAAACAGATCTTGGGGTATCCGATTTTTTTCGTCAAGGATTGGAGCATTAAATTATTTTTCCTTTCAATGTTTTAAGGTCACTTGGATGGCAAGGTAGTTAACCAAAGAACGCTAGTTTGAATTCAGGGCACATATCGTTTCTTGACGTTCCTCTGTGTTGATTCGCCGATGGTTTTGCATTCTGCTGGACCCACTTCTGACGCACTCGCAGGTGTATTCATGCCCAGTGTACGAATAGAGAAACTCATGTAAATATACGGGTACCATCTTCCGTTGGGAAAGGCTTTAACAACATTACAGCAATTTTTCAAAATGCATCTTTCACTTATATTATAACATTGTTTCCAATATTTTATTCCTTCAACTTGAATTGCGAAGTGCTTCTCTGATAAAGACGAGAGGGTCGTACAAAAAAAGTAACGCTCTTTTTCATTTTAGTTTTTAAAATTATTTTCTCAAAAATGATATTTGAGTTCGCAATAAACATTGCGCCGGCTATGGATATGAGCCAAATTGTCCTCGCGACAGCTCTCTAGTTCACCTACGAGGCAGCTTAGTAACAGTGCGCGGTGTGACCCGTCGGCTGCAAACAGCTTCCCGTGAGTATCTCTTGGCCATCAGCGCGCCGGGGGCCGCGTGCGCTCTTAGATAAGTCGCCGCCGCCAGGGATTAGCGCACAATGGCGTCAAGCGCCGGCGCCGCCCGGCGCAGTGGGCGTCAACACGGGGCGGCACCTGCTGCGGCCCTGCTGCATGGCACTCTCCTGGACACAAAAAATGAACGTGGCTACCAGGGTTGTCAGAGTGAGCGGAATTTCTCTCTTTCTCCCTCTCTTTATTCCCTCTCTTTCTCTCTCTTTCTCCCTCTCTCTCTCTCTTTCTCCCTCTCTTTCTTTCTCTTTCTCCCTCTCTTTCTCTCTCTTTCTCCTTCTTTTTCTCCCTCTCTTTCTTTCTTTATCTCTCTTTCTATCTCTTTCTGTCTCTCTCTTTCTATCGCTCTTTCGCTCTCTGAAAAGCATCAAAATATGTGCGATTTTGACCGGGTTTTCAGATTACGGTGAAATTTTCAAGAAAACAACCACAACTACGTTGACATGAGTCGCACTCGCATGCTGAGACATAGGGCTGTACGTTGTACCTGCTTTCGCCTTGTTACCTACTACTTCACTGGACACAAAAAATGCACGTGTATACCAAGGTTGCCTGATTGGGCGCAATTCCCCTTTTTGGCCTAGAAAATGGCTTTCTCTCGCGGGAAAAAATTCACTTCGCGGAATCTGACAAATGGGCGGAAAAGCATCAAAATATGTGCAACGTTGGTCGGGTTTTCAGATTACGCCGAAATTTTCAAGAAAACAGCCCCAACGACGTTGACAGTGAGTTTGATATTTTTCATTTTTTACTGTATACATGATTTTTCATTTATCATTTGTCAATGCGTGCAAATTTACTTTGAAAATTGAGTAATGTTAGCTTTTAGACCTGCAGTATAAGGTGTGTTCTAAAAGTCATCTAACTTTGTTGTGCACAACATCAGTGTATAAC
The DNA here is from genome assembly GCA_964035755.1 of Teleogryllus oceanicus. Classification (NCBI taxonomy): domain Eukaryota; kingdom Metazoa; phylum Arthropoda; class Insecta; order Orthoptera; family Gryllidae; genus Teleogryllus; species Teleogryllus oceanicus. The sequence continues at coordinate 11,450,414 of CAXIVR010000012.1, read as the reverse complement.
ACATTGGTAGTACTTGTAGTTTACTATCATTTTTTTATTATTACTAGCAGTAGTAGCCTAGAAATCTTAATACTTGTAGTTTAGAAATCGTCATTTAAAATTAGTCATCGTTTGGAAGTAAGTTGTCACTGCCAGTATTTTCCGATAAGTCATAGAGAATAAGCAGCATATGTAAGCATTGCTGTGGTAATATTTTTAAGCGCGGATATTTAAGAGGAGCGGGGAGAGTGAAAATACGACGAAAATCTTGTGGAAGTTGTCTGATTACTTGCGGAGATGCATTCTACCAATGAACCTTGCGTTTACGTTTTGCTAGAATAATACAAAAACATTATAATGCGATATGACAAGGTGATAAATAAAATGATCTCATTTGAAAAGAATTATTTTATTCTATTATATTATTATATTTATATATTAATATATTTATTTATTATTGAACACAATGGCTGAACTTGCGATTTTGCTACCTGGCATTGCATTGCTGTCTGCTACGTTACTGGTCACAACAGCTGAATGTTTTTTCCTTTACAAATTAAAAAAGTTACATCAATTATTACAGATTTTATTTACAAATCAAATTTAGAAGAGCTTGGAAAGTGTTGATTTCAAACCAATTAAGTACCGTGGTACAGAGTTCTACGAACGGACGTCTTTGACAGCTCCAGCTTAGCTAAGACACACAATACAATTGCAGATTTGGCTCATGTGTTGAATTCGTCAATTTGTTCGTTTACGCAATTGTCTCAAACGTAAATGACTTCGGCTCTACCTCTTCCAATGCCATATCGTTAATGTGTTTCGTGACCAATCAAACTGGTTCCTTCGTTGACTTCCTTCTCTGCACGTGAGAATGAGCCCTTGTAGGGAGTGTGGTGGTTCGCAGCTGGGCCACTGGGCGCGCTGCTCCCGGCTCGTTGGCCCAACTGCCCGCCGCAGGCGCCAGCGCACAATGTTAGCATTGACGGCGCCGTAAGCCTTTGTTGGCTTTCAATCACTTGTTCTCCCTGGGAGGGCGCGCTAATGCTCATATAATGAGCGATGATTACGCAGGTGGCCGCAAGGCGCGCTGCTTGCGGAGCGGGGATGGAAGAGGCGGTGGGCCGCAGACGGGGCGGCGGGGTGCGAGGGGCGGGGAAGAAAGGGACAAGGGGGGGGTAAGCAGGGAGGAGGGAACGGAGCGGGGAGCTGGGGACGGGGGAGCGGGAGGAAGAAAGGTATATCATTTGTGTTCTTAGAATTATTTGACAATGTTTAATATTTTGTAGATATGACATCTGAGAATGGAAACATGACACATTATTTTGCCAAAATGACCGTAACGGTATTGTCATTCTGACGTTGCAATTTGAAGTGCTCAGGAATTAATTTTGTGCAACTACTTTGTTAAGTGAAGTGTTAAGTTTTTTTTAACCACTATTAATAATTGCATTTTGTTGAAGTGAGAAATAAAATAGGGAGTGCGCAGGTAATTGATGTGTAAAATAGTATTGACAAAGCAGTTTCAGGTAAAATGTATTCGATGAGCTACAACATATTGTGAATATATACGAACTCTAGATATAATTTCCAATTGCATAGTGACACTTAGACTAGATTACCCATCAGACACGAACAGAAATTACAGTATTTTTGTAAAAATATTAATTAAAACATTGGTGTCAACAACCTCCATCCCCTCATTTCAAAATTGAAGTTTTTAACTTGATGTTTCGACAATTTACTTGTTTCACCCAACCAGCTACCGCAATGCGAGACCGCCATCTGTCATGAAAAAATAAGATATTGGTATATGTAGTATCTGTTAGTGAATTATTCTCAATAAGTAAGTATATATATAATCATATATTTTTTACAGTATTTTTACAGTATTTTTTACAGTATTTTTTACAGTATTTTTTACAGTATTTTTTACAATATTTTTATGCGAATATCTCTACATTTTAGGACGCAAATTTTAATTAATCTCATTTTTGATGCCAAATATTACATCGACGTGTGATCGTTGAAAGAAACTAACTGTTTTAGGTATACTTTAAAAAAATTCATCTACGAGTACCTTTTCAAAATTCCGAATTTACACAACTGCCCAAACTTTAAAACTCGTGCTCTGAAAAGTTGGGACATTTGACTTAACCACTTATTCACTGCGTTTACATTCAAGTACATTCAAAACTGAATATAAAAGCGTTACCAATTTCCTTGAGGTATCTGCCATGTCTTGTGCAGAGAAGTGGCATTGCGGAGGAGGAGGGGCGGGGTGGGGTTGGTCGTCGCGGTGAGGGTAGGGGAGCTCTCAGGTTGCAGGTGGCAGCGTGGCGACAATTTACTTGTTTCACCTAACCAGCTTCCTCAATGCGAGATCATCATATAATTTCCAAGTATTTCTAAGAGAATCATTCTTAATAAGTAATAAAAGGTCATACATTTTTTACGATATATTTTATAAGAATATCTCTACTTTTTGGGACAACTTTTAACTAATCTCATTTCTGATGTCAAAAATTACATCTCATTGTAATTGTAGGAAGAAACTGTCTTAGATGAAATTTTTTAAAGTATACCCAATCTATTACAAAATTCCGAATTTTACACAACTGCTAAATATTGAAAAGTCATGCTCTGAAAAGTTGGGAATTTGACTCAACCACTTATTCACTGTGTTTACATTCGAATGACGACCAAAAACTAAATAGAGAAACGTCGCCAATTTCCTTGAGGTTTCTGCCACGTCTTGTGCAGAGTGGCGTTGCGGAGGTGGAGGGGGCGGGGGTGGGGGCGCCCTCAGGTGGCGGCGAGGCTCCTTCCTCGCCCGCCTCCTAAGCGAATCCCGCCCCTAATGCACGCTTTGTTGTCCTCGTAATGATCTACACCCGCGCCGTAATTTGGGAGGAACCGGATTGGAGGGAGGGGCGGGGCGGGGCGGGGCGAGGTGCTACTTGCGAAGTGAGGGCGCTGGCGGCGCCGCCGGCAACGCGCAGGCGGCGGCAGCTGTCTCCCCCAACGCCCCACGCGCAGGGCAGAACACGCTAATCAACTGGCTAGATTATTCCCTGCGCTCCCGTTCAAGAGATAGTTCAATTGAATCGTTTATTTGAAAAACCCGTCAAATGCCAAACTTTTCGTGTCGAGAAAATTGAGAAAAAGTGTCCCAGTTTTTACGATTTCAAATTGTTTTATAAAACATTAAAGCAGTTAATAAATAAATATTTTTCAGGTAAGTATGGAACAAGCGATGTGTCTATGGTCATGGAACAATTATCCACCGCTAAATCGGATTTTAAATTTCGGCGTTTGACGGGTTTCTGAAATAAACGATTCAATTGCCAGAGATACTTGTATTAACAAGTGCACTCTTCGTCGATACGTGATTTCGTTTTGCGTTTTCTTTTCTCCTAGCGAATAGTGATGGGAACAGTTTTAATGCTTGATACCGAGCTAAATGAAAATTGCACGGATTTATGTGTAACATTTTATAATTTTATATTAAATAATTAGTTGTTTTTCGCATAAACGTTCGTACAACTTTAGAAATACACCTTCTGTGCGTGGGAAACTTAGCTTATTTGTCCCTTTCCGTTTACGTTTTTACTGTATCAATTGATTTATTTGTCTCAAATTTTGTTGCAGTACAACTAATATACTAATCAGCTAAAAACGGAATTCAGTGCTTTAAATTGATTCAATTGTTTAATATTTATACTTATACTTTTACTATATAATATTTATACTTATACTTATTTCTTGTAAAGTTATTTTTAATTTGATCCTTCCTTTTATTATAATTTTCCTTCATCTCACCATGTACAATAGTGTGCTACAGATCTAAAAAATGTAATCTTTCGAGCGGCCTGGTTTTCAAATTACTCTGTGCATGCCGAAAATGGAAAAATAAACGAATTTTTTGCGATCGATGGACAGTCAACTGGCTAGTATTTAACATCATATTTTCTCGTATAATATTCATTTATATTTTTTACTCATACTGGAACTAAAATTCATCGGTCAGTACTAAATTGAAGCTAGTTAAGGATGGAGAAGAACTGGGTAAGTGCGTAACCAGAAATAAAAGACCAAAAATAGGCATTCAAATAGACGAAAACCCGAAAATCATATTTTGCCGTTTTCCTGAGTCAACTCTCAATAATAGAAGATCATAATTCAAAAAGTCGATCGTTTGTTGAAAATAACTTGCCTATTTACTTTTCATTAATGTGCAGAAAATGAATGAATTGAGGTGGTTTGATCAATTTAAGAAAGTAAGATTATCCTTTTTAGTAATACAATTAAGGGAGAAAAGTTTCGTAACTATTATAGATAATTAAAAACAATTGAAAAAGGATCAGAAAATGAATTTTTTATGTTTTCATTCTACACGTAAATTTAATTTAGAAAGACATAGAACATTTCGTGATTTTAATGTAACCACATTTCTAGGTGGATACTCTAGAAATTTGCTACAAAACTGGTTGTGAGAACTGGAGTATACAACATCAAACCGTATGAAAGGCAATACCATCTTAAAGATAAAAATAGTAAATATATGATGATATGATGAAATGATATGTTGAAACAAATCAGAAACATCTTCTAAACATTAATTTGCATATATAAGATCAATAATTTATTTTAATTGATTAATACATTTTTTGAATTTCCTATCTTCTCGTGCCTCAGTGCCAGTTTTTACATGTATAAATAATAAATATATGTGTACGATTAGTAGATGAAACAGGGTAATCAACCCATTATTCTTAATATTAAATGTAATCATTTTCAACATTTCAGAATTTTCAACAGAAAAAATTCTTTCCTCTTTCTAAAAACTACAGTACGGAAATCAAGTGAACTTTGCAGGTACTTTATATTTGCCAACGATGTGCTTCAACTTACAAGCTTGTAAAAGCTTACAAGAATTTTTTTTCTATATTTCGTTGTTGAAAAATAGTGCAGATTGTGGGGATGATTAATCTATCTGGTTATGGAATTTAACAGCAAGAGCATATTCTTAAAATCACACGTGATATTTTTCAAACTATACGCCTTCTATTTTAAAATCTGTTCCACATTTGTAATACTGGTCAATAAATGTTCTTAGCAGCTCATTATAAAAACCACATCAACACATGGAACCGGGAAGGTAAAAACATACAAGGAAACACAAGAAAGAAGTGTTCATTGAAGTCTCATATGAATACAACATTTTTCACTTATCTTTCATTCTAGGTACAGTTGTTCACTATGCTTTAATCTCAACATTTACCAGAATCCTGCGAGGAAAGAATAATTGAAAAAATATAAAATGTTTCCTTTAAGAGTTATCGCAGATATTGCGAGCTGCGTGATATTTTGGTTTCTCATTGAGTTCCTCAATACACGTGAGGAGCGCAGAGTCTGTGTTTTCCTTCTGCCGCTTCCGCCAGGGCGCAGTAATAACAGCGGCGGCAGGCAGAGCGCGTGCGGCGGGGCTTCCGTTCGGGAGGAGCTCCCGAGGGCTCATGAGGCCGGAGGACGCGCGTCCGTTGGCGCGAGGACGGCGGCGACAACCGCTGCGCTGCGGTGTCCGCGGAAGGCAAAGGACACCGGCGCCGCCACCACTCGAACACTAACAACCACACGACAACACAAACACAAACACCACCAGCTCCAGCAAGTCCAGTCCCTCCAGACCCTCCTGTCCCTCCAGTCCATCCAGCCCCTGTAGCTCCTCCAGCCACTGGCAACTCCAGAAACTACAGCAACACCGGAAATACCAGCTACACCAGCAACACCAACGCCGGCAACCCAAACCAAAAAAACCAACCAGCGTAATAACAGACCAGCGACACCAGCCCCCCCCCCCCACCCCAGCACCACCCACACCACCAGCACCACCCACACCACCAGCACCACCCACACCACCAACACCACCACCACCATCACCACCACCATCACCACCACCCACACCACCAGCACCACCCACACCACCAGCACCACAACACCCCAACAACACCACCAAACAACACCAACCAACATCATCAACTCCACCAGCACCACCAACACCACTATCAACAAGATAACCAGCAACTCTAACATCAACACCAGAAACTTCAACAATACCAACACCCTCAAGGCATCAACCAATAACAAACAAAATTCAAAATCCAAAATTCAAAATCCCTAAGGCATTCCTTACTTCGCTTTCATAGATGCAGAAACAGCATCTCAGTATCATAGCTGTTGACAGTTGATTAAGGAAACATACAAACGCACAAGTCAACATTTGTATTCGCAAACAGCTTCTGTTTCACGCGTTTCAGAGACATTAAATGTCATAGACTGTTATCACAAAAAAATAGAGCCATTGTACTGTTTGCTCTGTTGAGAGTCATTCCATTCTTTACAAGAGCGGAGAAACATAGCACGATGATGAACTGCGAAATCAATATTAGAACTGGAGCTGTGAGAAGGAATCGAGGGACATGGAGTACGAGGGACGCGCTGTGGGTCGGGGAGACGATGACGACTGCCGAAGGCGCGCGAATGCGATGCGGGTTTGATTTTCGATTGATAAGTGATTTAGGACGCGTCAACGGCGAAGGTCGTTAGTCCTATAAGTGTAGTGCTTGCTTTTATTTCGGGAGACGGCGGTAATCCCCGCCCCTCACCAGATATCCCCCACCAGCTGGACACCCGTCAGCCGGGAGTTCTAAGCTCCCGGCAGGTGTGGTAGTTATGTGCATGTTAGAGTAAGTGTGTGTGTAAGGGGCGAGGATACCACAAGAAAGAGGACGGAAAGATCGCGCGCGGTTCCTGGCTGGTTTATTTTGAGAACTGCTCTAACAAACGCGTGATATTGATCGAACAAATCACAGAAAATCATCGATCAGAGCATCCGGCGGCTAGAATTCTTCAGACAGTGACTGAACGCAACTGAGCTATCTAGTCAGTGTCGAAATTCGTGCCACCCTCGGGACAAGGACCTACCGGTTTGAGGCACTGCGGTGACATCGGTCGATGGCCTGAGCCACCTCTTCTGGTGAATGTGGTGTAGAGAAGCTGGGACGGAGGTGCGGCAAGGTGTGGGGAGGGGGGAGGGTCGGGGGTCGGTCGGGAGGGTCAGGGAGGGGGGGAGGGTCGGGGAGGGCGGGGGGGCGGGGAGGGTCGGGGAGGGCGGGAGGGCGGGAGGGTCGGGAGGGCGGGGAGGGCGAGGAGGGGCAGGAGGGGCGGGGAGGGGCGGGGAGGGGCGGGAGGTGCCGGGGGGGGAGTTGAAGTGGGGCGGGCAGGACGGGGCGTGGCGAGGCCACGTTGAACGCAGAAAGGGACGAGCGGAGCCGGTCGCGGGCGAAGTCGCCGAGTAAGGGAGTCGATCTGGTCATTTGGATCCTCCCAAGTGCTGTCCAGCCCCCGCCCCCGACCTGCGCCCCGCTTCGGGCTGCCCATTGCTCACGGCGACCCCAACCACCTCCGATTGAACGACTGAGGCACAGCGTCTGCGGCAAATCAAGATGTGGAAGATCTGCGCACTTACGATGTCGCCCGCTCTTTCTCGAAGCGCGGAGAAAGGATATTTTATCACTACGAAAGGGAGTTTGCCGATTAATCTGTTTTTAGCAGTTTGGCTCTGAATCTTCCTAGGGTTCCCATTGAAAGGGATACGTAATAATGAATTTTCGATTGTTCCTGGCAGTGTACTTCTATTGAAGGATTCTGGCTGCTTTTGTACTTGAAAATTGAAGATCGTCTCCCAGTAGTTGTTAATATTTATCACGACGAGCTCTCATCTAGATGTGATAAATTAACAGAAAAAAAAATTGTAATTTTATGGACACATCGTTCAGATTATAGCGCTATCAAAGGCGAAATATAAAAATATCATTCACATCTTTCAATACAACTAGTATAAAAATATGTTATTATTTATAGAAAAATATATTTATTTGCAGCGACGTACTCGCATAGTAAAACATTACATCGAAAATCTTGCGTACATCACATCGAAAATCAAGTGTACTGGTTTTCCAATGACGTACGTTAATTTCCATCAAACATTTTTCTCTTCAAAATTTCTGTGCGGTATCTCTCTCCCTTTACGTCACTCTTTTGGTCTGCTACGCGCTGCTTCATTTTCCATTTACTCGGCTTCTTCAAAGGGAGACCGACATCGCCAATTCGATTTCGCAGCAAAGATTCACCATCGTGTAGCCTCTTCTTTGAACCTCGTCCATTCCACGAGACACACTCCCGTTCCGTCACCACCCTCCGGGCGCACCCCAAACCAGCCATCCTTCAGATCACCTCACCACACCCCTCTTGCCGACCTCAACAACGACCGCATCCTAGAATAAGAGTGTGGATGATGGCAGATTTTGGACTCTTAACTACATCGATAGTTCCAATTCAATAGCTCCCTGAAGGACAATTTTGGCGACTGCCTTTCTGAACGAATCGTTTCCCGGGATAACTCCGATCAATTCCTGGTGAATGCTGAAGCGGTATTTCAACAAAAGGGCTACTGAACTAGCGAGACCTTTCCTTTCGCTTGCTTCTCCTATTTTCTCCCCTTCACACACACACACACACACACACACACACACACACACACACACACTGACAGGAAACAAACTGCACATGCCGAAGACTTGACCGGAGCTTACAGCTTGTCTGAGACCTGAACGAACAAACTTCTCTAACCGGGCTTGTACGTCAGCGCCAGATCTCATATTCAAGAGAAGAACGAACGTCGCCGTTTCAAAAACAACTATCTGCTCTTCACTCAAAGAACTAATGTTACAATAGTCGACGGATCGAGAAACACCAAATACTCACTCGATCACACTACATCACCGACCCCACACCTCCCAACATTCGCCTTTCGGTAGTGGTCTCTTCCCAGCCCGCCCCCCTACCGACGCTCCCCACTCTCCCCCCTCCGCCGGCTCAACCTCCGATCACCCTCCGGTCACCCTCCGGTCACCGCTCGCTCACCGCCCGCTCCCCACCCGCTCGCCGCCCGCTCCCCGCCCGCTCCCGCCCGCTCCCCGCCCGCTCCCGCCCGCTCCCCGCCCGCTCCCCGCCCGCTCCCCGCCCGCTCCCGCCCGCTCCCCGCCCGCTCCCGCCCGCTCCCGCCCGCTCCCCGCCCGCTCCCCGCCCGCTCCCCGCCCGCTCCCCGCCCGCTCCCCGCCCGCTCGCCCTCCGCTCATTGCTCCACCCGCCGGGCTGGCTGCTAGGGCGCGGCCACTCCGAGGCGCTCTCCGCCGCGCCTCCTTCGCCGCCGAATTAAAATGGATGAGGCTGTCATTGCGAGGCTCTGCGAATATCGATGAGACCCCGTGGATTGATGGAAGGTGACAATGTACCTTTCTGCTCTCCCTCCGCCCTCTTCGCCTCTTTCTCACAGCCCTCGCCACTCAACTCCTTTCGCCGCCTCCGACGCCGGATTCCTTTCTCCATTTCCTTACCCCTCTGCACCAGATTCGTCTTTCTCATGTGTCTTTAACAGATAAAACTGTTCCCCTCGTCCACGAACTCTGCATTGCCCCAACAGAAAATCCTGCAGTAGTTGCATTCATTGTATTTATTTCATTTGTACCCGGAGAGGTGACTCAGGGTGTCAGTTAATGTCACTGCAGTACATCTGACTGGAAGTCCTAGGGTTCCATCTTGGACGATGGCGGACCTTTCGTCACCAGCTAGATGGCTCGGGCGAATTCAGACGTTGTCCACACCCCTTACACACATGCACTACTCTACACACATGTCAGGAGACCTGTCGGAAAATTAGAGCTTTTCCAGGCTGGGGCGCTGCACTGTTGGTGGGAGATACGTGAATGGCGAAAGCCCCGCTAGACGGCGCGTAGGTATGAGCCGAATCTCACCATCAAACGGGCAAAGAACTTCGCTACCTCTAGCGATAAGAACAAGCACTACACTTACGAACTCTTGTCTATGGCGGTTAACCCGCCCGGAAACACGAAATATCTAATCGATCGATCCAACGATTGTATTCATTGGTGTTCTTTTCAGTCTCGCAATCATTCCTTGTAGCCTCTAGTCATTCGTTCGCAGTACTCGAATTTTAAGAGAATTTTAAGGATTTAAGGGAAATTCTCATTTTTACCTCGCTCACCGTACCATCGCTCTTGTCTGGCCTGACTCGTGTCGCCTCCCGCGACCTGCTTCCAAGAACTGCTCACGAGACCTTCACCGAAGCCGTGTCGCCAGAGGGACGCATTTACTGGACAGCTCTAGTGCGTAGCAAGTTTTTCTCAAAGGTTGGCGTCCAGTTTAGAGTTAGAGGTGTTTTGCGAAATAATATTCCACTCCTGGGATCTGTGCTACCATTATACTCTTTAAAACTCCAAAAAAAGGTAGTGTGTTTTTAATCTGAAGCCCAATGTTTCTGACAGTTTATTAAGAGATGAGGGGTTGACAACAAAATTGTAATACAATGAACGTAAACGTTATAAACATAAAATGTCATGAAAATCTTCATCTTTTGTACTAAACTAATGTTTAGTGAGGTTAAACTGCGCTCACGTTTTTGTGAAACACCAAGAATTAAGCACATGTGAGTGCAAGATATCTCTAGATTTTTCTAGATTTCACAAGCCCAACATTATACTAGTAGTTTTCATTTTCAATACATCACATTTTTAAGGTCTTATTCGATTATATTTAGAGCACGAACAATTGAGTATTTTTGATAAATTTAAAGTCCTTAACATCCAAGTCATTGGCCGTAACCGTCTCATCTCTTCACATCTCGCTCTCTACAGCTTACCAACTACGTTAACGGTACAGTTTAACGGTACGGTTAAAACGGACGCCGCAAAATAATTCTTCCACATAGCTGAAATTTCCTTCTACAAAAGTGTAAAATGAATCCGCAAGTATTTCTCGAGTTACGGCGAAATTCGTGTTAAACGCGTTTGTGCTAACGAGTGATTACGGCATTTGATTAAGTTGTGACCCTAGTTACCATACTGCACGTAGCAACTACATTCACATACAGCAAAGCTGTATGCGAAACATCTGACATCATGTGACAGCAAGGCTTCAAGGAAGAGGTTGTCCGCCATTATATATTGCGTTTCAGAGATGCATTGTGAAAAATCATTTCTATTGTATTTTTATGAATTCAATATGAAATTATCATGATATGAGAGGAGCTCTTATTCTTTATACATACTGTACTATATTTGCAGTATTAGTTAACACTATTTTTTGTTAAAATATTTAATTTATAGCAAAGGTAGGTACAAGAGAATTTTACTTGTTCTTTGAAAGAGTGCGAGTTACGTTTTGAAAAACCTTGTTATATGGTTTCGATCGGCATCAGTTCTGCTTCTGAAGTACCCTAGTCAATTATTGTTTACGTTTCTTACACTGAATTCATCTGTTTCTGAGCAAGGAAGCGGTCATCGTTCCCAAGCCATTTCCGGTCGTCATCAACATGAAAGGTACCGCCTTACATGCCTGGTGGCATTATCACTAATATGACTCTACTCGAGAGGTCCCTTGGTTCCGGTCCCGACGACGAACAAGATTTTCCACACTAGATGGATAGGTAGGCGAAATTCGGCCGCAGTCAGGAGAGTTCTAGCGGCCGGCTGCTCTGATCGGTAGTTTTCCGTGTTTTTCCCGATCAACACCAGGCGAATGCCGGAGCAGTACCCTACCAAACGGGTCACGGACCGCGCGCGATCTGCCCTTCCCCTTCCTTGTCCTATCCTCTCCCCTTACACACACACACTTCCACTAACATGCACTACACTACTACATATTCCGGAAGACCGGTCGGGAGCTTAGAGCTTGTCCCGACTGGGGCGGTGGCCCGCTGGTGGGAGAGTCCTGGTTAGGGAGAAGCCCCAGTAGCCGACGGTAGGTCGCTGCCGGATCTCCCCATCCAGCGGGAGAAGATCACCGCCATTTACCGAGACAAAAACATGCACTACACTAACGGGACTAATGACCGAAGCAGTTGAAGCACCCGGAAACACGAAAAAATCAATCAATCAACCGGGAAGTAAGTCGGGAGCTTAGACCTTGTCCCGGTTGGGACGGTGAATTTTTGGTGGGAGAGTCCTGGTTACGGAAGATCCGCGCATGCCGAGGCAGGTTAGAGCCGGATCTCCCCATCCAGGTAGGGAAAATCACCACCACCTTCCGCAATAAAAGCAAGCACTACACTTACGGGTCCTTAGTAGTTGACAGGTCCTAAAACAGCAGTCAGTCAATGAACATGAAAGGAGGTGCTAAATCTGGGAGGAGAGATTGCTTACTCCTCTGCGTGCACCAAGCATTGGGGTAGACGTGCCGTTGGCCCGCCGACGCCAGCGCTCCTCGCGGCGATAAAGAGCCCCTCCGCCCACGCGCCACGCCTCGCAGGATCTTTCCTTTTGTGACTGGAAATCTCCGGGATCGTGTCTGAGAAAATGCGCGCGCGACGTGCTCTTAAGTCCAAGGAACGGCGACGGATCTGTCTCCTTTAAAAGGGTAATATTTCCCCAAGAGAGCAAATCATCTTTCAACGGAAGCCGATGGTCTGCGTGCACCTTGTCGATTTAATCCCCGAGGGCGGAGGGGAGGGGGCGGTGACTTGTTTCAGCCCCGCTGGCGAAGTAGCGGCGTCGGGTGGGTGGGGCGGGGGAGAGCGAAGGCGTTTCAGACCGGCTGATACGGGACGGGGCGGGAGAAATGGGGCCGTGGAGGGGGCGGGGGAGGGGGGCAGCATCGGCCCCATCGACCGGTGTCGTTCGTCGTTCTCGGCTCCCTGCGGCCCCTCCCCTTCCCGCACTCATTTGTCGGTCTTTCCGCCGCCGCAGCTGAGAAAGCACGGTGGAGAGCCCTGTCGGGACATGCACTTCTGCGAGGCTCTATAGGCCGCTCGTAAGACCCTGCAATTAGCTGACGAAAGGAAGCAAAATAAAACTACAAAGCAAATAAGGGGAACCTGAATTCTCTTTCTTCTTTGTTCTTTCGTACAATTCTTTCGTACAATAAAAGAGGTCGTGTACCTTGACCGAACAATTTCTTCTCTAATGCCACTTAAATCAAGTATTTTCTTTTTGGATTTTTTGTTGTTTTTTTGAAAACCTACGGTACATAGGTTAGTTCCCAATAACTGACGTTACATTTTTTAAGTACATGCTTATTAGCCTCAATCTTCATTGGCCCATTAGCCTCTCATCTTCATCTTCTTACTCTTCTATAAGATTCTTAAAGTAACATTTCTGTTATGTTATTATGAAACCGAAAAATTTACAAAAATGTACTTAGGGTGGTAGATAACACCTGGCAGGAGTATGTGGCAAGACCGAAAAGTTGGCCCAGACCAAAGAAATTGTTTTATATACAAATGCTCTTGGCCTCCTTACAACCTAGGCATACCTCACATGAGAAGGTACTGTCTAAACCCTTACCTTAGACTTTTCAGAAACATATTACCCTTACTGCAGCAAAAGTGCATTGGCTCGTGACTGGCAATCAGTTCCAAAATGAGTTCTGCCGACTAAGGTAGCTCAAGGCAACTGACGCCTCTCCAGGGCCTGTGGCCGGCAGGACCACAGTTCGAATCCCGCCAGTGTTGGAATTTTCGACAGTAGCTAAATAGCTAGGAGAACTTCTGTCTCGAGGAAAATTCGATCAGTTGGTTGCTCTGGTCGGTAGTTTTCTGTGGTTTCTCCAATCAACACCAGGCAAATGCTAGAGCAGTACCGTACCAAACGGGCCACGGACCGCGCGCGATCTTTCCTTCCCATTCCTTGTCCTATCCTCTCCCCTTACACACATACTTACACTAACATGCACTACACTACCACATATTCCGGGAGACCGGTCGGGAGCTTAGAGCTAGTCCCGGCTGGGGCTGTTCCCCGCTGGTGGGAGAGTCCTGGTTAGGGGGAAACCCCACTAGCCGACGGTAGGTCGGTGCCGGATCTCGCCATCCAGCGGGGGAAGATCACCACCATCTCCCGGGTGAAAACATGCACTACACTAACAGGACTAATGACCAAAGCAGTTGACGAGCCCGGAAACACGAAAAAATCAATCAATCAATCAATCAATCAGTCAACGGAACTAATGGCCTTAGAGGTTGGCACGCCTAGACTCACTAATCAATCATTCAATCAATCAACAATGCATTTGATCAACTTTAAAAAGCCCGATTCATCCCTCACCTGTCAAGATAGTTAAAAATAACTTATTGTCTTCTCCAGCCACACGTAATATATCTACTTAAATATTCCTACATTTAAGGAAGATGAATTAACTTTACATACAACGAAGAAACATGCAAAGTACGTTCACAGTCAATTTCTGGCTTTACTTAATAGTAGAAGTTTTTAACTATGTAACAATATTTTCTTACTACTTCATTTCACGACATCCTATAGTTTGTAATGAGGACTCTAGAAAGTTATATTTTTGGTTGTTTTAGCTTATAATGAGATTTGATTAGGAGTTAGGCTAATGTAAATGTAGCTCATGATTGTGTTGTAACTCTTTGGTTAAGTACTGATCAGATGAATCAGAAAAGTATACAGAATTACATTTTCGTTAGACTATTCACATTTATATTACACGACTACTGTTTTAATCATCACTTTTCTTTATATATTTTTTAAATTTTTGTCGAGTTTCCTTTCCCAGAAACTAAATTTCGGGCTAGTTTTGATTATCAGTATGATAATATTTGTAGTAATTATTAAATGTTACTGTATTCCGGTTTGGCAGTGAAGGTAAATATTTTTGTTTAGTTTACGTTCACCGCACTTTCGAAAATATCGTGCTCTACTCTTCTATGCAAACAATCAAATAGTTGTCTCGACCTGCCACCACAAACATTCATGAAGGTGGAATATTTTCGACGTATTCAAATTCTATGCTCTACACAAAAACCGTTCTGAGGAAATTTGAAAAAACCTATACCTCGCTTTTCGCACGTGAAATTAACTGAGGTGATCTGCTGAGAGCACACCTCGTTGACACGATCTGCATTGCATCGGTGCATGAAGCATTAAGTCCGCGCAGAACTGAGTAATTCGGCTGAATAAACTTGTAACCCTCCGCGGACAAACATTTTTTACCTTCCAACGTATTCTGATGGAACAACACTTCTATAAATTACGCAGTAATCGAAAGAGATGCAATACAAAATTTGCCTACCGCGATTCTTTGTTTTCCAGCTGTTGGTTGCGCTGTTTCCTCGCGCATGGCATGCTGAGGGTTTCCTGATATGCATGTTTTTTTTTTAATTTTTGAAACTTGTTAACTCACATGAAATTTGCGCCAGGATTTTTAGGGTTCTATTTATTTTTCGTTATTTCTATTTATGACACCTGCAATCATCGAATGAAACAAGAAAAACATTTTTCAAATCTCTTTGCGATTCAGTGTTAAACATCAACGTATTTTGAATGACGTATATTACTGACTTCCAAACAGTTCATTTAGTAATAACCACATTCCATGCATCTAAAAATCTATTACTTAGCAAATTATTTTTTACTGTACAATTTTGATAACGAACATATGAATAGAAGTAGCAATACTCTGTGGCAAACGCCCACGCCGCATTGCTAGTTACTATCACAGTGCCAGGGAGAGGTGGCTCAGTGCATCAACGGATGTCACTGCAGCGCCTCTGACCGGGAGGTTCTAGGTTTCAGTCCCGACGGCGGCAGGATTTTCAACACTAGCTTGTCAGCTAGGTCGAATTCAGACGCTGTCTGGAGGAGAATTCTAGCGGCCGGCTGCTCTGATCGGTGGTTTTCCGTGGTTTCTCCGATCAACACCAGGCGAATGCCGGAGCAGTACCCTAACAAACGCGCCACGGACCGCGCGCGATCTGTCCTTCCCATTCCTTGTCCTATCCTCTCCCCTGACACACACACACACACACACACACACACACACTTACATTAACATGCACTACACTATCACCTATTCCGGGAGACCGACTGGGGACTTTGAACTTGTCCCGGCTGCGGCGGTACCCTGCTGGTGGGAGATACGTGGTTGAGGCAAACCCCGTTACTCGACGGTAGGTCGGCTTCCGATCTCGGCATTCAGAGGGGAAAATCAATGTCACCTCCCAATAAAAAACACGCACTACACTTACGGGTCTGATGACGCTCCCGGAATCACGAACAATCGATCAATTTAGCACAGAAACTGCCTCTCCGTTGAGGAAACTCAACCTTAACTCGCAGACAGCTGCAAGAAGTTGATTGTGTGGGCGGGCGAGGCCAGCTGTGTGAACGTAGTGCCATGTGTGACTAGCTTCTTTCCTGGCAATTAACAATATATTTTTTCTTTATTTACAATCCTCATGTATGTGCGTGTATGCAAGTGTAGAAGTTGGTAGAATTAAGATCAACCATCGGTTATTACAATATTATGTACACATTCCACCTTCGAAAAATTCATAGTTGACTACAAAATTCGAAGACTAGAGAGAATTACGAAAAGAGTACTGAATCCTCTCTGAACCAAAATTTTATTTAAAAATGAATTTTGTACGTCAGGGAAAAATATATGATCATATACTTCTAAAATAGTGGAATGCATTTTTCGGCACCATTTTTCTTTTTTACATCTTTATTAGAATTCATTTCTCATGATTTTCAGCCTTTTCCCTAACCCAACAGTGTATACATTTGTATCCTGCATGAAGTTATTTAATTTGATAAAATTTTCATAATGTGTATTTAGTTTAAAATACACGTGAACGGTATTTCACAGCTTGTTTTTCAAAAACATGATTGTGCTCTCTCCGTCTTGCCGGGTTGCTATCGTTCGTGCGGCCATATTCGCATGGTTGTCATCAAAAAAGCAGAAATTAAAACCCATACTCAGCTAACTAGAACTCTATTTTATTTATGAAGATAGAACTCAACTGAGAAAAATGGGTACACGAAACAAGACCATTCTATCCCCTTTTCTAATGTATATTTTATTTAGTAATGATTTAATTTTTTAATGACATTTCACTTAAATTATTAGTAATACTTGTATACAGTTTTTAAAGTTAATAAAAATAATAATAATACGAGTAGAATGTGCGTGTGGTGAAGAGATAATTTAATTGCAGAAAATATATAAAACCACATTAAATCTACGTGCATTGGATTACAAATATTTCTTACCGTATAATTCTATTTATTGCATTTTTTATAAAAAGAGATTTGCTTAAAACTAATACCAGCATCATTAACTTCCTAATATAGCGTTAAATGTATTATTGCAAAATGATTATTGGTTGTATTGTATAGAACTCTTATTTGCTAATGGGTTTCCTTGAAGGAGCCAGAAGATATTGTAACATTGTCAACACATTCACAGACTTGACTACCGCACGTTTTTACACTAGGAAATCTTAGCCCACAGTTTAATCTCGAAATTCGCCAGCGTCGGAACACGGTTTCAGCGTCTGCCCACCCCTTGGCGCGGGGCGGCGCGGGGCGGCGCGGGGCGGCGCGGGGCGGCGCGGGGGCGGCGGCGGGGCGGCGCGGGGGCGGCGCGGGGCGGCGCGGGGGGGCCGGGCGGCGGGGCGGCGCGGGCGGCGCGGGGCGGCGCGGCGGCGCGGGCGGCGCGGGCGGCGGGGCGGCGCGGGCGGCGCGGGCGGCGCGGGGCGGCGGCGCGGGCGGCGCGGGGCGGCGCGGGGCGGCGCGGGCGGCGCGGGCGGCGCGGGCGGCGCGCGGGGCGGCGCGGGCGGCGCGGGGCGGCGCGGGCGGCGCGGGCGGCGCGGGGCGGCGCGGGGCGGCGCGGGGCGGCGCGGGGCGGCCGGACGAGGGTGCCGGCGGTTCCTCGGCGAGCCTTCGCTCCTTCCTTGGTCTCCGGCGCTGCCACCCGCACCGGCAGGGGAAGTACGTTTATTTCACCAGGGCTAAGAGGAAATACAAGTATATTATAAAAGTCCCCGAATGTGGATTACATTCCTACTGTGAAATGCCGGAGTATGTGACATGTATTGAGATGAAGTCTGGCGACAAAATTTGGGAATCACTTTGGAGAAGCCTCTGATCGAACGTGGATAATTCTTTTTGAGTTGAAGCTCTTGAGTGAAGTGGTACAGCTTGTTTTCTTCAGTGTCGACAGAAATATTGGAGCAGTAATCAAAATAATTGTTGTTACTTGTGTGCCATATATATTGGAATAATTATCTATGTAGTAAGCGTTAGTTGTATAGCTATGGGAATATCACAGAATATATTAAGAACAGTGTTGCAGATTTTGACTTTGAATCAGTTTGAAAGCACTCTTTATTTTTGAGGTCATATTTTACCTTTAATTTTAACTAAAGAGGTGTTTTTACTCAAATAAATTTAATCGATAATTTCACTCAATTCTTACCACAGTTACAACATACGAACAGTGGCATAGATTTCTATTAAACTGCAAGGCGGAGCCTACCCAAATATTTTATGAAAAGCTAAAAATGATTTTCATTTTTTTAAATCATCACTTTATAATGAATTTATTGCTACTTTTCAAATGAACAAACACATGCTTTGTCTGGCTTTGTAGGTATCATTTTTTTGTAGATATTAATTATTTTCAAGAAATAACGAGTGGTGTGTTGCAGAAATAGAGGAAGAAAGTTAAAAAAGTCTTGGCAAAGGCTAAAAAGCATGAGTGTTCAATGCAACAACGGCTTCAGTAAAATTTAATGACTTTGGTACAAGAAGAATTGATTATGCTTTATTGAAAGTTGCACGCATTGCTGCTATAAAAAATAATGGGAAAAAGGATCTAAACAGATTAATTCTGAGGCACTTAATTTACACAGTGTTTTTTGGCAAAACGCTTTGCTTTGGAGCATACCCTGGAAAAATGATCACGTTACGTTACGGCATACGAGTAATAAAGAAACTAATGCAAGTGATTAGCATAATCTATTTTAATTTCATTGTTATTTACTCTTCATGCCAAAAACATCTTCGTTTAAACTTGTGTAATTTAAATTTTCTCTTCTCTTCAGTTTTGAATGTGTGACTTTCGGCAGTGCTGACTGAGTTATCAGTGAGGAGTTTCAACCTTCTTGCTTCCATTACATATCGCCTTCATCTATGCCGGACAATCGGCGGTCAAGCTTGTGTCACCTAGTTGCCCGCGGAGTTGGATCATATTAAAAAGTTTTAGTGTGCAAAACGGTCGTACTTTATACACAAAACGACTATCATATTACAATAAATAACGTAATATCAAACGTAATGCGTTTCATTTTTCGTCTATAGCAGTAACTTAATACATCGACTCAACTCTTAGCACTTAATTTCAAAAAGCGCGCGTTCCTATCCAACATGGCTTGGCAGGACGATGTTTCATTCAGTGATGCAAAATTGAACGCTAGTCAATCTGTGGCAACTTGCGTTGGACGTGCGTTTTCCCAGTGTGCATTATTGCAACGTGCCTCGTGACATTTTACGATCGATAATATTAATGCGAGTAGAAGGTTCTCAAACAATTAAACGTTTCATCTACGTATTTCGCATCTATGATTATATTTTATGCTCTAGCTCTTTCTTTTGTATGTGCTATATGATCTTCGATGAAGTCACCACTATAAAAGATATCGCCCAAGTGGCGATTCTTATCGGGGCAGTTGATAAACGTTTTAACGTAACTAAGGAATTACCGCTACTGTATTCACTTAAGGACACATTTTATATTTGAAGGTTTTGTAGGGGCAGATACATCAACATTATGTCACTTCTCATTGCAACTCAGCAACCTATCAAGCTTAATATTAACTTCTGCTCCAACTTTGGTTGGGAAACACGAAGTTTTGTTAAAGTGATTGAAAATAAATCCTTCAAAATTGGTAATACTTACATGCTAACCTTTCAATGTGTCATTTTTTCAGGACATTTTATGTTCCAAATTTCTTAAGTAGACCCTATCATTAATGTGGTCATTAAAACAGTAAATTTTGAAGTAAACGTCGAAGGGTTTGAATCACTGACAGTTTCAGAATGCCTCAAATAATTCTATTCAGAGTATACTGATGTCATAATTTATGCAAACTTGAGATGATTAACGGGTACCAAAATTTTAAAATGTTGTAATTGTGTATTTTTTGTAATTTTATATTCAGATTTCAAAATTATGATCTCGACAAATCAGATAAATTCTAACTCTATCCAAATTTTCATTGCATATTTTTTTACATTTTTTGTATTATGACAAATGCTACCATAAAGCAGTTCTTATCGACATAGACTTAAGTACTTCAAGGAAAAGTAGTACACATTTTGTTTATATTTTACATTCATTGGAAAACCTTTCTAATATTCTACCAATTTTCATCAATTTTATTTTGCAAAAATCTCATTAATATTTATGTGTTCTGCTCCGGCATTCGCCTGGTGTTGATAGGAGAAACCACGGAAAACTACCGATCAGATCAGCCGGCCTCTTGAATTCTCCTCCAGACAGCGACTGAATTTGAGTTAGCTGAAAAGCTAGGGTCGAAAATCCTGCCGCCATTGGGACTCAAACCTAGGACCTCCCGGTCAGAGGCACTGCAATGTCATCAGCTGATGCATTGAGCCACCGCTCCTGGTTACATGGAGACGAAGTGAGGGCGATTGGCATCGATTGGAAATTGCACTTTGCATTCGATTACACTCGAATTCAAAGTGGTCACTACCTTTCTACATAAACAGTCGACTCTTTTCGCCACGATCTCTTCTTCGACTGAAAGAAGCTTTACTTTGAACCTTGAGGCGCCCACTCACACGCAGTGTACGGCAGCCCTGTTCTAGGAATTCTCACGTTCTTAGAAAAGGTGCCTCCAGAAGGATATTTCCTCTTTGATTTTCTTTGTTTAAAAAAGATACAAATCAACTAGCTTTCCAAGTAAATATTTTCTGTAGAATTGCTTTTGAGTGAAAATAAGCGATTGTGTTTGACAAAGCCTTGACTATTGTATATTGAAAATACCTTCTTAATGTTTTGAAAACTATTAATTTTTAATTTTTCTTTCACTCCGAAGAAACAATATCAAACCTTTAACAAAGAGAGAGTGTTTTCCATTACAGTCATGAAAGGAAAAATTAAAATTCGAACATTTTTTTCTATGGATAATATTAAAATATATATTTCTCTAAGATTCAACGATAAATTTTCTTAGTTTACTATTTTGAAACAGTTGACAACAGCAACAACAGACAAACAGCAGACAACATCAGTTGATATAAAATTAATGATAAAAATCTTAAGTTGATAAAAATCTGATAAAGTTGATAAAAATCTTAAACAGAAAAGGTTAGCTTTTCAGAATGCATTAATAGTGTGCTTCCTTTAGTAGTGCGGACCCGCAGTGCAGGCCGCCAGGTGCGTTGTACTGGGCACTCTTGCACTCATCGAAACGAAGAGGAAAAAATAGCTTATGGGCTTACAAATGCCATATAGTGTTCTTTAAAGTCTATTAACATCAAAATACGTTTGATGTATCTACAAATATGTTCAATGCAGCCAAATAAGTGAATAAAGAAATCAGACACAGCAGTGCGGTACAATTTTGGGGCGTTAATAGTGATGGCGGGCGGCGCAATTTTAGCCGATTGCAGTGACATAGTTAAATTGTGCGAGGCAACGGTCTTAAAGTAGAGATTTCAAGCTTTAATTTTGTCGAAATTAAAAGTATTTTAGATAAAAATTTACGGAGTTATGGTCATTTGGAAAGTGTCTATTTCTGTGGGTTAAATGTAAAATTGTCCATATTCGGGCTAATGTGGCACACGGTTTAAGTCAAATAAGTAATCTTTTATGATCATAAAATTCTTGCAAAATAACGTGAGCACCAACTCAGCTTAAAATGCTTTGATAAAAATAACTTTATATGATATTTATTCGTTATTTTCTAAAAAGTAGCGAAAAAGACCAAAAATGGGGATGCTAATGGGGTTTGTAGCACCCCTAAACCCATTTTAAAATGTGTTTTATTGATACCGATGGTGTTATTTTATCGAATACTAGCTTCTTTCACTAAGCCATTGACTTCTATTTGCTCGATACTGCCTAATATTGATACAGCCGATAATTTCGTTGCAGCAATAATTTCGATACAGCTCAATTTAAAAATCATAAGATTGTAAATAATTTTATCGTTACTATATGATTTCTCATGTCTACGAATATATTAAAAAATGATTGCAAAGAAACTATTTTTTCAATCCAGTAGTTTTAAGTAATTGAAAATTAGTTACATATCCCAATTGTTTGCTCTCCCATCACCTTTAATAAGATCACTTATCAAAACCAGAATAGTAGTAAATTAATTTTCCCGATAAAGGAATTTTTAATGGCATTAAACTAAGATTTTAGTATTCTTACAAGTAATTGGAGCAGTTGGACTCGTTTTCGAAATAATATTGGATGTAGTAATATTGAAATGCACAGGTATTACCAAATATCGGGGCTGTGTTTTTTCTCTGCATTGTCGGAATTGAGAACATTTTGAATTATTACACTGCATACATTTTTCCCGCGAATGTTTGTGATATTGTGTTTCAGTAATGCAAACATTTGATCATTCTTTTCTACTTGTGTGGTAAAACAACATCACACGCTTTAAAGCGCGCCAGATACATGTTATTTATTGTTTCCTCGCATACTTTTTTGGTCATATTATTCAAATAAACTTATAACTGAACTAGTCATGATAAAATATACATACTTTCATACATCAAGCATTCGTGTCATACACGGCTACGCAGCAAAGTAAGAACATAGTTATTGACTGGGTATCATTAATTATGATGCAGATAAAGAAGCTTGAAGAATATCAATACAAAGAGCAAACTTTTATTGAAGAAAAATCGCTCTTATTTTATTAGTCATTATTCGTAGACTCTGCTACCTCCCGTCACGAAGCCACAGTGCATATCTAACTAAATTTTACTTATACTCCGATAAGAAATTACAGTGGAACTTTAAGAGAATGAGCTGGTCGGAAAAGAGAGACACTGTCATCCAGTTGGGGGCTTCGTTACTTTAATTTTTCGTATTAGAGCTCCCGATTGGATGAGAATATCTCTCCGCCCTTCAAGTTTGTGATCTGCAAGTGCCATTATGTTTAAATCGGAGTATATTTGTAAAAAACTTTCACCCGTCACAGCCACTCAGCGCTGCGCGAGTGGTTTTTGCTTTAGAACGCCTCATCAAATGTTCCATTACTATGTATTATATATTAAGTATTTAGATATTTATTAGATATTTGTTTAGTTGAAAACAGCAAAAAAACTGTATGTGACGAATGGGGGAGAAAATAATCTGCGCACGCTTTCTTTAGTTGCAGAAACCCTTCCCAACAATTTAACTATTAATAGTTGAAAGATGAAAATAATATTTTTAATAATAATAAATTTAACAAAGCGCGAGATTGCCATTTCAAAAACTAGATATTTTTGTTTCCGAGTTATAGAAAACTTATTTGTAACGGTAAGCGAACTGCAGTTTTGATTTTTCTGTATTCCTGACAAAATAGAAACTCACCCTAAGCTCTACTTCATTATTACTCGCCCTAAGCTCTGCACATTATTTTTTAGATGTAGTCTAAAACGATGTAAATATTTGCCAAGTCGTGGTTAACTACCATTAAAAATTATAGTATGAGCGTTTGTACCCTTTATATTATTTTGTAAACTTTTTGTAATTACAGTTGATCGGATGTATCAATGCAATACAATGCAGTGCAGTGCAGTGCAATGCAATGCACTGTAAATACTGTACACGGTACTTAATGAAATAATACTTATAAATTAGGATTTGAAGAAAATCAAATGCTGAAATGTTACAATAGCACAATGTTTGATCTAAAACATGCTTTTTATTATGAAAAATTAGTTATCAAAAATAAATTTAGAAGTGAAAAGTGTGCCATTAAGATTGAACGGTACCCGTATATTCGTAACAAATACTAAGAACACAATCATTGGTACTAGTCGTTGTTAATACTTTTGTGCTGTTTTGAACATGCTCAATATTTAATGAAATTCATCCGCTAGCTATTAATGGGGGCCACGATGATTTTGACGATGTAACTGTCAAAGAACGTGGAGGGCGTTGCCACCAGAGGACCTTGCTCGTGCTTCGCTTCGCAGTCGGTGCTTTCGACGGTTTTGGTCGTCGAGTGGGGAGGGGAGGCTCATGCCCATCTTGCAGACACAAAAATCTCTGCCTCCCAGCGACGTGGGGCATGCCAGAGCGGAGAGGCGGGGAGGGAAGGAGCAACGCGGAGAAGGGGTGAACCGGTACGGGGGCAGGGGGGGGGGGAACATGGGGGGGGGGAGGCGGGGGGGGAGGGAGGGACATGGTGAGGAGGGCGAGGAGGGGAAGCGCGAGGTGGCGGGGAGGGGCAAAGTGGGGCGAGGCGGAAGTGAGGAGGGGTGAGGCTGGGGGCGAGGCCGAAGGGGCGAGCCGTGGCGGGGCGAGGTGGGAGCGAGGCCGGGAGGGCCCTTCGCGTCCAGGAGGGAAGAAGCGCGGGAGGCATTGGGGAACGAGGCCTCTGTCGGTCGCGCTCCTCTAAATCATATTATTCCGCGTCCCCCGCGCCTCCCGCCCTGAGCCACGGCGCGCGAGGCCCCGCCGGGTTTTCACTCGGCCTGATGGAAATCCAGATGGGGGCGCGGCGGGGGCCGAGGAGGACAGTGCGTCATTATGAGGATGGGGCGGAGGGGCTCCCGCGAGTTCATCCACTTCCGCGCCTCCTCCGCTGCTCGCACTCACTCCCGTCTCGAGCCTGCACATCGTCTGTTTCGTCAGTCCGTCCCAACCAAACATTACTTAGGGGCCATCCATAAATTACGACAGGTCTTTGGTGGGGAGGAGGTCAAGCGAATATCACCTAATCGTACGTGGGGGAGTGGAGGGGTCTCCGCAAATATCACAAATTTTTTTCGCTAACACTGCTAAATTGCCAGAAAACAGAAAATTTATGTAAAAAAAACGTTCCTATAGTAAAATATGGCGAAATCTTGCACAATATTTTTTATTTTAATGTAATCGTACTATATTTCCTAAATACGAGTCAAACCTAGTCTTAAATAAATGGAACAAAGCAAATTATATTTCTAAATAAATATCAAATTCAATCAATTACAACTTAACGTATTTACATTAAAAATATCCATTTTGAAAAATCTCACATGAGATTAGAAGGGAGTGGAGGAGGTCTAGCCAAATCTCATTGCATCTCACAAAGGGGTAAGAGGAGGCGAAAAATTACCAAAATCGCCGCACATAATTTATGGGCGGCCTGAGGGCAGACTGAAATGTATGTTTGAGGGCAGACTGAAATCACCTCGAGAAGTGTGTACTGTAAGAATATAATGAGTGCGAGGTGAAAATTCGCAGACAAAATCAAAACATTAAATAAAATATTTGTCTGAGTATTATTACTAAATTTCTGCACAATTCACACTAAACTGTGTGCAATTTTCCAAATTATATTACGGGATTAAATATCGTCAATAACAACATGTGTTCCCTTAAGAATTGACGTGGAATACGTTCAATATTCCTACACCGAAGTTGCAAGATGACATGATGGGTGACTCGGACGCTTTTTACAGCTAATAGCGCCACACGACAACCGTCGCATATCCATTCGTGTTCGATGACAGAAAAGTCAACGAGCGCCCTAGGCGTTGTCTCGGCTGCTGAGCAAAACGGAATCGCCATTGCTCACGATTGCGAGCTTCATCGGAGGTCACAGAGCTTGCACTCGACTACAGACCTCGTTTGAATTCGCACCTCTCCTTATGGGCCTCATGAGTTACCTTTCCACCCCCTATATTCTTTTGAAGGGGGAACGCAAATCGGACATCCTAGGACCGAGTGAACATGCCACTTATACCCACCGAGGTCCAGTCATATTTTCCCGGGAGCAAGCCACGTGACCTTTTTTGAGTGAGGGGGATCAGCTCTTTTATGCCGAATCCATTTTTACACACCAGGGTTGATAGCCTTGAGGGGATGAACTATGAGATGATGATTATGAAGGATGAATAGATAAGGACAATATACAGACATAAACACACAGAACCATCTCCGAGGTCGGACTCGAACCTGCGATCCTTCCATAGGAGATCGCCTAGGTACTACAGCTTTAGTGATCTCGGGTATAAGGATCGGGGTCATGGTAGTTGTAATGACCTCTTACTACTGTATTATAACGTGCCTATACAAATGATGCAGAAGTAAGAGAAATTTATTCCAGGCAGTAGTTTTAGATTAAAGCTACTATAAATTCCTTTTTTTTAGGTTATTTATTTTTATTATGTACGTAGAAGTTGTTCTGCTTCGACAGCTATACTATGATTTGTAACTCTTCATAGTCTTCCATACATCTATGCATTCACTCTTATTCTTAGTCATTTATTATAATTACAACTTTATACTCGTGTGAAGACTTACTTTTTCACATTTCATTACCTAAAGAGACTACATTGATAATTAAAGCACATATGTTAAAATGTCTATTCGTTGTAAAAACGTTGTAGTTTAATTGACAAAACTAAAGAAAATCGCATCATGAAGAGGATCAAACAAAATACAATCTCTTGAATTATTGAAAATTTTATTTGTTTGATAATTATAATTTGAACAAACTTTACACAGTTAAAAATCTGTTTGAATAGGATTTTTTTATTTTCTTTGCACTGCCCACAAAAATAGACCGCTCCACAAAATTGTTCTAAACCTACCAAATAATATCAAGAAAAAATATTGATTCCAAATTAGTGTAAAGTTGATTTTGTGACAGAAAAAATCTTCTACTTTGAATGCTCGAATTTAAATATTAAAAAATACATTTTCGGAACGCCAGTTTCAGAAAATCTTTCTAGGTATATCCAAGATATACACTAGACACTTCACATTAACATGTAGAGCTCTCTACTTCGCATTTGCGAGAAACCAACCGGGTTTTCCCCCTTCCAAACCCCGCCCACTTCCTGCCCCAAGTGCTCGTCCTCCCCTCCCCACCCCCTCCCCACCCCCTCCCCGCTCGCGGGCGTGGCGCGCCGCCCACGCCCACGCCGCCCTCTCAGGCTATCGCTCATTGATTCGAGCTATCGATCTGCGCCTTCGATGGAGCAGCGCGGGCGATCGGAAGGGCGTGAAGGGACCACGCCCTCAGGAGGGGGCGAGACACCGCCCTCGCTCTCGTCCAAGCCAAAACGTTTCAGATTGGATTATTCTGCTACATTATCTTCCAATATTTCTTTTAATGATCTTTATGGTGATAATAATAATATTTATAACAATAATAATATTAATAATAATAGTATGGATTTGGCATCGGTAGTCTGACTTCACAGGGCAGCTACCGCTGTCTCCCATGCCTGGGCCTAGTTAAATTCCCCAATTTCAGATTGGATTATTCTGCTACATTATCTTCCAATATTTAATTTTAATGTTGATGATGATGATTATAATAATAATAATAATAATAATAATAATAATAATAATACCGGGAGCGGTAGCTCAGTGCATCAACTGATGTCACTGCAGCACCTCTGACCGGGAGGTCCTAGGTTCGAGTCCTGACGGTGACAGGATTTTCGACACTAGCTTTTCAGCTAGGTCGAATTCAGTCGCTGTCTGGAGGAGAATTCTAGCGGCCGGATGCTCTGATCGGTAGTTTTCCGTGGTTTCTCCGATCAACACCAGGCGAATGCGAACAGTACCTATCACACGGGCCACGGACCGCGCGCGATTCCTTCCTCGATTCAGCGCTCTGGAGGATATGTACTAACATGCACTACACTACCACATATTCCGGGAGACCGGTCGGGAGCTTAGAGCTTGTCCCGGCTGGGGCGGTGCCCCGCTGGTGGGAGTGTCCTGGTTAGGGGGAAACCCCACTAGCCAACGGTAGGTCGGCGCCGGATCTCGCCATCCAGCGGGGGAAGATCACCGCCATCTCCCGAGAAAAAACATGCACTACACGAACGGGACTAATGACGAAAGCAGTTGAGGCGCCCGGAAAGACGAAAAAATCAATTAATAACAATAATAATATTAATAATAATAGTATGTATTTGGCGTCGGTAGTCCGACTTCGCAGGCCAGCTACCGGTGTCGCCTTTGCCTGGGCCTAGTTAAATTTCCATGCTTGGGAGTAAGAGCGACATGAAGCCAACATGACGCATTCTCTTCACCGTAACTAGCAAGATCCGCCTGCTTGAGCTTTTCTTCGTCACGCAGCTGTAGAAACTGGGACGATTTTAAAGGACGGCTACAACTCACCCTGCCTATGCAGGACTTTGCCTCGATCGGAAATCGAACCGGAGACCGCAGCACGGGAAAAATTAGTATGCTGCCCATGAGTCATCCCAGAGGCATAATAATAATAATAATAATAATAATAATAATAATAATAATGGTGATGATGATGAGCGCCGAGGTGACCGCAAGTTCGAGTCCTGCATAGACAGGGTCGTATTTCTGATTGTCTCTTCACCCATCATCATCATCATCATCATCATCGTATTACACCTTAATTTATAATTCAAGGCTTAACAACGTGTCTCACCAAGGGATACAACCGAAAAGCTGAACCCTAATAATGATATGTCAATCTACCTCGGATAAAATATGAACTGGCCTCGTTATAAATGACCGGAAGTGCGTAGGTTATCTGGATGTCACGTTAGTAGTTTAGAGAATAGAAGTCATCACTTAATTGCGCATGTGTTACGTGCCAAGGGGGTATAATTGTCATGGAAAATTTTGTAATCGGACGTTACATATGACGTAAGCTTGGAAGACTATGATTGTGTGTTTCGTTGGTAATTTTAATCGCACACAAAAATTTGGCATCGTTGGATAGAAGCAATAGCATAATTTCATCGTGCGAGGGTCAAAGTGCACTTAACAATTTTTTGTCTGTACTATAATATTAATTTAAGAATTGAAAACTGGTGTATTTTTTAATGATACACTATTGCTTGTTATTAATTTTTATTTGGTGATCGATATAAACATAAATTACCTAGATTTGAGAGAATTGTGGTTACGATGGAAAATGAAAACAATTAAATGATGCTTTATGATCTCTTATGGATGAAATTACGAAAGAGAGCTACGATATGAAGAAATATGAAAAGATAGATGAAAATCAATACAGCAGTCATTTATTTGTTTATTTCATATGAATACAAAAAATTTCAATTTTTAAAAGATCCTGATAAAAATTCAGGTTTCTAATCTTTTACAGATTTTATTTTCAATGTGTAAGTGTTTGGATTTGTCAAATCTAAAATAAATTCGCAGCAATTTTAGCAGGAATAGTCCGGAACGTCTTGTAACGTATGGGCTGAGGAACACAAAAATGTCTCCGGAATTCTGCAAGATACCTTTTCATTCCCTTTTGTCGAATCGTCACAAACTATTATAATAATGTGTAGCCTTACATTTCATTTTGGCCGGCTACTAGACAGCTGTTGGGTATTTCATTCTTGTGTTGGCTTTAGTACCTCTAAATGAGGCTGGTGGTGAGCAGAAACTAGAACCAATATGTTGTTGTATAGCAGATATTTTTAATTTCCTACATCATTATTCTTACAACTTCATTTACACCCAAAAGATGTAAATTTTGTTAGGTGCGACTTTTAAAAATTTCAGTATTTCCTCTCTAGATAAAACTGTATTTATTTAATTCAAACTCGTTTGACTGTTTCTTTAAACGTACAGTGATGTAACTCTTAACATCAAGGTTCTATGAATAGCTTTTGTTCAGCATGAAAACATCTGTCCAACGTATAAATTATTAAAACTAGGTAAAATAAAATCTTTATATATAGGGTTGTAATGAACTGACCATATAAAAGCCTTAAGTTTTGATACTGATCAATCACCAGACTCCTTATTAGGCATTGATAAATACATAACTATTATCAGAGTAGATTTTTAAATTTAGTATTTCATATAACTAATGTACTCTAGATTATAAATTATCATGAAATATATAAAAAAATAAATGACATTGAAGGAAATGAAAGTTGTTTCATTTTCTTATTCCTTTCCACCTACGCGTCAAATCAATTTGCATGCAGTTGTATGGATTCGCCTGTCTTGTAAACTCTTCGAAATTTTCTTGAAACTCCATTTTTTAATACCCTTTCTGCGACTTCTCGAGCGTGTGATTACAAATGCTACACTGCGTGTACCGATTTTATAAAATCCGAGCTCAATTTTTATCATCGCGCGAGCAGAATAAATGCGATTATATTCCCAGTCGCTGATGCGCGGAAACGAGAGAAAAAAGGGCGGGGGCGGTGCCACCCCGAGCGCCCCCGCGGGAGTGGGGGAGCAGTGGGGTGGGAGAGGTGGGGGTGGGGGAGAAGTCGATGCGGCACTACGGGGAGGATGGGATGCTGGAGGCTGGTAGGTGGGAAAGCTGGCAGGCGGCCATGGGGAGGCTTGGTGGCGGAGAGCTGGTAGTTGGGATGCTGTAGTTGGGATGCTGGTAGTTGGGGATGCTGGTAGTTGGGGATGCTGGTAGTTGGGGATGCTGGTAGTTGGGGATGCTGGTAGTTGGGGAGGATGGTAGTTGCGGAGGCTGGTAGTTGGGAGGCTGGTAGTTGGAGGCTGGTAGTTGGGAGGCTGGTAGTTGGGAGGCTGATAGTTGGGAGGCTGTAGTCGTGGAGGCTGGTAGTTGGGTGGAGGCTGGTAGTTGCGGGGGCTGGTAGTTGCGTGAGGCTGGTAGTTGCGGAGGCTGGTAGTTGCGGAGGCTGGTAGTTGCGGAGGCTGGTATTTGAGGGAGCTGGTAGACGGTTAGGCTGGTAAGTGGGGAAGATGGAAGTTGGGGAGATTTGTAGGCGGGGAGGCTGATGGGTGTGGAGGCCTGTAAGCTGGGAGGAAGTGAGGCTGGTATGTGGGAGATCGTTGATTGGGAGACTGGGTAGGCGGGAAGGTTCGTATGTGGGGATGCTGGTACATGATGAGGCTGGTGAGCGATTAGGGCGGTGGGTGGGGAGCCTGGGAGGTGAGGAGGTTGCAAGGGAAGGACTGACAGGTGAGAGACGCATGCGTGGGGTCTTGTAAGTGGGGACGCTCGTGGGCGGAGGATGGTAAGGCGGTAGGTGAGGAGTCTGGTGAGATGTTAGGCTGGTGGGTGGGGAGTCTGGCAGGTGGGGAGGTTGAAAGGGGAGGGATGGCATGTGGGGAGGCTCTGTTAAATCTCAATCTTGGCTGACCTCATAATTGCTAACATTTTACTTTGTACGGTCGCAGCTGTTGAAAACAGCACATTAATAACATTGATTTTGCTACATAATATATAGAACTGACCATGCATTTGCCTAAGGAGATAATTATGCAAAGCTAACACAAAAGCTTCTAAGCCATCGAATTAAAAGATTGTCGTCACCTTGAACTTTCAAATGGACGCCCCAGGTTTTTAAAGAAAAGGTATCACAACTTTATAGGATCTCAAATCAGGAGATATGACAATCAAATAACTTCAACACAATACATTTATTGAATAAACAATTTTACATATATTAGTTTTCCTGATGCGCAGGTTGCAAAACAGCTGCGGAAAACAAACAGAATTAAAATTTACAAAAAAGAATGGGACGGTCAGGCTGTCCCCATGAACAAAGGCGCGTTAAATGCGCCGACATACAGAATTAAATTCAGTGACCTCTTGAAAAACCCACTTTAGGGAGAGGAGCTGAAAATTAAACATAAACCTCTATAACAAAAAGGTGAACACTAACAGTAGCGCATCAACAACATCAGCTAACACATACGAAATTGTCTTATAATCTACCTTTAAATGCCCAATTTAGGACGGTAGATAGAAACGTCATAAACAAATTTAGCTAAAGAAGCCGTACTTTGGCCTTCTTTTCTTACATAGCATTCGTGATAAACAGAACTACATATGAGCCATGGAACAAACTTTCATTGGGTGCAAAATGCCAAAATTCTGAAATGGATTTCTTACTATACCTTTCGTAACCATACAACACAGGAATGCAGCAGTTTACGCGTAAGCGAGAGTGAGCGAGCAGAGCGCCCGCCCTGCTCGCTGAACAAAACCTGTTTGACACGAGCGCCGATCAGCGTGCCGCATACAAGGTCAGCACGTGACCCACCGCTGCGTGCCGGTGACAGCTGAAGCCCAGCGACTTCTCTGCCGGCTGCGGAGCATGACGTTGCAACAAGGGCCGCGGTTCGAGCTACCGCACGGGCCAAGCAAACGCCTTTACGTAGTCTCCGTGTGCCGAATGCGGCCAACGCCGACTTACTCAGCGGGACACTCTTCATAATTGCCAAAGCGCCAATGCCGTCTTACTTATGGCAGGAACTGCAACATTAACAACATTCATAAATGCGCAGTAAACATTAGCTGCACCCCCTCACCAATCAGAGGTCAGCGACATACATAAACATAACATTTGTAGTAAACGAGCTGCAAACAACGTAAACATTAGTAAATCATTAACATTTCAAGTAAGAGTTCCATTTCCAAGTCCAAATCAACACATTAAATACATTATGCACTCAATTTCATTAACATTGTTTGGTTCAAAGGACCAAAATAAAAAAAACAACCATGGCTCAGGCTTACTGACGTAATGAGAAACAATATTATTTTAGTCTTCATAAATTGATCTGATCTATTGTAACTAAATAACATACTTTTCGGCAAGGAAAAATTAAAAGTACTATTTACAACACATACTATGTACAAATTTGATATTCATAACGACTCTGAAGGAGCCGGCTCTATGAAAAAATTAACAAAACTACATCACTGGACGTAGCTGAAATAACAAGAGAGCAGAAGCTTTGTACAAAAGAAAAACAAGAGGGGCGAGCCTTGGCAGAGAAGCGCACTTTATATAGGGTTTGGTGAAGGGAAACAGCCGTGAAGGGGTTACAGCGGCGGGGGCATGGATCGATAATTTGGAACCTCTTTGCCAAAGATACGTAAGGGTAGCGCCTGCAGGTATGTGACCCTCTTGACACCTGTTCGATGCTAGCGAACCCTGTGAGTGTCCCAGGACTGAAGCTGCTGCAAAATACAGCTAGAATATTTCAAATTGACCTAAAACATCAAATCTGAAGCTACAGAGGAGTGAGGTGTCAAAAAGTCCTAAATTTGATGTAGATGCCGATTTTGATAGAAGAATCCAGTAGGACAAGCAGTTCTCTTATAATAAAAAAAAACCTTTTTTGAAAGGGAAAAAATTGTTGCATAAAACATAAATTTTTTTCTCAGATCACACTGAGGCAAAAACTTAGCTATTACTAACAAAATCTCAGGTTTTCAAAACCTTCTCATGGCCATGAGATCACAGTTCAACTGTAAGTATTACCTTTAAGAAAAATTAAGGTTAAAAATATTATTCATATGGTACCATACCAAACTAATTATATGAATAAACCTTATAAATAATGGATGTGTTTTCTTCTCAGATGGTCTTCTAGGATGATTGATGGCTTCACTGAAGGCTTCACATCACAAAACACAGTGAACTGTAGGCACTAAATTTCCAAATTTAACATGCGGGGGAACTGGAGTGCAGAACAGAGTGTTAACCAAGTCACTGTGGAATGCGCTCACTCAACCTCTATTACAGGAAACTGCGTAGAGGAGATGGCACTCTACACAGGTTATCGGGTCCTCAGCGAGGAAGAGGGCAGATCTTCGGCAAGGTGCGAGTGATTACACCTGCGAAGTTTTCAGCTTGACTATCCGAACTCGATAGTCACGTCCGGAAGGATCCCCAGCACTTTCCCAGAGGCCAGATGAGAGGTGGGAGGTCTTCCACTCACAATGACCAGCTGTCCCACCTTTGGTCCGGGCTGCGGGTCGCCACTGCCCTGGCCTGCAGCTGGTTTAGATATTCAGCACTCCACCGCTTCCAGAACAGGACCTTGTGCCTGATAGCCTGGAATACATTCAAAGATTTAGCAATGGTAGGCGGGGAGGTGGCAGAGCCAAGGTGTTGAGCTGCTGCCTAGTAAAAGTGAGAGAGAGGGCTTCTATTGAGTCAGCATCATCTGATATAGAGCACAAGGGTTTTGAATTAAGAATTGCTTATTTCTATTAGTAGAGTAGAAAATTTTCATGTGATAGAATTTTCATTTGGGTCGACTGTATAATAAAGATTTAACATTTTGACCATATTTCCACACACGTGATGTGGGCGTAGGAGGAATATATTTCCATTCTATCCTATTATTTATAAAATTAACCCATTCTTGAGAACACTTTTCATCTCCTTCCCCATCCACTCTGCCATTTTCCTCTGCCCCTTAAAGGTTTCAGCTATCACTGTATAAGACCCCTGGTTTCCGCGCCTGGCAATGAAACGCCGAGCGCTAGTAAAATGCATCAGAAGTTGCAGACACAACGTGCTCGAGATGAATGGCACAGATAGCCATGCAAGTGAGAATCAAGATATATGTTTCTCAGTATGCTGCTTATTAGAGGATGTTGAGCAAAGAATGGCCGGCATAATCCAGACCTGTAGGGAGGAATGGCAAAGATGCTTCAAGGGTGATGATGGAAGCGGAGCCATAATCTGTTCGGCAGGCACAGGACTGGCTTTGAAACAAATTATACATTTACGGACGACTCCTTTACAGAACGGAGCCCCTTAAGAGGCCAGAACCTAGAACGTAAAGAGAAGCATGGGGCCCCAAATGGAATTTTCTCGTAGGTATGTTTAATAATCAGCTTAGTGACAAAGTGATTAAATGGAAGAATAATAAGTGTTTTGGTCAAACTCCAAATCAGAAAACTGCAGTCGGCCTCCCTTTAATAATCCATCTTCATCTAAGAATGGATTGAGGACAGGTTAAGGGCTTTGAAGAAAGATGTTGTTTGTAAATTTCAATAGTTTAATTTCGAGGGGAAAGCATTCAGATTGCAAACATTTCAAAATTCTAATTTCGGCTGCATTTATTTCCGGAGCCGTAAGAACTTCCCCTGCTCCGTACTTTCTTTTTCGACTTTGCCGGCAATTATTGACAAATCGCAAGATCCACCTGACTACTCGTAAAGTTTGTTGTAGTCGAGTACTGTTAATAAAGAATTAGGCGGTGCGGGCATTGAACGGCGGCATGAACCAACGCGAGACCGAAGGATTCGTCTACGGCCTGTGGAGGCCACGAGGTGCGAGGTAATAGCAAAACCCTGGATGCCACCACAAAAATTGTTTATTATTTTTAGGGGCCATGCCTCTCGAAGCTATGTCGGCGGGATTTTCTTTGGTCGGCACATGAAGCCATTTAAAGTTTTTAGTTAATTTATGAATCTTTATGACTCGATTCGCCACATAAGGGATCCAGTTGGCAGGTGGCTTTGAAAGCCAGTGAAGCACGACCTGAGCATCGGACCAGAAATACACGTCCGAATACGTAACGGAACTAATTTTAAAAATTTTTGTCGGCGAGCGTCGCACCGAGTAGGCGGCGCAGAGCTCGAGCCTAGGAATTGTTACGTTTCTTTGCCGGAGCGACCCTGGTTTTCGAAGCGATCAAATGAGAGGCATTGTTTGTAATTAATAAACTGCTGCCGCATAGGCGGAAGAGCTTGCGTCGCAGAAACATGAAGTTCTAGCGAGTCGCTAGCTCGGCACATGCCTTTCTATAGCGAGATTATTCAGAGTAAAGATTATTGAAAAATTGGACCAGTTTGCCAAAGGTCAGCTGGCACCTGATCATCCCAACCTATCTTAAGCTTCACAATTGTTGCATTAACACCTTAGCCTGAATTATGCAAGGGCTTGCAAGCCTAAAGGATCAAATAGCTTACAAATTTCTGGAGAATCAGCGTTTGGTGACGGAATTAGAGATTCATGTGTAGTAAAATTAATTTATCGGTTTCGAATCCCACAAAGGCCTAAGTTTTCGTAACTTCTTTGTCCGTGAGTTGAACAGGTCCAACGGACATTGAAACTTTAAGTTTATCAAGAGTTTGGCGAGAATTTGACCGCCATTTAGCGAGCGGAAAGCATGCTTTATTTAATAATTGAATTAATTCTGCAAGAGCATCAACTGCGAAATTTCATCAGAACAGCTGAATACTAAATCATCTACATAGAAGTTGTTTTTATTAGGCGAGAAGCAAGCGGACATTCCTTTTCATTTTCCACGGCGATTGCAACAGAGCAACGTGGCAAGAAAGGCAGAACTAGTAAGACCATAAGTTACTGTTTTCAACGGTACGCCTGCGGCGGGGAAGTCGGTCGAAGCGCCACAAAATGCGCTGAAGGTCTCTTTGCTCGGGAAATCAATACTTGACGATAAAATTTTTCTATGTCCGCGCAAATGCCAGTTTCCCGAAGGAAAATTTTTTAATAAAAAAACAAATCGGTTGAACTATGGGCCGCAGGGCATTAAATTATTATACAAATGCCGGTCGATTACAAAAGGACCGTCAAAAACAATTCTTATTTTTTCCCTCTTTAAATACAGGATGGTGGATCAGTAGTTCACCTTGCCGCCATCGGAAAATTGATCATTTGCAAGTTCCATATGATCCAAACGAAGATATTCTCGCATGAACTCGAAATACTGTTCTTTCAATTCCGCATTATTCTGAAATCTAGCTTCTATTGCAAAGAATCTATTAGCGGCGCTTTTACGTGAAAGCGGCATGCCGAATTCGTGCTCTAAGAGCGGATAACTCACGATAAACCTTCCATCAGAATCACGAGAAAAGGAATTTAGAAACATATTCTCACAAAAATCATTTTCATTCGAACGCGAGTCATTGTCGCGAATTTCTTCCGATTCCCAGAACTTTTCAAAATTAAGTTGTTCCGTTACAAAATTACAAAGACTAGATCGAGCTAAAGAAGAATTCTTTATAGTGCCGGTTACAATGTATCCGAATGCAGTTTCTTTCAATGTCAAATTTAAGCAGTTTGTACGCGGAAGTTTTACTTTACGTGATCTTAAGCAATTCCAAAACACGTCGGCGCCTAACAAAATATCACAGGAGCCGCAATGTGATATTCAGGGTCCGAACTTTCATTTTAGGAATTTTGACATTAGTGAGATCGAGAGAGTGAGTAGGAATGTCAGACGTAATTCTTTACTACAAGTGCATTTAAGCTGAAGTTAAAATTGCTAACAGCGGAGGCCATTGACAAGCGAACTGATTTTAAAGATTTTGAAACAGTGCCGCCGACTCCGGTAATGCAGATTGAAGTAGTGTTAGCCTGTACCTTCAATTTCTTTACGGCCGATTCAGTGATTAGAGAATGCGTGCTACCGTTATCAAGAAGGGCTCTGAATTTAACAGCTTATTTCCGCGTTCTTTACTAATACGCGGACGGTAGACAGCGCGACTTTCGAGGCAAAGTGTATTCACGTGCGCGCTTACAGTCCGCACTCCGCGACCTCGGAGCATTCGTCTTCGCTACTGCCGTTTGTTCCACATTTATCCACGGCCGAATTCTCTATGCAAAGTGAGTGGTGTTTGCTTTGCATTTATTACACGACCTAGCTGGCACGTGGACACGCCATGCCCGGACTTCAGGCACACAAAGCAAAGCCGGTTTTCTTTGACGAGTGTGTATCTATCATAAGGTGATTTTCAAGAAATAATTTACACTTTATGAGATTATGGGAAACCCTTTTCACTAAGTTCACACTCTGTTCCGATCAGAAACGAAATTCCTGCTTTTAGGTATTGACTTGGGCGTGTCCTTCTTTACTTCCTATCGGCAGCTACATTAGCAAGGCACGTGGCTCTGGCCTCCAGAACAGTATAATTATCAAGAGTTAATGCGCGTGTTTGCGCCGAATGCGCTTCCAGTCTTTATGCGTATTTTCGTCTAACTTTGAAGTAATAGAAGACTAGGATAGAATCAACATTCTACTGGTTCTTTGAGAACTTTGAAGCACGAACATTACGTTTGGTGATCAACTAACTCAAATAAACGACTAGCTGAGTCTTTAGCAGTCATATTATAATTAAATAAAAATGAAAGTAATTTATGCTTGCAGGAGCTTAGGGTTTTCGTATCTGTTTTTAAGAATGCAATGTTCGGCATAACTTTCCCGACATAGGCAAGCCGCAATCAGCTTTGCACACTACCAGTGAGATAAGATTGTAGAAATGCATTTTTCATTTCTGGCAGGTCAGGGAATTATGCACTAAACTTTCGAATAAAAGAGAAAAAAAGCTCCCACTCGGAATCATTGCCGGAAAATGAAGGGAAATTCTCAGAACAGGTAGGCGCAGCTAGATGAATGTCGTGAATACACGGGGCGTTGGAAAGGCGGGGTACCGCGTCGTTTTCCCCATCTGAAGTAAGCACTGGCGTCGCGAGGACGCGGTACTGACAGAAAATGCCTGCCTCGCTTGTTCCAGGCGGAACGGATTTGAATCGCGAATGGGGTGCTCTGAGCCGGTACGCCGAGACCAGCCGCGGTCGAGGCCATGGGCTCAAGACCGGCGGGACAACTAAACTCGTTGCGCCGGGACAGACGGCCTTCCGTTTTATATTCCTATGCAACTGCGCGGCTCTGGTTATCAAGGCGAAATACCTATTTTCGAAATCAGTCTTTTCGTTGCCTGGCTCTCCTCACTAAGCACGCATCCAATTTTGCTGAACTACGCTGTACTTCTCAAAATCAGATTCTAGTTTCTGAATCCTGTGCGGGATTTCGTGTACATTACCGCCTATGTTGGAAAATTTTCAAGGTGGTGAGACGTCCTTTTTAATAGCTCCTCTTTCTCCGCAACTGGTCGATGCGAGTTAGGCGAGCCTGCAAAGCTTCTTCGTCTCGAGTTTCACAATTTCTCGACAGGGGTCCGAGGTTAGACATGCTGTAAATTTATGAACTGAAGAAAATAACAAAGAAAAGCGTTACAAAAGTAACCCGAAGACAAATAAATTCAAAAACAAACACGAGGTGAACTCGTGAAACCGTTACAACGTGGAACAAAAACAGCTGTAAATAAATTAAACTTTAAGCTGAAAGAAAAATACAAATTAGTAATACAAGTTATGATTGTTTCACAAAGTTGATCCTTGTATCCTGTCACGGTCGCCAATTTTGTGTTAAATCTCAATCTTGGCTGACCTCATAATTGCTAACATTTTACTTTGTACGGTCGCCAGCTGTTGAAAACAGCACATTAATAACATTGATTTTCGCTACATAATATATAGCGAACTGACCATGCATTTTCCTAAGGAGATAATTATGCAAAGCTAACACAAAAGCTTCTAAGCCATCGAAATTCAAAAGATTGTCGTCACACTTGAACTTTTCAAATGGACCCAGGTTTTTAAAGAAAGGTATC
The DNA here is from genome assembly GCA_964035755.1 of Teleogryllus oceanicus. NCBI lineage: Eukaryota > Metazoa > Arthropoda > Insecta > Orthoptera > Gryllidae > Teleogryllus > Teleogryllus oceanicus. The sequence continues at coordinate 11,411,131 of CAXIVR010000012.1, read as the reverse complement.
ACAACTTTATAGGATCTCAAATCAGAGATATGACAATCAAATAACTTTCAACACAATACATTTATTGAATAAACAATTTTTCATATATTGGTTTTTCCTGATGCCAGGTTGCAAAACAGCTGCAGGAAAAACAAAGCAGAATTAAATTTACAAAAAAGAATGAAGGACGGTCGAGGCCGTCTCCATGAACAAAGGCGCGTTAAAATGCGCCGACATACAGAATAAGTGATTTCAGTCGACCTCTTGAAAAACCCACTTTAGGGCGAGGGAAACTGAAAAAATTTAAACATAAACCTCATAACAAAAGGTGAACACTAACTTGTAGCGCATCAACAACATCGCGCTAACACATACAGAAATACTGTCTTATAATCTACCTTTAAATGCCCAAATTAGGACGAGGTAGATAGAAACGTACATAAACAAATTTGCTAAAGAAGCCGTACTTTGGCCTTCTTTTTACATAGCATTCGTGATAAACAGAACTACATATGAGCCATGGAACAAACTTCATTGGAGTGCACAATACCAAATTCTTGAAATGGATTTCACTTTTACCTTTCGTAACCATACAACATAGGAATGCGCAAGTTTACGCGTAAGCGAGTGAGCGAGTCATGAGCGCCCGCCCGCTGCTCGCTGAACAAAACTGTTCTAGACACGAGCGCCGATCAGCGTGCCGCATACAAGGTCAGCACGTGACCCCACCGCTGCGTGCCGGTGACAGCTGAAGCCCAGCCGACTTCTCGCCGGTCGGGGCCGTGACGTTGCAACAAGGGCCGCGGTTCGAGCTACGCACGGGCCAAGCAAACGCCTTACGTAGTCTCCCGTCCGAATGCGGCCAACGCCGACTTACCCCAGCGGGAGCACCTTTCCAAATTGCCAAAAGCGGCCAATGCGTCTTACTTATGGCAGGAACTGCAACATTAACACATTCATAAGTAATGCGCAGTAAACATTAGCTGCACCCCCTCACCAATCAGAGGTCAGCGACATACATAAACATAACATTTGTAGTAAACGAGCTAAACAACGTAAACATTAGTAAATCATTAACATTTCAAGTAAGAGTTCCATTCAAGTCCAAATCAACACATTAAATACACTTATGCACTCAATTTCATTAACACATTGTTTGGTTCAAAGGGAACCAACAATAAAAAAAAACAACCATGGCTCAGGCTTTACTGACGTAATGAGAAACAATATTATTTTAGTCTTCATAAATTGATCTGATCTATTGTAACTAAACTAACATACTTTTCAGCAAGGAAAAATTAAAAGTACTATTTACAAACATACTATGTACAAATTTGATATTATAACGACTCTGAAGGAGCCGGGCTCTATGAGAAAAATTAACAAAACTACATCACTGGACTAGCTGAAATAACAAGAGAGCAAGAGAGGCTTTGTACAAAAGAAAGAACAAGAGAGACGAGCCTTGTGCGCGAGAAGCGCACGCTTTATATAGGGTTTGGTGAAGGAACAGCCGTGAAGGGGGTTACAGCGGCGGGAGCATGGATCGATAATTTGGAACCCTTTGCCAAAGAATACGTAAGGTAGCCCTGCAGGGTATGTGACCCTCTTGACACCTGTTCGATGCTATGAACCCTGTGGAGTGTCCGCAGGGATCTGCTGCTCAGAATACAGCTTGAAAATATTTCAAATTGACCCAAAACATCAAATCTGACTACAGAGGGGTGAGGTGTCAAAAAGTCCTTAATTTGATGTAGATGCCGGATTTTGATAGAAGAATCCGGTAGGACAAGCAGTTCTCTTATAATAAACAAAACCTGTTTGAAATGAGAAAAATTGTTGCATAAACAGAATTTTTTCAGATCCACTGAGGCAAAACTTAGCTATTACTAACAAAATCTCAGGTTTTCAAAACCTTCTCATGGCATGAGATCACAGTTCAACTGAGATTACCTTTAAGAAAATTAAGGTTAAAAATATTATTCATATGGTACCATACAAACCTAATTATATGAATAAACCTTATAAATAATGGATGTGTTTTCTTCTCAGATGGTCTTCTAGGATGATTGATGGCTTCACTGAAGGCTTCACATCACAAAACACAGTGAACTGTAGGCACTTAAATTTCCAAATTTAACAGGCTCGATGGGCGGGGTCTCGTATGTGGGGACGCTGAAGGGGGGAGGTTGGTAAGATGCTAGGTGGAGGGGGTGAGGGTTAGGCTGGCTGGTGGGGAGCCTGGAGGTGGGGAGCCTGGCAGGTGGGGGGTTGGAAGGGGGGGGTGGGGGGCGGATGGGCAAAGTGTCTCGTATCGTGGGCGCGGAGGATGGTCAGACGGTAGGTGGAGGGAGTGGTGGGGGAGATTAGGCTGCAGGGGGCGGGGCAGTGGGGGCTGCAGGGATGCGGGATGGTAATGACAGGGTGCCGCGGGCGCCGCTGCGTGCGCTGTTAAATACGAACTGCCCAGAGCCGTGCCCGAGGCGACTTGCGATGGCGTGCTGCGTAAATCAGCGCGCGCTTTGCTTCGCCCGCGGCCTACGCAGCGGGAGCGCGGTGCATGCAAAGGCGGCGCAAGAAACTACAAAACTACTCATTTGCCTTGATCACCTGCGTCGAAAGTGGGTAGTTGGCTGGTTGTTGGTGAGGCTGGCAGTTGGGAAAGCTGGTAGTTGGGAAGGCCGGTAGTTGGGGCGGCTACTAGTTGGGGAGGCTGGCAGTAGGGAAGCTGCTAGTTGTGAAGGCTTGTAGTTGGGAAGGCTGGCAATTGGGGAGTCTGGTATTTGGGTGGTTTTCCGATTGAATCTGATAGTACACGAGAGAATTGAAGAGCCAGAATATTTATTTTGTTTTGAGGTTTTAATAAATTATGTGTCATTACAATTTGTCGGTTTTTAGTTATTTGTTTAAATAGTAACAACATGAGTCTACAGGAAAACTTTTACACTACAAATCACATACGATTATATTTTTAAAGGTTGAGAAATCAGAATTTAAGAACGAATTTTCCGATCAATATATTTCTTAATAAAGCAGTGTTTACTTGGTGTATTAGGACAAAAATGGATTATTTGGAAATGAGGCTAATTTTGGTACAGATGTTTGTGTTTGTGTTCTTTCTAGTCTTATACCAGGAAACGTACCAAGCGCAGTGGCTCAGGGCGTAGCGCGCTGATTTTGCATTCGGGAGGCCCTGGTTCGATCCCCGGACAGAACATCTGAACTGCATATTCGTGGTTCCCCTTGGCTATGCAGACGAAAACTGGAATGACTCCAAATGCCACGATCACCTGCCATCATCGTATCACCTCGCAATTCACAGGCTGGTATCGTACTGCTTTAAATATCCTCTCACACAGCGGGTCACAAAGGATCGCATTTGCTGTAGTTATTATTAGTACTACTGCTATCAGCAAATACAAGTATATGGAAGTATCTTTTATACAGGACGTGCATAAGTAATTATTATTATTATAGGAAATAGTTTAATAAAGAAATAATAATGAATTACAAAAGAAAAATTATTAATTGTACAAAATAGATTTATGAAGTCACAATAGGGATGACATACAAATTGAAATCAAGTGCAATGTCTCTAGTACTTAATGTCTTAAGAGCTCTGCATTTGCACAGGTTCTCCTCTTAGATTTTTTTGGGCTTTGGATAAATGACTGAGCAACTACCATTTCATTTTCATGGATCGACCAGTCTTTGGCGCATTACAGATAGACCCAGTTTGATCAAATTTGTTCCGCAACCTGAAACTTGATAGTCTACTTGGAGGAGGTACTTCTATTTACGTCGAACATGATCAGCAATCTCTGTCTTCCAATATTGTTTAATTATCTACTTCCGTTGTTAGTTGCATAAATTACCAGTGAAGATTATCTTTGTATCTGAAAGAATAGAAAAACAGATAAAAATGTAGTATACATTCTACTTATGCATCCCTCTGTATTTCAACGGCGAAGTACATGATAAGTATTATTCACAATAAGACTATTCAGTCTTTTCATGTAATCGTCCTAACCAAAAACCCGAATTAACTTCATTTCCACAAAATTTAACGGTTTAAATAATTAATGAGCCGAGGGTCTCGCGTTCTGCTGACCCCAGATCAGAGGAGTCCGCAAGTGTGTTGGTGTCTAGTGTATGGTCGAATATGCGTCCCATCGGGACGCAAAGGGTAACCGGCTGTCGGCTGGATAAAAACCCTAGAAAGAAAGAAGAATTATTAATGAATTGAAGGCTGTGCTGGTCACCCTACATGTTATTTTTCTAATAAAACCCTGAGATAAAAAATATTGCTTCTTCCCTCCGTATTTTTTATATAGTCTATTATTAAATTTTTATGCGCATACCATTGTCGAATAAACATTCTAAAGGCGTGGAGCGATGAGGGGGGAGGGGCCTCCAAGGCGATGTGACGGCTTCGCGACATCCAAGAAGACGGAGTGCGAAGAAAGGCGGCAGCTAAAGACCCCTCCACAAGAGCCCAGGAACGCAAGCGCGAACGGGAACGTAAAGGAAGTTAAAAGATGGACATCTCAGACACACAACACGATGGGAACGGGAAGGATGGTCAACATTTCTCTCAGCCCGGAAACGCGAAGCCTCTCGACCAATGAAAGTGCAGCAAATGGCGGCGAAGCATTCCAGCTGATCGAGCGCGCGAACTGCGCGGACACTGGAACGAATTGGTGTGCGAAGGTCTGAAGCGAATTGAGAGTGTGCGAAGGTCTGAAGCGAATTGAGGGCGACATTGAGGTTAGAGCGTGGGGCGACATTGAGGCTAGAGTGTAGGGCGACATTGAGGCTAGAGTGTAGGGCGACATTGAGGCTAGAGTGTAGGGCAATATTGGGGTTAGAGTGTAGGGGCGATATTGAGGTTAGAGTGTAAGGGCGACATTGAGGTTAGAGCGTGGGGCGACATTGAGGCTAGAGTGTAGGGCGACATTGAGGCTAGAGTGTAGGGCGACATTGAGGTTAGAGTGTAGGGGCGATATTGAGGTTAGAGTGTAGGGGGCGATATTGAGGTTAGAGTGTAGGGGGCGATATTGAGGTTAGAGTGTAGGGGCGATATTGAGGTTAGAGCTTGGATTTGCAAGGTTAGAGTTTGAGACGGATTTTGTTAGTCATTGTTGAGTTTTTTTAGTTATTTTTAGTAATTATAGTATAATTGTTTTTCTATTAATATTAATACTTTACATTTAAAATTTCCCACATTCTTTTGCTTTGTTAAAGTACATTGGAGCAATTTGTTTATTTACACAATTTTAGTTTTTTGTAGTTGTATTTTCCGTAAGTTCGTAGTAGATTTGGCATTCGTCGTACTTATGATTTTCTTTTTTCTATTTAATATTCTTTCCTTAAAATTTTTCTTAATTATAGCATAGCTCACGCAAACACATCAGAATGATGACAATACAAGGAGTGAACGCAGTAGCATAGCTAGAAGTGCTCTGGTTTCGGCAACTGTTTCAACTAGCCTACCGGCGCGGGAATTCTCGCATGTTAAACCCTACCCTCTTCCCTATTTGGCCATTTACATATTAAGTCTGTAAGATGTATTTTTTTTCAATGCTGTCTTATCCTCCGTCCCTTCTTCTATTTGTCTCCTAATGAATAACAATAAAATACACCCTTCTCAATACAAACCATCCTTATTTAATATTATTACCGAGCCGAGAGGTACAACTGTCTACATCAATCGCATAAAACATATAGTAACTAGTTTAGTTTCACATTCAGTTGCAGATTCTAAAGGCACTCAACAGGTGGGATAGAATGGAGAAACGATGAACCAGCAAAAATTTAATAGAATTTTCAAGAAAATCTCATCTACTAGATTGCGGTGTGGGAAACGTTTCTTTGAGATCTTCGGTCTCAAATTTGTACTTTTTAAGGGCCTAGAACGCTTCATTTAGGAGTTATTTAGCGATATATATTTTTAAAAAAATTCGGCCGAATGTTGCGGGTTGCATATTTATATTTTTTTAACAAATCCTTCATATTTCTTGAGTCAAAGTGCAATTCGTCACGACTCCCTGAACTTCTCTTTCTTTAGAGACCTCATTTATAAAGATTGGTGGCGTGCGAGTGCCGCAAAAGGCATGTATACTACTGCAATAATATAAGACACAATTTATTATACATTTTAGTAACAATATTATTTATAATTAGTGTAAATCATACTTAATTACAATTAGAAACAGTGGCTCTATGTGAATGCAATGACAATAATAGGAAATAATTGTATACTTTAATTGGTTTAGGGTTTGTAATAATATTTTATTGGTTTTTACTAATAATTTTGCGTGAAATAATGGACGAGAAAGTACGTGGTTTTTAGCACCACTAGTTGTTTTGTTTTTTTTAAATTTCGTTTCCGATGTACCGGCACCCCGTTTCGTCGTGTTCTGCCAGAAATCAAGCCGTGCTTACGAATGATTGACTATTGATGTACGCGCAATCATTAGTTTGTAGTTTTGTTTACTTTCAACATAGATACAAGTTGAAATTCGTTGTGTGTGTCAAATATTCAATTAACGTAAAAATATTATTCTACAAAGGATGCAACAAGTGTACTTGTAAAAATGAAACAATTTGGGTATGAACTTTGGAACAAGTGATCATATCTGAGTTTTGTTCCATTCAGTTCGCCACGTCAGTGTTATATTTAACTAACCATTGTTTGCTATTTCTTTGCTAATTATTATTTAAAACGAAAGATACTAATTTATTTTAAATTGGATTGTACTATATAATTTTTAGCTGCAAAGCGTACACCGTACTTTCTCTGGGTATTTTTTATAACTACCAATGTGGTACGTTCCCTCAATATAGTTGATTCATATTCACCAAATTTAATATATTTTGTGTTTTATGACGGAAGAAAGCTAATTTTATAACATGAAATGTTGTGAATATTGACAACGAACATTAATTGCATAGGAAACTGGTACTCACTTTAGTGAGTACAAAATAAAAACTTCACGTAATGTAATATAGAGAATTCCAAAAAGGAATGTTAATAAAAGTAAATTATAATAGAATTGAGAAAAAAATGTGTCGCATTTAAATTTCTCGTCGTTGATATTAAGCAGATTCTCTATAAAATTCCTCCACGATCAGCTCTAACATGACAATGGAACGCCTTATAGGAATTCAGAGTGTAATCAAGAAACGTGAGAGAACGTTTCAGCTTATAACGAATTCAATAGATTTGGTTTGGATCAACGTACACGAAATACAAATCTTTGATCAGATTTTTGATCAAAATTATGTAACTAGTTTATAATATTAAGCTTTATTGGATTGAAACATTTTTTGGAAACGAGCGACGTTAGGGGTGAGTTTTCAAATTTTGTGATAAAATAAAACAGCATAATTAACGAGTCGCATACGTTATATTTTGTATAATTATTCGTGCTATAAACGGCAAATGCTTCATAATATGTGCTTTATTGTTTTTTATGAATGACTTCTTGTGTGTAGAAAGGTCGTTTATAATGCTAGAATACAAAAAAAGACTTTTTGAGAAGAAATATACTTGCATTGTAAGTACAATGCACTTGTTCTAGACATCCACCATGCATAGAGGCAAAAAAAAAAAAAAACACCTGCCCAGCCAAGTGCATTCCAATTTGCAATTTAAAGTAGTACATACTACTAAATTAATTAACATTTGTCTTTTGGATATTTTCTATTTAGACGACTACAAACTTTGGTCGTTAAATATGCCCACATTTAAATATTCTTGAAGTCTCTTATGCACAAATTTTAAAGTAAGAAAGAACCGTGCCTAGGGGCGGATTTTAATAAAATGATTTTTTCACATTAGAACGCCTTTTATTACATACAGTATTTTTATGCAATGATGAAAGGCAATGATCCATTTTTATATGACTTTTTTTAGTATTTTTCGACTAATAAGTCATTTGAGTTTCCTCGTCTTTTTAAAGCATTTTTCGCTGAATTCATCGATTTTAGTATCACTTTAATGGTACTTGCTTAAAATAATATTTACGAGACATAACAAATGATCTCCACACAATTCCTGAGTAACATATTCTATTCCTTCGCTCACCAATTGAAACGTCAGCCCTTGCATGCAATCTAAGGTTCGTGTGAATATCAGCGCCATTGCTGGTTTGACCGATTTCGGGATAACTAAAGACAGAGATTCTCTAGTACAGTCCAAACCAAAAGTTTGCAAGCTGAGTTACCTTGAATATTAGGAAGAAACCTCGATTACATCAGTAGGATATCCATCAGGTTGAGTTGTTCACCTGAACTGGTTTTGATCAATTCTTTTTCGTCATTTTTCTTTGTTATTAGGGCATTTTAAAATCACTTTTAGAGCATTTTAATGATAATTATTGGCGATGTTTTTGGTCATCAAAATCCGCCCCATGAGCATTTGGAGTTGTGAAAAATTCCAAAGAGAATGACAGTAGAAGAGTTTGTATTGAGGGTTTCTGCAGGAGAGGACAAATACGCTCGTAGAGTGTGTAAGCGCGACAGTGCAGCAGGCTGAAGGTCGTTGGACGCCGCCTCCGGGGAGCGTGCGCGCACGGCAGCAGGTCGTCTCCTTACTCTTCCGGGGGTGGGGGTGGAGGGGGTGGAGGGGGTGGAAGGGGGCGTGGCGGGGGGGGCGGGCGCAGGTGGCGGGTGAGGCGGCCTCTGCCGACAACGGCCGATTATCGAATTTGCGCCGTCTTCGCCCCCGCCCCCGCCCCCGCCCCCGCCCCGCCCTCGCCCCCGCCCCCGCCCCCGCCCCCGCCCCCGCCGCGCCGTCCTCGGGGCCCAATTGGCGCCTCGCAAGATCAGACGGTGTCTGCTGGCGCCTCCCTGCGGCCCCACCCTTCAGACGAGGGTCGCAGCTCGCATGCACCAAGCGGGACAATTATACAGAGGGACGAAGAATAAATAGTACATACATAGAATATTATCATGTTGGTATGAACTGTATATTATTGGGCAATGAAATAATTGTAAAATTTGAAATAATACTACGGTTGAAAAGAAAGTAGATACAATACCGCGTCGGGAACGACGTAGAAGAGCATTACAAATTATTAAAGAAAGAAAAAAAGAAAGAAAGAAAAAAAAGAAATAACACGAGTGTAATACGTGTAAAACGTGAAGATAAGACAGTAATTAAAACACCAATTAAATCTGTTTGAACAAACCAATTGGCATGTCATGTTTCGTAACCAAATGAGGTGTAGGGAGACTCAGTCACCCCATAGTGAAAAGGACAAGAAAACATTAAAACACACTTTTGTTTCTTTAATAAATAAGTTCCAAGTTTGTATGAAGACATGAGAAACAATTTACCATATTCTCAGAATTAGTTTTATCAAACAATCTTTACAAATGTAAACATACTTCGTGTGTTGAATGACCATATACTAGCTTCACGTAGTTTTTTTTTTTTGTCACATACAGGTATGAAACTTATCTATTCAAAGAAAACATTTAAAGTACTAAACATACATACACTTAACTATATCATTTGTACTAATGTAATAAAATTGTCAGTAAAAAAGATAAAATATCATTATAAATACGATTTCTATTTATTATTATTATATTAAAATACATCAGCACTACCACCGTTACAAATTGTTATAAAGTATGATTCATAATTATTAAATTATAATATAAATATATAACTATTTCTGTTAAATTAATAATTTATTTGGAGTGAGTTTTGAGATCTAACATAGAATAAATCCTACACAACATCTGCGCCGCGTCATAAAACAGGAGCAAAATTCACAAAAGGTATAGCTACTTGAAAAAGAGAGAACAGGGAAGGTTGCGAAGGAAGAAAGACGTCTTGTTATGAGCTCCGGGTAATGTTGATTTTGTTTGGAACATTAATGGTAAACCCGCAAGGTCAATGGGAAAGTTATAATATTTGATGAGAGAATAACAAGAGAGTTAGACATTTAAATTTTATTTTGAAAGTTTTAAGCTAGAATTTCAAGTGTGGATGTCGTGATGCAGCTGGACAGTGTACGGAGTATATGACAAAGCTGAAAAACTTTGTGCCGTTTTCTGAAAAGCTTCTTTTTAAAATTGCCTTCAAAACTACACAACTAAAATTTTAAAAATATTAATAGACTAATATTTCACACTAATTAAAAAACTTGCAGAGAACAAATTTTGGTTGAAGAAAATATCTCTGTCCAATAATGTAGTTATAAGAGGAAATTCAAAAAATTCCGATCTTTTAAAATATTCGAAAATCCAGAATTATCAATGATAACACACACACAAAAAAAGCCAGACCCAAAGACTTGACACATCATTCTCAACAAATGTCGACGCATCGGAAGACGGACTTGCGCCTACACCTTCCAATCATGATGTTGATTCAGACAACCTCACGGAATGCAAATGACAGTACATATAAGTGCAGAAAATGTGTGGCGAATTGAAACGAAACCAATCAATGAATCAAACCTGTTGTAATTTTGACCCTTATGGTTGGCCCAGGTTACGTGAATTGATCTACGACAAAATGAATTAAATATCGTCAACAAGGGTAGCCAACATAAAAAATGTAAATTTGATTGCAGCGTGAATTGGAATCACAGCCGTCGTGATAGGGAAATGCGACGCGGCTGATTGTTTTTAAACGACAGAGATACCGTGTGTCACGCGTTCTCTCTTAGCGTCGTTGGATTATATAATCTACCGGGGATAATGATAATGTTTTCAGCAGTTTTTGCAAGGTAGGTAGAATTCCCAAGAGGCTACTGGAGAGACCCGTGATAAGCTCTTGCCACGTCAAAATAACCTTTCAAAAATAAATTGAGTGGTTAAGATTTTTTTATGATTTTTTAAAGCATGTTGCGAAAATTACTACACTGGCATATATCGTTTAAAATTATATACATTACTTAACTGGTTAGGTCAACTGCTAACATATATTACCTAATGGGTAACATAATTGCGGATTCCGGGTTATAACGGTAAGCGTACAGGGCTGTGTTACCCAAGTTTGCGGCTTCTAACCTGATCGAAGCCCTGGATTTTTAAGAGCGAAAAAGTCCTTCGTGCACCTTCCTTCGGATTCGAAGTAAAGTCGGCTGTCCCATGTTGTAGATTTACTGTACGTAAAAGATCCTCAAGACTAAAAGAAGCCACTGAGCTAAATTGCCTGTTTTGTCGCCCAAAATTATACCTCTTTTCTCCGCTAGATGCTGTAAGGATCCTAGCGAAATTTGCGTGGTCAGAGGGAAAAGCGGGCCTGATGGTCCAAGTCTCGCCACGAAAAATACGGCATTAACTAACTAACGGGGGTGAGTCATTAGTCCCTTAAATATAATACATATTTTTTTCATCGGGAGGTAGCGGTAATCTGGCGGCCGCCTGTTTTTCGAGTTTTCCTCCACCAGGTATCTCGCACCAATGGGTCACCGCTCCAGTCACGGAAAATCTAAGCTCCCTACTGGTTTCCCGCCACGTGCGGTACAGTAGTGCATGTGAGTAGGGGGCGAGGCTAGTACAAGAATGAGGAAGGTAAGATTGCGCACGATCCGTGGCCCTTTTGTTAAGATACAGCTCCAGTATTCGCCTGTTGTTGATAGGAGAAGGCTAGAAAAACTACTGGTAGAATAATATTTCACACAGCGGCTGAATTCTAAAATTCTGGACCGGGAGCGGTAGCTCAGTGCATCAACTGATGTCACTGCAGCGCCTCTGACCGGGAGGTCCTAGGTTCCTACTCCCCACGGCGGGAGGATTTTCGACACTAGCTTTTCAGCTAGGTCGAATTCAGTCGCAGTCTGGAGGAGAATTCTAGCGGCCAGCTGCTGTGATCGGTAATTCTCCATAGTTTCTCCGATCAACACCAGGTGAATGACGGAGCAGTACTCAAACAAACGGACCGCGTGATTTTTCCTTCCCCTTCCTTGTCCTACCCTCTCCCCCTTACACTTACACTAACATGTACTATTCTACCACATATTCCGGGAGACCGGTCGGGAGCTTAGAGCTGTGCCGGGTGGGGCGGTGCCCCGCTGGTGGGAGAGTCCTGGTTAGGGGGAAACCCCACTAACCGACGGTAGGTCGGCGCCGAATCTCGACATCCAGCAGGGGAAGATTACCGCCATTTTCCGATAAAAAATATGCACTACATTTACGGGACTAATGACCTAAACTGTTGACGCGCCCGGAATCACCAACCAACCAATATCCTGGACCGCCGGGACTCGAACCTAGGGCCTCCCGATGAGAGGCACTGCGGTGACATGTCGATGCCCTGAGCCAAGTAAGCCGGCGGCTGCGATGGGAGTGGGCGCGAGAGCAATCGGTGCCGCCAGCGAGCACGTCACCGACGGCGCGGGTTATCAGCCGCCTATTAATTATGCAGCGCGCTGTTATGCTGCATCGCCATCAATTATGCTCCCGCTGCTAATGATGCTCGATGAGATTGATTATCCCGCCGCCGACTCGTGGCATGCGGCTGCGGGGGCAGGGAGGGGAGGGGTGAATCCCCGAGGGGACTGCAGGCTCCCTCCGCTCCACTGTGAACAACGCGGGCCACCGCCAAAATTTGCTACGAATGGTGCGTGCCGGTTTCCTTTTTTTGTGAGATAGTCTAACTTCACTTTTTCAAAGAATTGCTTGCCCCGACCGGGATTCGAACCCGGGCCTTCTGGTTTACGCCCAGCTGCTCTAACCCCTAAGCTACCGAGACAACCAACCCTTTGAACAGTTTTCACGAGCGCGATTATCGCTCCTTGTATGTATATAATTGTCACCTTGCCTGTCACCTTGTTGGATGCACTTACGCTCGGAGAATATGTTCCGCAGACGCACAGCTATCCAAATTGTGACCATGTTACTGAGTAACAAATGTATTTTAATAATTAAATTAGTTCAAAGAATTGGTGTTACTCAGTAACATGGTCACAATTTGGATAGCTGTACGTCTGCGGAACATATTCTCCGAGCGTAAGTGCATCCAACAAGGTGACGGGCAAGGTGACAATTATTTACTTTTTCTTCATAAAAGAGCCAATATTTCTCCTTATAGACAGTCATAATTACATTTATTACAACACAAATGATTGTTACATTTCAAGTAGTACCTCGTACAAAAATAGGGTGGAAACTTTTCAGATGTCGAGTTGTGCCTCCATCACTGGCCTTCAACAACGTGTCAGCTAAAATAGGAAATTAAATAATTAATATAAATAAAGATTACAACAATTTATATTAAGATAAAATGGGTGTGTTTCACAGGATAACGAATTCACATTACAATTAATATTTTATATGAATACATACTTAACATGGAATTGGATGAGAGAGCATTATAATATTGACCTTCATTGTTGGTATCGTGTTGAAACAAATCTCCTATAAATTAATAATTACAATTAAAAATCTCGTTATAATATATCCCACATTTTATACTTAAAAATTAGCATGTATATTTGGATATTCGTAATCTAAATTAATTCGAATTGAAATTTCTATTTTTAAACGAATACATACATTTGATGAATTTAGAATAAAAGAAACTTAAGAAAAGTCTCAATAGTTCTTGATAATGTGGTGAAATAAAACCTAAAATACTTGTACAAGATACTACTTGGAATGTAACAATCATATGTGTTTCAATAAATGTAATTATGACTGTCTATAAAAAGAAATATAGGAACTTTTTTTAAGAAAAATATTAGTAGCATACAGCGTATTTTTCATCTTTAGTCTAACTCTACCTGTTATCTGCAAGTTGAAATTGTACGAATCAGCAAAATCAATCTTATGTAAATATTATGTAACATTCTGGATATTTTTCTTAAAAAAATGACCATCTGTCTTGATGTCTTCCCGTTTGCAAGTCGAATTATGATCATTGAAATTATTATGTTGCAACAAAGTGTATATATGATGAATAATTGATAAAATTAGTTAAATCGAAAGGAAATTACAAACTGATTCCAATACAAATAATTAGTTTTCAACTGGGCCATGTAGCTGACAAATGCAATTATTTAATGAATTCGAAAAAACAATCCAAAGTATTAGGGACTAATTAAGTCAGTGATAGGAGGTGATTCCATGCCTAAAAGTAGATGCCTCAATGGTATAAGACGTAAGCTTACACCACAATTTGAAATGAAAATTATCAAAGAAGCGTGTAAAATAACTCGTGTAATGCACTTTTAAATACGTGCTGCCTTGCCGATACGGCGCTGACGCAATCTCTGAACCGTTCCCTCAAAATGAAAGGGTTTTACCTTTTATTATCTATTCCTCCATGATAAAAAGGTTGGAAACGCAAGAAAGATTATGACAGCACACTCGTTTTAAAATATATTGCGTGTAACAAAACTTTCAAAAAGCACGATATTTCGCATCAAAAATTATAATTGCCCCGGAAGTAATTGTGTTATTGAAATGTACTGTAGAAGTAATGAAATATATTTTACTTAATGAACAAGATTTATCTTCAAGACATTTTTTGGTTACAATGCAAGTATTTTGAAAAATAAAAGCTCATTATTCTTGGCTGATATTTTCCTTTGGGAGTACATAAATACTTCCGATGCACGTAAAACGCTTTTATTTCAATAAATTTTATTTCGTGGATAATACATTAGATCACTCCTGAACTATATTGTGCGACCTGGATTTTCTCTCTTCTTTCTTTTTCACTCTTGTCGTCCGTTCTGTTGACTTTTACTCGGTTTATCTCCAGAGACCAACCTCTTTTGCACCTCGACATCTACTTTGCCTGAGGAAACAGTTTCCGAAAACTTGTGTCGTCTGTTTCAAACTCCCTGGCGGAAAAGAAGGAACGTGTGAGGGGAAAATCTGCCAGGTTTTCGTTTAAAACAATGGATGAGTACGATCTAGAAACTTTTGTACCGGAAAAGAAGTTTTAGCAACTTTTCAATACATTAAAAGCGGTATAACACAGTATGGTTTGTGTTGGGAATAAAATTTGGGTTTTGATTTTATTTATCCAATTAAATATCTCGAAGCTGTAAAATTATCGTCTGGGTGATAAGAAAAACTCAGTACCAGCGCTTTGAATTCATCGTTTGAAGTTACTATCTTTTTGTAAGATACCCATTGTACTGTCTTCTTAGTTCACTGGCGTATATGTGAGTAATACTCACTTACAAATATTTATTTGTATCAGAAATGGCTATTAACGTCATAAAACCAATATACAGCAAATAACACACGCAGAACAATTTTGTAAACTGAGAATAAAGCCGATATTTGTAACCAATAAAGTCTTATTTTTGATATCCGATATGTTTGGTTCAGTATCTTTCGGAATACCCTTCAGTTACTGATAGTTTAGAAGGATTGATTCGTAAGCACCGCCCCAGCAGAGAGAAACTCTAAACTCCTTACATTGTGGTAGTGTAGTGCATGCAAGTGGAAGTGTGTGTAAGTAATGGGTGGGGACAGGACAAGAAAAAAAAGGAAAGATCGCGAGCGGTCCGAGGCCTGTTTTTAGGGTACTACTCTGTCATTCCTCTAGTGTTAACCGGAGAAACCACAGAAAATTACCGATCAGAGCAGCCGGCGGCTAGAATTCTCCTCCAGATAGCGGGTAAATTTGATCTAGCTATGCAGCTAGTGTCGAAAATCCTACCACCGTCTGGACTGGAACACCACGATCTCGTGGTCAGAGGCACTGCAATGACATCAGTTGATGTCATGAGACACCTAAGCCGGTATTGTTGGGTTAGCTATCGCCTCTGTTTACAAATACTATTTATGTCAGGTCTTTCTTGGGTATAGGCATGGCGTTAATAATTATTTCGTAATGCCACATTTGTGGAAGAAAATTTCATATACATAAGAAATAATCCGGGAGCGGCAGCTCAGTGCATCAGCTGATGTCACTGCAGTGACTCTGACTGGGAGGTCCTAGGTTCAAGTCCCACAATGGCAAGATTTTCGACACTGGTTTGTCAGCTAGGTCGAATTCAGTCGCTGTTTGGAGGAGAATTCTCTCCGTCGGCTGCTCTGATCGGTAGTTTTTCGTGGTTTCCCCGATCAACACCAGGTGAATGCCGAAGCAGTACCCTTATAAACGGGCCACGCACCGCGCGCAATCTTTCCTTCCTCTTCCTTGTTCTATCCTCACCCCTTACACACACACACATACACCAACATGCACGACACTACCACACATGCCAGAAGATGGGTCGGGAACGTGCCCTGGCTGACGCGGTGCCCCGCTGGGGGAGATACCTGCGTAGGGAAGAGCCAGTTAACTGACGGTAGGATCTGGCCATTCAACGGCGGAAGACCACCGCCACTTCCCGAGCAAAAGGAGTCACTACACTTACGGGACTAATGACCAGAGTAGTTGGCGCGCCCGGAATCTGACAATCAATCAATAAAAACTAACTTATCTTCGAGTAGGAGTTTTCATTCGTTATCTTTTTCTACAACTCATTTGTTTAGATTGTTTTAAACGGACAAAGGAAATTTTAGCGGAAATTCTTTATAGCTATTAACATACCTAGAAATGTTATGTGTGTTATTACTGCCTAGGCCAAAAGTTAAAAATCCAGACGGAGCGTAGCGGAGCCGAGATTTATGAGATAGGAATGGAATTATATTAGAGATAGGAATGGAAAATTAATAAATGGCAAATCACCCCCCCCAAAAAAAACCTCCGTATAATCACTACTTTGTTGAGAAACATGAAACTATGAATTTTAAAATGTTTCTGAAATTAAATGTCCTCGTAAGTCACTCCTACTTCATTATTATTAACTACACATTCAGTCAACTTACAATACTGGTCAATATTCACTTTTTTATTTATTAATAAATTTCTCTTAAAATATAATTATATTCGTTTTTACATATTCAGAAGTGTAAAACATTTTTTTTTCGTTTTAGTGGCTTGCATCTTTTACCAGAATTATTTACGTAAAAAATAAATGTCCAGAATATTTTAATACATCTTTACCAGAATAATGTTAGCATATAATAATTGGTCAACTGAGATTGCTTTCGTTAAGTTGAACTGAAAATATTATCACTTTAGAAACATGCAATTTTTGAAAATCTAGAAGCCAATCCCGTCCATTTGAAAGATCCACCTCTATGTCATTTTGACAAGTGCTCGAGTACTAGACCGGTGGCGAAACAAAGGAAGTTCATTGAATGCCTCTAACAAAAGGCCTGAGCTCCAGCGCGCTTCAGCCGTCAATTGTCTTGGAACAATGGACATAACAGGGTGCGATTGAGAATACTGTCACTCCTGTTAGTGGTGATGTGTTCCATTCGGAAGACTGAACTGTTTGCCGACCGATCCTAACTACTTGTGCTTTGCCAAAGGAATAAAACTTGATTAGCTTTGAATAATAAAATGGTGGAGTATTTGCTGTTATCAAAAATGGAGACCACATAGGAGATTATGTTGTCAAATGTTAATTTGTTTTTCATATTATAGTGGCATCATGCCTAGAAGTTGAAATTATTATTACGAATTTTGTTGTAAATACTATATTTGTAACTATAAATCTTATTGTAAATACATTTGTAGAATATTGATTGATTGATTTTTGCGTGTTTCCGGGCGCATCAACTGCTTTGGTCATTAGTCCCGCTAGTGTAGTGCATGTTTTTTCTCGGGAGATGGCGGTGATCTTCCCCCGCTGGATGGCGAGATCCGGCGCCGACCTGCCGTCGGCTAGTGGGGTTTCCCCCTAACCAGGACCCTCCCACCAGCGGGGCACCGCCCCAGCCGGGACAATCTCTAAGCTCCCGAGCGGTCTCCCGGAATATGTGGTAGTGTAGTGCATGTTAGTGTGTGTGTGTAAGGGGAGAGGATAGGACAAGGAAGAGGAAGGAAAGGTCGGGCGCGGTCCGTGGCTCGTTTGTTAGGGTACTGCTCCGGAATTCACCTGGTGTTGATCGGAGAAACCACGGAAAACTACCGATCAGAGCAGCCGGCCGCCAGAATTCTCTTCCAGACAGCGACTGAATTCGATCTAGCTGGAAAGCTATTGTCGAAGATCCTGCCGCCGTGGGGAGTGGGAACCTAGGACCTCCCGTTCAGAGGCGCTGCAGTGACATCAGTTGATGCACTGAGCTCCCGCTCTCGCTTTGTATATTATTTGATATAATGAATACCATACGCAGACAAGAGACGTGGGCTGTGAATTGCTTCATGGCGGATGGATTTCTGCTAGTGAAGACAGGGTGAACGTAGTGATGGGTAGGTAGGAAACGGAATTCAGACTTTGCATGAAACTGAAGGGCTTAGTAGAACAACGGGCTATCCCACATATTTTGTGAAATTGAGTTACTAGCATTATAAAAAAATCCAAATATTATTCTTTTAGTATAATATGTTATTTAAATTCAGTATGGACTTATATGTAAGTATACTTATATGTACTTATAAGTAATTATATGTATGTGTACTGTGTTATATGAGAGAAGTTCAGGTAAAACGCTTATTATCTCAGAACTATGTCAATGTGGGATAGCCCCTTGTTTTACTGATCCCTTTAATTGTTACCTTCTTCGGTAGCTCAGGGCATCAACCGATGTCATTGGAGTCTCTCTGACCTGGTGTTTCTAGGGTTCAAATACCGACGATGGCAGAATTCTTAGTTTGATTGCTTTCTTCATTGATTTGACAGAAATGTACGTCGATATCTGAGAGAGGGTTATTATAAATTTTCCGTCCTTCGTGCACGTTTATTAAAACGTCATTATTTTCAGTCGGACAATTTTCACAGTTTTTAACAGTGGATTTGCAGTCAAGAAGATCGTAATCAAAATGGTTTATATTTTCCTGTTTCGAAGTGATCTATGAATTGATCCCATCTTCGACTCGATAAATACCACATCTCTCGATTCATACTTGTTATCACTTTCCAAATCATGTATTTGGTAAGCTCTGCAACTTCTCGAATATCCTACAAAGACACCGGATTTGCCTCTTCTCTCCATTTTATTCGTATGTGGCTTCGATCATTTGAAGCAAACCTTGGAGTCAAATATTCTAAAATTTGACACCGTGTGTTTAATTCCAGACCATAATTCTAAAGGAAGTTTACCATTTCCATCTTTCGTGGTAGTAATATTGTAGGCAAGCATTCCTTTGCAGTCTCTTCCATAACCTCAATAGAAAACCGGAATCTATTAACAATGTCCTCGAGGTATTTAGAACTGTCCAATTAGCCCTTTCAGCTATTCCGTTGCGTTGCGGTGTATACGGCACAGTTCTTTTGCATGTAATTCCTTTATCTTTGTAGAAATGTTGTAGAGTCGCGTTGATGAATTCCTTACCATTAACAGTTCTAATACATTTTTTAGTTTTCGTTTCATTCTCTCTTCTTCTAATGAACTCCACCAAACTATCCGCACATTGACGTTTGTATTTCACAAACTCATCATAATACCCGCAAC